>CM053028.1:17888706-18362623 GCA_028564925.1 Lithobates sylvaticus
CGAAACGAAAATAAACAATTTTTTTTTGTTGTGCGCATGTCTACATAAGACTGGGATGCCACTAAAGTTCATGTGCGTGTAAAGGCAGGTGTCCCAATACTTTTGGTAATATAGCGTACATTTTTTTTTTATTGAAATAAATGAATTAACTCGATAAAGAATGTCGAGGTCAACCTATAGAGAGCTTTCCGTTATTAATCCTGACATCCTGTCTAATTCCGAGCTATTTTGTGTTCAGAATTATTGACCCATAAACATTTTTGTCGTACAAAGTTTATATTTTATAAAGTTGAAAATTGACCTGTAGCGCTTTTTCTACTCTATTTGGAATGGGGTGCAAACGAGTGACGAAATAATTAGCATTTTTGTTACCCTTATAAACAGGTCCCGTATTTCAATACGGACACAACAAACAGTCATTAGAGGAAAATGCATGTCGGTCTCGTCTTTCATGTGCCGGGGGAGGGGGGGAGGGGGGGTTGTGTGTGACATTGTGCTCCCATTAGCAGACGCGGCTGTCCACACAGGCCGCGGGTCAGCGAGGAGCACGGCGCGGTTCTCAGCTTCAATGACGGAAGGTCACAGGTAATCCAGGCCTTTTATCTGGCTGAACTGACATGGCGGGGAAGCACTAATCCTCTTCCCTCTGGTTCAGTGAATGTGAAAGAGCCTGTGAAACATGCGCCATTAAACGTCCCGACGACTAAACGATGGGACTGATCCACCTACGGGCAGGGCCGAGGTCATGAAAGATGGTTGCCTAATGAGTGCGACATCTAAGGCTCTCGGGGGGAAATAAAAGCAGAACGATGAAAGACAAAAAAGGAAGGGAGAAGATGGCGGCTTTGGGATGGTATGAGGGCTGTTTATATGTGAGACGCCGGGTGAGGTCACCGCTGAAAGATGGCTGTGGTGGGAAGACCCGGCCGGACTAATGGCCACAACACAGAGCGTGTAAAGTGATGTGTTTATGTGTAGACACAAGTTTATTTACACAGGATCCTACCGGGCCTGGAAACCTGAGTCTTTCCAATCATCTCACCTCTAAAAATACCACCAACCCTAGCCAGGCGCTTTCCAAAAACTGGTCTGTGGGCAATGCACTCTTCCACCAAGGTGAGGGGGCTCTTCTCCACTGAACTCCAATATCAGGAGGCCCTTCTCTACTGATGACCAAAATCAATGGTTCTTCTTCATCTAACACCATTGTCTACCAATTTAGGGTGAACCTTTGTACACTGACCACCAATATCAGAGGAATATCTCCACTGACTACCAATGTAAGGGGCTCTTTTTCTACTGACTGTTTATCTAAAGGGGCTCCTCTCCACTGACTATCAATGTAAAGGGGCCCTTTTCCACTGACCATCAATATCAGTGGCCCTTTCACTGGCCAACAACGTAAGAGGCTGTACTCCATTGACCAACAATATTAGAGGGCCCTTCTTCACTGACCACCATAAGTGGTCCTTCTCCTCTTACCACAAATAAATGGGGCCCTTATGAATGAATGATTTGTATAGCGCTACAAATGCGAACTGAATCGCCTCAAGGTCTCTACTGACCACTAATATAAGAGGTCTTTTTTCACTGACCACTGATAAAAGAGGCCTTCTCCACTGCCCACCAATATAACAGATCCATTAAACACCAATATAAAGGGACCCTTCTTCCTTGACCACCATATAAGGGACGTTTCACCACTGATCACTTATATAACAGGGCCCTTCTTCTATGACCACCATTTAAGGGACCTTTCACCACTGACCACTTATATAACGAGGCCCTTCTTCTATGACCACCATATAAGGGACCTTTCACCACTGACCACTTATATAATGGAGCCCTTCTTCTATGACCACCATATAAGGGACCTTTCACCACTGACCACTTATATAACAGGGCCCTTCTTCTATGACCACCATATAAGGGACCTTTCACCACTGACCACTTATATAATGGAGCCCTTCTTCTATGACCACCATATAAGGGACCTTTCACCACTGACCACTTATATAACAGGGCCCTTCTTCTATGACCACCATATAAGGGACCTTTCACCACTGACCACTTATATAACAGGGCCCTTCTTCTATGACCACCATATAAGGGACTTTTCACCACTGACCACTTATATAACAGGGCCCTTCTTCTATGACCACCATATAAGGGACCTTTCACCACTGACCACTTATATAACGAGGCCCTTCTTCTATGACCACCATATAAGGGACCTTTCACCACTGACCACTTATATAACAGGGCCCTTCTTCTATGACCACCATATAAGGGACCTTTCACCACTGACCACTTATATAACAGGGCCCTTCTTCTATGACCACCATATAAGGGACCTTTCACCACTGACCACTTATATAACGGGGCCCTTCTTCTATGACCACCATATAAGGGATCTTTCACCACTGACCACTAATATAAAGAGGCGCTTCTCTACTGACCAAATATATTATGGATTCTTCTCGACTGACCGTCAATATAAGGAAGTCGTCTCCACTGACTACTATTATACTGTAAGGGGATGCTGCTCCACTAACCACCAATGTAAGGGGCCTTTTATGAATGTAAGGGTGTCTTTGACTTCTGAGCACCAATGTCAGGGGCCCTTCTCCACACAAGACCAATGTACAGAGGCCTTTCTCCACAGAGGACCATTGTAAAGGGGGCCCTTTACCGCTGACCACTAATATATAAAGGTGCCCCTTCTTCACTGGCCACCAGTGCAAAAGGGCCTTCTGTACTGATTACAAATAAAAGCAGGGCCTTCTCCACTGCCCACCTATATAAGAGATCCATTAAACACCAAAATAAAAGAGCCCTTCTTCCATGACCACCATGTAAGGGACCTTTCACCACTGACCACTTATATAAAGGGGCCCCTCTTCCATGACCACCATACAAGGGACCTTTCATCACTGACCACTAATATAAAGGGCCCCTTCTCCACTGGCCACCGGTGCTAAAGGGCATTCTCTACTGATCACAAATATAAGCCATGCCTTCCGCCTTGATCTCTTCTACGAAACCGACCGCAATACATTCTCAATTGGGAACGGGATTTTTGGGGAACAACTTGATGCTCCGGAATGGAACAAAATCTGGTGAGCCGTAGCTCCATGCTCTACCAATGTTATAGCACAGGAAAATCCACAAAGTAATGTTCTGATGGTACATGACTCAGAAAAAATAGTCAAATTTGTACCCTTGGCTCCCTCCCTCTCATTGCTTCGGAGGCTGCGTGAACATAGTGACACTGTTCCATGTTTGGTGGCAATGCCCCAAAGTCCAAGAGTAAACAATTTGATATGCACCATCCTTGGCAAGAACCTTACCCACAGTCCTTGGGGTGCATTACTTCATAGACCTATTTCCCACCTCACTACACATGATTGGAAACTGGTTGTCTTCACCTTTCTATTGACACAATAAATACCGTATTTATCGGCGTATAACACGCACCGGCGTATAACACGCACCCCAAGTTTAGGAGGGCATTTTAAGGAAAAAAAGTTTTAGGAGGGAAGTTTAGGGAAAAAAAAGAACTTACATTTAAGCGTCATTTGCAGCTTGTCAGTGTCTTTTGCAGCTTGTCAGCATCTTTTGCAGCTTGCCATGTTTAAATTTGCCGCCGGAAAAGAACGAGCGAGCGCCGCCATTAAAGACCGAGCGCCGCCGGAAAAGCCCGAGCCGTCTGTTCGGCTCCGCTCGCAGTCCCGCCTCCCTGCTGTTTCGGAAGCGAGAGCAGGGAGGCGGGACTGCGAGCAGAGCCGAACAGTCAGATCGTTTTTTTTCGCCGGCGCTCGTTTTTTTTTTTTGCCGGCGGTCGCCTTTTTTTCGGCGCCGTTTGATTTTTTTTGGGGATCGGCGTATAACACGCACCCACGACTTTCCCCCGATTTTAAGGGGGAAAAAGTGCGTGTTATACGCCAATAAATACGGTAATTGCCAGAGCCAGTCCATACTAAGTTTCTTGTAAGTTTCATCGTATTATGGGAATTACGTATGTTACATGAAAAACTCTTTTCAACTCTAATGCCGCGTACACACGGTCAGAATTCTCATTGGAAAAAGCTCTGATGGCTTTCACGTGGAAATTCCGACGGATTTTCACTCAAACTGTCTTGCCTACACACAGTCACACCAAATTCCGATGGTCAATAACCCCGCGGCATACAACACGTTTCAACGGCACTATAAAGGGAAGTTTAATGTTTCCGAGCATGCGTCAGAATTTTGCGTGTCGGAACTGCATACACACGATCGGAAAATCCGATAGAAAGGTTTTCCGTCGGAACAATTAACCCCTTCATTACCCGCCCATAGTCATATGACGCCCACAAGGTGGATCTCCCATCTTGGGTGGGCGTCATATGACGTCCTCCCATTCCCGGCCGCCTAGGGGTCGTTCAGGGCCCGGTGCATGTGCCCGGCGGCCGCGATGTCCGCCGGGCACCCGTGATTGCCCGTGAAAACAGCGGGACTGCTCGGGACCTGTCAGTGGCGAGGAGACCGATCATGTGTTCCCAGTACGGAGGAACACCGATCGATCTCCTCCCCTTGTGAGTCCCCTCCCCCCACAGTTAGAATCACTACCTTAGGGAATACATTAACCCCTGCAGCGCCCCCTAGTGTTAACCCCTTCCCTGCCAGTCACATTTACACAGTAATCACTGCAATTTTATAGCAACGATCGCTGTGTAAATGTGAATGGTCCCAAAAATGTGTCAAAAGTGTCCGAAGTGTCCGCCGCAATGTCGCAGTCACGAAAAAAAAAAAATCGCAGATCGCCGCCATTACTAGTAAAAAAAAAAATGCTATAAATCTATCCCCTATTTTGTAGACGCTATAACTTTTGCGCAAACCGATCGATATACGCTTATTGCGATTTTCTTTACCAAAAATATGTAGAAGAATACGTATCGGCCTAAACTGAGGAAAAAAATAGTTTTTTTTTTTAAAAAATGGGATATTTATTATAGCAAAAAGTTAAAAATATTGTGTTTTTTTACAAAATTGTCGCTCTTCTTTTGTTTATAGCGCAAAAAATAAAAACCGCAGAGGCGATCAAATACAACCAAAAGAAAGCTCTATTTGTGGGAAAAAAGGACGTCAAATTTGTTTGGGAGCCACGTCGCACGACCGCGCAATTGTTAGTTAAAGCGACGCAGTGCCGAATCGCAAAAAGTGCTCTGGTAAGGAAGGGGGTAAAATCGCCCGGTGCTGAAGCGGTTAAGAACAGGTTCTCAATCCAAAGTCCGTCGGAAATTCCGACAGAAAAAGACAGATGGTCGGAAAATCCGATGAAAAGCTCCCATCGGACTGTTTTCATCAGAAATTCCGACCGTGTATACGCGGCATAAATGATACCCTCTCGAAAATTCCTAAAGGCATGGTTCTCTTGGCTGGAACATATTCAACACCGCCCAACGTGTCCTTAGCAACCGATGATGCTTCCTACGTTGCTAATAGGAGTACAGAGAGGAGGAGAGAGCTGGGAGAAGGTGCAGGCTCTGCTTTCCCTCCTGTCTGTAAAGCACTCAGATCAGACTGTACAGGCCTTCTTACCGTGGCACCCCTGGGGACTCTTTGTGGCACCCCAGGGTGGCGCGGAATACTGGTTGACAAATGCTGCTCTAGGTAGCTCACATTCCTTATTCTTTCTTTTAATATTATATCTACAGCTGATGTACCACGATCTGTACATTCAATAGCAGGGGTTTCCAAAGATCTGAAAATCATTTCAAGGCTTCCTCCACGGCAAAGAAGGTTGATCCAGACCAGGGGTCTCTAAAGTTGGTAAACAAAGGGCCAGTTTAGTGTCCTTCAGACTTTAGGGGGCCAGATTGTGGCCAGTGGTAGTAGAAATTGTCCTGGCGTCAGTAGGTATAAACAATTCATCTTTTATATTAGGGAGGGAGATAGTACTCCATCGTTAGTGTCAGTGGGAAGAATAGTACCCCATCATTGGTAACGGTGGGAGGAATAGTACTCCATCGTTGGTGTCAGTGGGAGAAATAGTGCCCCATCGTTGGTATCAGTGAGAAGAATAGTGCCCCATCATTGGTATCAGTAGGTATCATTGGTATCAGTGGGAGGAATAGTGCCCCATCATTGGTATCAGTGGGAAGAATAGTGTCCCATCATTGGTATCAGTGGGAGGAATAGTGCCCCATCATTGGTATCAGTAGGAGGAATAGTGCCCCATCGTTGGTATCAGTGGGAAGAATAGTGTCCCATCATTGGTATCAGTGGGAGGAATAGTGCCCCATCATTGGTATCAGTTGGAGGAATAGTGTTCCATCATTGGTGTCCGTTGGACACATAGTACCCCATCATTGGAATCAGTGAGAGGAATAGTACCCCATAGTGGGTATCAGTAGGAGGAATAGTGCCTCATCATTTGTGTCAGTGGAAGAAATAGTACCCCCTTGTTGGTGTCAGTAGCAAGAATTATGCCCCATTGATGGTGTCATTGAGTGGAATAGTGCCCCATCATTGGTATCAGTTGGATGAATAGTGTCTCATCGTCTGTGTCAGTGGGAGGAATAGTGCCCCATCATTGGTATCAGTTGGATGAATAGTGTCTCATCGTCTGTGTCAGTGGGAGGAATAGTGCCCCATCATTGGTATCAGTTGGATGAATAGTGTCTCATCGTCTGTGTCAGTGGGAGGAATAGTGTCCCATCATTGGTGTCAGTTGGAGGAATAGTACCCCATCGTCGGAATCAGTGAGAGGAATAGTACCCCATCGTGGGTATCAGTAGGAGGGATAATGCCCCATCATTGGTGTCAGTGGAAGAAATAGTACCCCATTGTTGGTGTCAGTAGCAAGAATGATGCCCCATTGTTGGTGCTAGTGAGAGGAATAGTGCCCCACGGGCCGGATAACGGCAAGCAAAGGGCCGCAGTTGGGAGACCACTGATCTAGACTATTGCCATTCGCTGCTCTGAGCTCCGTCATTACATATATTGATCAGATCGGTAATCGGGTTCTGGATTCTAGGATGGGTCAGATTCCCTGCTGTGTAATCCCCAGGCCTCAATCGCAGATAGTCTGTGGATACGACTCCATACACAGCCCCGGCAGATCCGCGCTGAACTTTGTTCCCGGTCACTGCTCTGTTCTTTACTTAGTAAAACAAAAAAGCTCACAATGTTCTGTGCGGTCTCCTGAGACGGGTCTGTTTTCTGTAAATTCGCTCCGTGGCCAAAGAGGACAACTGCCAAGGAGAGAATGTAAGACGTTCTTCAGCCCCGTCCTCCGGACTCCAGCCAATCGGTGAACACCGGGCTTTGTATTAATATTTATAAGGCACATTTTACTACTGTAAACTTTGGGAAATATTTATGGTATCAAAAAAGTATGATCCTAATCCTATATACAGTATGTATATATATATATATATATATATATATATATATATATATATATACAGTATATAAAAAACGACAGAATGGCTGCCTCAGGAAGTCGGCGCTTTCTGAATACACTAGTGCAGGGGTCTCCAAACTTTCTAAATAAAGGACCAGTTTACTATCCTTCGGACTTTAACCACTTGCTTACTGTGCACTTTCGCCCCCTTCCTGCCCAGACCAATTTTCAGCTTTCAGCGCTCTCGCACTTTCAGTGACAATTGCGCGGTCATGCAATGCTGTAACCAAATGAATTTTTTTATCATTTTGTTCGCACAAATAGAGCTTTAGTTTGGTGGTATTTATTCGCGACTCCGTTTTTTATTTTTTGCGATATAAGCGAAAACATAGCGGAAATTTTGAAAAAAAAAACAATATTTTCTCCTTTCTTTTTAAAAGAAATCCAATAAAATCAAATTTTGTCATAAATTTAAGCCAAAATGTATTCTGCTACATGTTTTTAGTAAAAAAAAAATCCGTTAAGTGTATAATAATTGGTTCGCGTGATCACGGACATATGTACGCAAATGATCATGTATCATGTGTGCAGATAATCATTGGCACATGTTATTTTACTGGGATATATGTGAGGGACATGTGTTTTTATTATTTGGGGACATGTGTGTTTTTGGGGACATGTGTGTTTTACTGTGGGGACATGTGTGGGGACATGTGTGTTTTACTGTGGGGACACTACACTGGTGATCAGTGAGTAAAAAGCTGTAAAAAAAACAGCTAATACTCACTGATCACCAGCCGGCTGCAGCGATCCGCTCTCCTCTCCTCACCGACGACTTCCGTGTGAGGAGAGGAGAGCCGATTGCCTAGCAACTGGCTGTTTGTTTACATCACATGACGGCTGAGATTCGACACGGCCGTCATGTGATCAGGAGGGCCAATCACCGAGCCCTCCTGCCGATCCGAGATGCGCCGTGTCCGGGTGACACGGCCGCATCGGGATCGCGCCGCTGTGCGGGCACGCGCGCGCGCGAACCCTCTACTTCTGAAGGACGTTCCGGAACGTCCATTCAGAAGTAGACGGCTCCCACCCGGCCGTATATGTACATTGGCCGGGAGGGAAGTGGTTAAAGGGGCCGGACTGTTACCAGTGGGAACAATGGCCTGGCATCGGTCACAATGGCCCATCGTGACTGCTGGGGCGCAATGGGCTTAGGTCCCACTTAACGTAACACAATTGGGATCAAGTCCCCCACCACCCTTGCCCTTTACCCCATCAAATAAGACACAACCATTAGGTTGGAAAGGGCAAGGCCACAGCTTTATTAAATTCCAACAGATAACATGTGAACATATTTAACCAGTGCCAGTCACAGTCATACTGTGAGCACTCAACCAAAAGAGGGAAGTGGGGCCTGTCCTTACCATAAGTGCTGTACAGCCTACTTCCAATTTTCCATCAAGGGCCATAGCCCATTACAGCAACTTTAACTGCTGGCAAGGTCAAGAAAACTGCAGCAAGCTGTGACATACCATAACAGAGGAAAAAGGGGCGTGAGGGTGGGCAGCTCTTCCAACGACTCTTCCGAAAGACCCAGAATTCCCTGGGGCACATTTCCTGAGCTCAGGCCCATCCCATCCTACATGTCCCAACCGATCGTTCCCCTTGTCATGCACCTAGCCATGCCCCCCATCAGTCAAGGTTCTCTTTTCCTAGGGAGGAGCTCAAGAGGCCTTCATTGGTGTCAGTGGGAGGAATAGGGCCCCATCATTGGTAATAGTGGGAGTAAAAGTGCCCCATCATTGTTGTCAGTGGGAGGAATAGTGCCCCATAATTGGTATCAGTGGGAGGAATAGTGCCCCATCATTGGTAATAGTGGGAGTAAAAGTGCCCCATCATTGGGAGTAATAGTGCCCCATCATTGGTATCAGTGGGAGGAATAGAGCCCCATCATTGGTGTCAGTGGGAGGAATAGTGCCCCATCGTTGGTGCCAGTGGGAGTAATATTGCCCCATCATTGGTGTCAGTGGTAGGAATAGAGCCCCATCCTTGGTGTCCGGAGGAATAGTGCCCCATCCTTGGTGTCTATGGGAGGAATAGTGGCCCATCCTTGGTGTCCATGGGAGGAATAGTGCCCCATCCTTGGTGTCCGGAGGAATAGTGCCCCATCCTTGGTGTCCGTGGGAAGAAAAGTCCCCCATCGCTAGTTTCAGTGGGAGGAATAGTCCCCTATCATTTGTGTCTGTGGGAGGAATAGTGCCCCATCTTTGGTGTCAGTGGGAGGAATAGTGCCCCATCATTGGTATCAGTGGGAGAAATAGTCCCTCATCGTTGGTGTCTGTGGGCAGAATAGTGCCCCATTGTCAGTTTCAGTGGGAGGAATAGTCCCCTATCATTTGTATCTGTGGGAGGAATAGTGCCCCATCATTGGTATCAGAGGGAGAAAAAGCCCGCCCATCATTGGTGTCTGTGGGCAGAATAGTGTCCCATTCTTGGAGTCAGTGGAAAGAATAATCCCCCCTCATTGGTGTCAGTGGGTGGAACAGCCCCCCATCGTTGGATTCAGTGAGAGGAATAATGTCCCATCTTTTGGCGTCAGTGGATGAAAAAGCCCCCCCATTGTTGGAGTCAGTGGGTGGAATTATGCCCCGTTGTTAATGTCAGTGGGAGAAATAGTGCCATAAGGGCCATGAAAAGGCAAGCAAAGGGCCACATCTGGCCCCCGGGCCACAGTTTGGAGACCACTGGCTCGCACCAGAACCCGCGAACGGACCTAAAGTCCGTGCGAGCTTTAGAACCCTATTAGTTACAATGGATGCGAACGTTCGAAATTAAAAGTGCTAATTTGAAAGGCTAATATGCATGTTAATGTCATAAAAAGTGTTTGGGGACCCCGGGTCCTGCCCCAGGGGACATGTATCAATGCAAATTTTTTTTTTTAAAACGGACGTTTTTTCATGACCAAGTACGACATAGCTACCTATTAGTGCTGCCCAGCTATACACTCCCACCCTTACCTTACCCAGTAATGGAGACCACACCGTGCTGGAGTGTAAAATCTGCCGTAGCAGCTCCTTTATTAAATAACAAAATATATATATATAAATAACTTTATAAATAACTTTATAACCAATAAACAACAAATAAACAACAGATAAACAACATCAAGAAAAACGTGACGTAGGCCTATAGTAGTACATTTCCCCCCCCCCCCCCCACCCAAATTACCATAATCAACAGCTCGTGCACTGCGGTCAACTCAACTGTAACTAGGCCTCAAGCTGACATACTAGCTCAGAGACAAAACTATTCCGCAGTGCAGTCATCCACCATATACCCACATCACTTGTAAGGAATATACCAAACGGGCCCATATCTCCAATGGGTCCCGCATCAAGTTTCCTGTGGTGAGGGGGTTTCTTCTCTATGCCTACGTCACACAACATCCGCCACTGTAAACAAGGTTAAAACCTTAACCTTGAGCGCACCTCCACACCCTAAGTGCTCGCTCGATCCCATCCTGAATACCGATGGCCCACATATCTGTGCCAACTGGGTTCAGATGAACACCATCAGCCCTCAGATAACGCCACGTGTCTACCTCCAACTCCCTGTGCCTGATGGCCAACCCCCCGTGTTTAACAAAAAATCTGCTGACCTCCTGATTAACTTTCTTACGGGCTTTGTTAAGTAGGTCCACTGACCTGGCAAAACGCCATGAAGTCCTGGCGATCATGTCTGACCAAACCAGGACTGTGTTGGGGAAAGCCGCCTGAAGTCGGCAAAAGTCATATTTTATGTCCCTAGTAACGTCTAGTTTTGTCCTAAGCCCCAAATCATTGCCCCCGACGTGAATAACTAAAACCTCCGGAGGCCTATCCCATCTCGCAAACTTGAGCGCTTCCGGGATGAGACGGCTCCAGAGCATCCCCGGGAAACCCAACCATTTTATGTAGGCCTCCCTCCTAGAAAAACCCAGCTGTCTACCGTCCGGTCTGTCATCTCCCCTTCTGGCTCCCCAGCAGACATAAGAGTGCCCTATAATCCAAACGAGCTTCGGAGGGTCATCTGAAAGAGAAACAGCAAGAAAATTCCGGTCAGCTTCAATTAATGTACCACACGAAACCATGTCGGCACTTCACACAACCCTCCCCTTTTGTCAGCAACCCTTATGCAATCAAATCCATCCTAACATATGACCTGAAACGCCTTGATTCCCACCTCCCAATTTGTTTCACCGCTTCTTCCGGCAAACCCCACCTGACCGCCTCAGTGGCCGCCCCAATCCTGAAAGAATGCGAGGAAAATCTCAATTCCCCCATATTCATAACTCGTAAACATTTCCGGAAGACCCCTACAAACTGAAAGCGCGATAGCGCCTCGCCGTTCTGATGCACCAACAGGGGGCCCTCCCCAGCCGGCCTCCCCTGTAAGAAAACACTCGTCACCAAGACGGGGCAGAGTTTGGCGTCTGGAATGGCGAAAACCACCACTTCCTTGCCTCGGCCCTGCTGGTCCGTCTTTGATCTTTGCAGATGTAAAACCAACCTGTCCTCAAAGCACCGCACGTCTCCCACAGCCAATCCATCTCTCCTTTTCTTCGAGGAACTCACCAGCTCCCCGATCCGAAAAGCCCCAAAAAAGGCTAATACGAAGGCCGTGCGGAACAGTCCCACCTCGTACCCGGACGAGCAAACCCCACGCAAGGTGTCCACCACCCTGCCCAGCAGTTCGAACATCACCGGTCGTCGCTCGTCCCGTACCGCCTTCCCTTTTTTGTAACCCTTAACTGCTTGCCGCGCCCAGAACTCCTTGGTCCAGTCGCTCCCCCCCCCTCAAGTTTACACCACATTGGTATCAGTGGGAGAAAAAGCCCCGCCCATCATTGGTGTCTGTGGGCAGAAATGTTGTTCTGGTCCCATATCAATGGGCGGATCGCCCCTTGCTTGGGGACCCGGACTGCTGTGTAACCCCCCAGTGTCCCCATCCTTGGAGTCAATGGAAAGAATAATCCCCCCTCATTGGTGCCAGTGGTGCCCATTCCGCAGATCACTCTTATGTTCTTCGAGAGTGTCACGTAAATGCCTGGAACAGCCCCCCATCGGAACAGCCCCCCGTCATCCCCCCCCCCATTGTTGGAGTCAGCTTTAATGTCAGGGAGAATGTGCCAAAGATGAAAAGACTGATGTCAATAATTTGTCCCCTCTGCATCCTTGACCCCTGTCAGTGTGATACCGAAAACCGGAAATGGCTGCTATAGGGTTAGGCCGCACGCCTGAACAGTGGGTCCCATACATCTTTTGGCGTCAGTGGATGAAAAACCCCCTAGGGCTCCCCCCCCCCTGCCCCGTTGTTGGAGTCAGTGGGAGCTCCCGGGAATTAACCCTTAAACCCATGCGTGTAGTTAATGTCAGTGGGAGAAATAATGCCATAAGGGCCATGAAAAGGCAAGCAAAGGGCCTATTTAAATCACTCGTAATGTGTATTGACGGCTCCCGTAATACAGAGAACAGTCATTCATTGAAACTCATTCATAAAAAAAAGGCCCAATAACCAGGCCCTTCAGGTCTGGGATGGATATTAAGGGGAACCCCAGCCAAAAAAAAATGGGCCGCAACCTGGCAGGCCGCAGGAAAAGAGGGGGGGACGAGAGCGGCCCCCCCTCACCAGGCCACATGCCCTCAACATTGGGAGGATGCTTTGGGGGTCTAAGACCCCCAAAGCACCTTGGAGACCACTGGAAGCCCTTTAACAAGGGGGACCCCAGATCCCCGCCCCCCCCTGTGTGAAATGGTAAGGGGGTACAAAAGTACCCCTACCATTTCACCAAAAAAGTGGCAAAATGGTAAAAATGACAGGAGACAGTCTTTGACAATTCCTTTATTAAAATCCTTCTTTCTTCTTTCTTCTTTCTTCATCCTTCGTTTTCTTCATCTTCTCCTTTCCGTCATCTTCTTCCATCTTCTTCTTCCATTTTCTTCTTCCTCCGATCATGGGAGGAGGAGCGCCCACTGACCCCTAATATAGGGTCCTCTTACTCTCCGTGTGATATGGCTGCTATATATATATATATATATATATATATATATATCTATCAGATGATAATGATGATTGGTCCAGCTGCACCCCCCTTAGTTCCAGATACATGTTTTAGGGTTTGTATAGACAGGGGCACTCTTCTCCATACATTCTGGAGCTGCTCGGTATTGAAACCCATATGGCAAACAGCCTCCTCATTGGTGCTCCAGATAGCGGGTGCACCCGAGACCCCGACTTACCATATGTGCATCTTATTTGCAGAGCTACCGGAGGTCCCTCCCACCAAAAGCTGGCACACACACTATTTAGTGCCATCCACTGGGCAATTGCCCTAAACTGGCGGAGTCCCTCGGTTTCATGGTCACAGGTGCTCCTTCGCATGGAATCCATTAAATTGATGGAAAGAGTAGACCACACCCCCATGGACACCATGCACGTCTTTGAACGTAAATGGGCTAATTGGTCGCCTCTTCAGTTTTAACTTGAGTTTGGAGGGCTTCCCTATTGCCCCATTTGAGTTCCCCCGGACGAGCGGGTGGCCCCGGAAGATAACGCACCGGATACTAGACATGTGCACAAAAAAAAAAAATTTGTTTATTTTCGTTTCGTTTTTTTCGTTTCCGTTGATTCGTAACGATTCGTAAATTCGTAAGTCGTCGGTGTTCGTATTCGCAACGATTCGTATTTTCGTCAGAGTTATTTTTTCGTTGATTCGTTTTTCTGTTAGTTTAATTTTCGTTTATTCGAAATTCGGACGCATTCGTATTTTCGTAGATTTAGTTACATTCGTACTTTCGTAAGATTGATTTATTCGTACTTTCGTAACATTGTTTTCGTAGATTCGTAATCGGAGCATAATTCATAATTTTATGTAATGTGTATGCTATTATTACATTGTAAGAGACACGGAAAATTAAGAATCGAAAAAAAAGTTACAAATGTACGAATTTTTTCGTTCAATCCATTCGAGGCACGTTAAGCAGCGCCATTGTAAGGGACACGGAAAATTACGAATCGAAAAAAAAAAAAAAAAAAAGTTACGAATGTACGAATTTTTTCGTTCAATCCATTCGAAGCACGTTAAGCAGCACCATTGTAAGGGACACGGAAAATTACCAATTCATCAAAAAAACAAAAGTTACGAATGTACGAATTTTTTCGTTCATTTTGATTTTCGTTGTTCCTGTTTTCGTTTTTCAGGTTTTCTTCTTTCGTAGTTTCGTTGTTTCTAATTTGGTTATTTCGGATTTTCGTTGTTTTCGTATTCGTTCAATTCGAACGATTCATTATTCGTTAAAATTTTTAGCGAATGGTTCGTTCATTCGTACGATAACGAATGAACGAATATAACAAAAAAAAAGAAAAACGAAAAAAAACAAAACAAATTGCACATGTCTACCGAATACTATTGTTTCACGTATATAGAAAGGTTCATGTCTAGAGCTTACCTTTAATGTTCCCTGTCTGTATTTAGACATAAAAGACCTTGTTACCTTATTTAGATTTTTTCTTTAGTCTAAAAGTTGTTGTTTTATTATTATTTTTCTTACCCGACGATCGTTTGTTGGAGAGCTATTCACCTATACAATCACAGGTTGGTTTTTGGATGTACACTCTATTCTCTCCATGCAATTATATATATATATTTTTTGTACTTGCTCAAATACGTTAATAAAAATGTTTGTAAACGATAACGATGATTGGTAATTGTAATATGCAGCATGGAGGGGGTTAATGTACTTACTGACGCATTAGTGACCAATGGCAATCAACGAACCCCTTTGTGCTGCATTAGTTAGTTGTGGAACGAATCATTTGAGTTTCCATTATTTCTTATGGGGAAATTCGCTTTGATATACAAGTGCTTTGGATTACAAGCATGTTTCTGTAACAAATTATGCTCGCAATCCAAGGTTTTACTGTATATTTTTTTGGATATGTATTATAGCAGAAAGTAAAACATTTTTTTTATTTTTTTCAAAATTGTCGCTCTTTGTTTATAGCGCAAAAAAAAAAAAAACGGAGCGGTGATCAAATTACCACCAAAAGTAAGCTCCATTTGTGGGCAAAAAAAATGTCGTTTGGGTACAGCGTCGCACGACCGCGCGATTGTCAGTTAAAGTGAGGCGGTGCCGTATAGCAAAAAAAAAAAAAAAGGGCCAGGTCATTAACCACATGCCGACCGGGCCATAGCCGAAAGACGTCTACAGCGCGGTCGGCTTATTCTGGGTGGACGTTTGTGGGATGTCCTCCCCGAATCTTGCTCCCGCGCGCCCCCTGGGGCGCACACTCAGGAACATCCGTGACCACGGATCACGGTAAACAGCCGCTGATAGCGGCCGTTTACCACGTGATCGCTCCGTCAAATGACGGAGCGATCACATGTAAACAAACCGGCGTCACATCATGACGCCGGTTCCTCCCTCCCCTCTCTGTACCGATCGGTACAGTGAGAGGGGAGAAGCGGAGAGGGGGGGGAGATGGCAGCAGCGCTGTGGGCTGGATGTGTAGTGCCCACAGCGCTGCTCAGTGACTGTGCAATACTCTGCCAACACTGCAATACTCTGCAATACTCTGCCAACACTGTGCAATAGTCTGCCAACACTGTGCAATACTCTACCAACACTGCAATACTCTGCCAACACTGTGCAATACTCTGCCAACACTGCAATACTCTGCCAACACTGTGCAATACTCTGCCAACACTGCAATACTCTGCCAACACTGTGCAATACTCTGCCAACACTGTGCAATACTCTGCCAACACTGTGCAATACTCTGCCAACACTGTGCAATACTCTGCCAACACTGTGCAATACTCTGCCAACACTGTGTGTGCAACACTGTGCAATTCTCGCCAATACTCTGCCAACACTGTGCAATACTCTGCCAATACTCTGCCAATACTCTGCAATAAATTTTAATAGAAACAAAGAATTATTTATTTATTTTTTACCGAATTTTCAGTTTTTTTTGATTTATAGCGCAAAAAATAAAAAACCCAGCGGTGATTAAATACCACCAAAAGAAAGCTCTATTTGTGTGAAAAAAAGGACAAAAAATTCATTTGGGTACAGTGTTGCATGACTGAGTAATTGTCATTCAAAGCGTGAGAGCGCCGAAAGCTTAAAATTGGTCTGGTTAGGAAGGGGGTTTAAGTGCCCAGTGGGTAAGTGGTTAAGGGGGGGGGGGGGGAATTCTTTCGGTCCTTAGGTGGTTGAAGCTCCGTACATTGATTTTCCTTTTATCGAGAAGGCCTTGGATACAGGGAAGCTGAGCAGCGGCTGTGAGTCCGGTTCTAAGAGAGTGACTGGCAGCACACAGAATAGGGTCAGAGGTCAGGCACATGAGCGGCACATACCTGACACCTCGGCTGTGTTCATCTATCTGCTCGCCCCGGGGGGTCTGAAAAGGCCTGACACTCGCTGAATGAAAGTAACAGGGTGAAAATTAGAGCTGACACTCCGATAATTCCCCTTCTTCTCAGTTCAACACCTCGGCTAAAACCCATTTCCTTTTGTTGACAAACACGGCCGGCCTGTTTGATGCTGTGAAATATTTCTCTGGGGTGGCGCGGCTCTCCTGCGTGCTGCCCAGGCGGTTTTTACACAAAAGGAACCTTTTTTCAGGGAAGCCGTTCTCATATCAGTCATCCAAATTCCTATTATGTAAATTCCATCTACTCACGATCAAAGGGAATACAAGGCTACTGGGCTACCCGAGGTAATGATATTCATTGCTATTTCTCCATTACCATATTTCACTATTTATCGCCCCCCCCCCCCAGGTTAATTTAACCACTTAAGGACCAGAAGGATTTACCCCCTTAATGACCAGGCCATTTTTTGCGATACGGCACTGCGTTGCTTTAACCACCTGATTACTGGGCACTTAAACCCCCCTCGTGACCAGACCAATTTTCAGCTTTTGGCGCTGACGCACTTTGAATGACAATTGCGCGGTCATACAACACTGTACCCAAATGAAATTTTTATCATTTTTTTCCCATAAATAGAGCTTTCTTTTGGTGGTATTTAATCACAGCTGGGTTTTTATTTTTTGCTAAACAAACAAAAAAAGATGGAAAATTTAAAAAAATAAAAATAAATCATGTTTAATAGTTTGTTATAAAATTTTGCAAACAGGTAATTTTTCTGCTTCATTGATATGCGCTGATGAGGCGGCACAGGTGGGCACTGATAGGCTGCACTGGTTGGCACTGATAGGCTGCACTGGTGGGCACTGATAGACTGCACTGGTGGGGACAGATAAGTCGGTACTGATGGGCACAGCAAAGATGGCACTGATGGGCACAGATGGGTGGCACAGATGGGTGGCACCGATGGGCACTGATGGATGACAGTGATGGGCACTGATAGGTGACACTGATGAGCACTGATAGGTGGCACTGATGGGCACTGGTAGGTGACACAGATGAGCACTGGCAGGTGACACTGATGTGCAGCACTGGCACTGTGGGCACTGACAGATGGCACTGTGGGCACTGACAGATGGTAGGCAAAGGTGGGCACCATGAATTGGGCACATTGCTGGGCACATTAATTAGGCAAAGGTGGGCACCATGGATTGGGCACATTGTTGGGCACATTGCAGTGAGAGGGACTGATGTCCCTCTCACTGCCGTCAGTGATCGGCTTTTTTTTTTTTCCCTCGCGCTGTCAGCGCGAGGAGGAAAAAAAGCCGATTATTGGCTCTGTTATTATCACATGATCAGCTGTCATTGGCTGACAGCTGATCACGTGGTAAGGGTCGGGATCGACCCCTTACTCGGATCTGTGATCCAGCGAGTCTCACAGACTCGCTGATCACAGAGCGTGCCGCGCGCGCCCTTCGGGGGGCACATTAGATCCGCGCTGTAGCCGTCATCCGGCTATAGCGAGGATCTCAGGTAGTTAACTGACAATGACGTATTCGTGCGACGTTGTCCCCAAACAAAATTGACGTCCTTTTTTTTCAACAAATAGAGCTTTCTTTTGGTGGTATTTGATCACCTCCTGCGGTTTTTATTTTTGCACTATAAACAAAAAAAGAGCGTCAATTAAAAAAAAACAAATATTTTTTTACTTTTTGCTATAATAAATATCACCAAAAATGTTTTTAAAAAACAAATTTCTTCATCAGTTTAGGCCGATATGTAATCTTCTACATATTTCTGGTAAAGAAAAGAAGGCAATAAGCGATTATTGATTGGTTTTCACAAAAGTTATAGCGTCTACAAAATAGGACAGGGGTCTCCAAACTGCGGCCCGGGGGCCAGATACGGCCCTTTGCTTGCTTTTATGCGGCCCTCGGGTGCTATTTCATCCACTGATACCAACAATGGGACATAACTCCCCCCCCCCCCCATTCACACCAATGAAGGGACGCAATTCCTCCCAATGATACCAACGATGGGGAAACAATTTCTTCCAATGACACCAATAATGGGGTCCAATGACACCAATGATAGGGGACAACTACCCCAATGAAACCAACGATGGGGCACTATTCCCCCCCAATGATACCAACAATGGAGCACAACTTCTCCCAATGACACAAATGATAGGGCACGATTCCCCCAATGACACCAATGATAGGGAATAATTTCTTCCAATGACACCAATAATGGGGTCCAATGACACCAATGATAGGGGACAATTCCCCCAATGAAACCAATGATGGGGCACTATTCCCCCCCACTGATACCAACAATGGGGCACAACTTCTCCCAATGACACCAATGATGGGGCACAACTTCTTCCAATGACACCAATGATGGGGCCCAATTCCTCCCAATGACACCAACGATGGGGAACAATTTCTTCCAATGACACCAACAATGGGGTCCAATGACACCAATGATAGGGGACAATTACCCCAATGAAACCAATGATGGGGCACTATTCCCCCCCCAATGATACCAACAATGGGGCACAACTTCTCCCAATGACACCAATGATGGGGCACGATTCCCCCAATGACACCAATGATGGGGAATAATTTCTTCCAATGACACCAATAATGGGGTCCAATGACACCAATGATGGGGAATAATTTCTTCCAATGACACCAATGTTAGGGGACAATTCCTCTAAGTGATTCCAACAACGGGGCACAATTCCTCCCACTGACACTAATGATGGGGCACAATTTCTCCCAGTGACACAAATGGTGGGGCACAATTACTCCCACTGAGACAAACAATGGGGCATTATTTTTCTCTCAATGATTTCGGCACCTTTTATACTCCCAGTGGCCACTGTCCGGCCCCCCCTAAAATCTGAAGGACAGTAAACCGGCCCTTTGTTTAGAAAGTTTGGAAACCCTTGAAATAGGGGATACATTTAGCCAATGTTATGTAATTGGTCAGTGAATCTGCCTTCCACTCAGGGGAAAGTTGCCTACATCATCCCTTGTGGGTCCTTTCAGGAAGGCTTGGGATATCTATGGATAAAGTACCCCAACAGTGGGCAAGAGAACAGAACTTGACCAGCCATGGAAATGGAACCAAAAATGGGCTGTCATGTTGAAACTTTCAGTAAAGAGGAGTTCTCGGGGGTGTGGAAAGGATCTCTTTATTCTAATGGAACTATACCTGGGGAAGTAAGTATAGAGATTAAAATAATAAAAAGGATTTGATTTAAAAAAAGTATAGAGATTGTCTCAGTTGGGAAACTGGTGGTGGCCAAGAGAAGGAGGGTCAGCTAGCCAGATGGCGGGGAGGAGCCCCTCGTCTGAACCACAGGTCTTGTAACCCCCCCCCCGTGACTTGGACCAGATGTTGCAGGCCACGTCTCCTGACATACTTGGCCTGCAACCACCAAATCTGGGGGCTCCATACAACTTCACATGTTGTGACAAGAAAATGAGAGTTTCCTGACAGGCGTGTGGTTGAAAAGTGTGGAGTTTGAGCTCCCAACTTCTGTCAACCGCCACTGAAGTGCAGGGCCAGGACAAGGGGTGGGCAGGAGGGGCGGCTGCCCTGGGCACTGTGTTATCATATGAAGTGGGGGGGCACAACAAAAAAATTTGTTTATTTTCGTTTCGTTTTTTTCGTTTCCGAAAAAAATTTGTTTATTTTCGTTTCGTTTTTTTTTCGTTTCCGTTGATTCGTAACGATTCGGAAATTCGTAAGTCGTCGGTGTTCGTATTCGTAACGATTCGTACATTCGTAAGAGTTATTTTTTTCGTTGATTCGTTTTTTCGTTAGTTTAATTTTCGTTTATTAGTTTATTCGAAATTATTCGTACATTCGTATTTATTCGTAACATTCGTAACATTCGCAACATTCGTAGATTCGTAATCGGAGCATAATTCATAATTCTATGTAATGTGTATGCTATTATTACATTTTAAGAGACACGGAAAATTACGAATCGAAAAAAAAAGTTACGAATGTACGAATTTTTTCGTTCAATCCATTTGAAGCACGTTAAGCAGCGCCATTGTAAGAGACACGGAAAATTACGATTCGAAAAAAAATAAAGTTACGAATGTACGAATTTTTTCGTTCAATCTATTCGAAGCACGTTAAGCAGCGCCATTGTAAGGGACGCGAAAAATTACCAATTCAACACCAAAAATAAAGTTACGAATGTACGAATTTTTTCGTTCATTTTCGTTGTTCCTCTTTTCGTTTTTCGGATTTTCTTCATTCGTACATTCGTTGTTTCTAATTTTTTTTTTTTTGGATTTTCGTTGTTTTTCGGATTCGTTCGATTCAAATGATTCGTTAATCGGATTCGTACGAAAACGAATGAACGAAAATAACGAAAAAAAAGAAAAACGAAGAAACGAAACGAATTGCACATGTCTAGGGGGCACCACGAGGAGTTGGGGGGAGAGGAGGGCAGGGGGTAAGAATTGTTCCAGAAGGGGAAATTTTGGGAGGTGTGCTAGGAGCAGTGATTTGGGGGGATGGGTGAAGGGGGATTTGTTCTTGGTGGGGGGATTTGGGGGGTTTGTGGTAGAAAAGGTAATATGGTAGGAGGGGGATTTATGCTAGTAGGGATAATTGGGGGGTATTTGGGCTACGAGGGGGGGTTGGAGTGGAGGGAGAGGATTTGTGCTTGGAGGGGAAATTTGAGGGGTGGGGGGGGTTGTTCTGGGGGCATGTGTGGAGAGAGAGGATTTGAGCTGGAGGAGATGGGGGGGGGGGGAAGATTTGTGCCAGAAGGGGGGATTTCAGCAGGGGGGGGGGGAGGATTTGTACTGGGAGGAAGGGGAGATTTATGCTTAGGGGGAAGATGCAGGTTAATGCTCAATTTTATTTGGGGGGGGGGGGTTTGGCTGACACATAATCATACATCTTGGGGGTGGGGGGGGCACAATTTGGCATGTTCGCCCTGGGCTCTACATGACCTTGTCCCGTCACTGCTGAAGTGTACACAACTAGCCAACCTTTTAAAACCTTCTCTTGGAAAGGAAAGCTTCAGTCTACTTGAAGCTGATACCAGGGCATGGAACCACCTTACAGCTAAGTCCGTCTCTCTGGAACTCCGGAACTCTGAATTTCCAGGTCTGCCCACCTTCTGCACCCATTACAAGGGCCCCAACTTTGCCTATATAGGTGTAGCGCCGGCTCCTGACGAGCATGCGCTATGTATTTTTCAAAAGGAATATTCCTGAAACCACAGCTGGGTTTTAGGGCTAATTATGCCAAATTATGGTTTCAGTACCAGTCTGGTTGGACTGCACTGAGTCCTACTTGGCCGCAGGTGTCGCTGTCACCGCCGGCAAGTATGGGAACGCAGTTTGGTCAGATGTATTGGATACCCCTTTTCTCTCTGAACCAGCCCAGTGGGAGTGTCATCCTGCTGTGCATTTTGGGAGAAGGCATTTAAGGTACTGAGATCACGTGTTTTGGGGTTCCGGTCCAGTCCAGAAGATAATTTCTGTCTGTTTGGTCCTGGTCCTCCTGACCAGCCCCCATGGCCCTCCTGGCCTGGGGTGCGGATCCGTGCAATTCCGAGTCTGGGGGCTGGATAGCCCGAGGCGAAGCTACTGCAGGGACAGGCCTGACTGGAAGTCGGGGCCTAAGCATCCAAAAGTGGTCCGGTGCCGTCTCATCTGAGGAGAGGCCCAGCAACTGGAGAAGCATCCAGGGGAGGACTCTTCGGGAGAAGGCCATGCGCTAAGGCTGGCTTCTCAGAAGGAGCCTGGAGGCTCAGTTGAAGGACACTAAATGGATCTACACTCATACGGTATCGCCGGACCGGCTGCAAGATACTGGTACCGTATGATAGCTCTCTAAATTTGTATAAGTCCCTCAGTTCTACATTCAAGTCTGTGGCAGAGACTTTGCTTTACCTAGCACTTCACCGGTTGTTAGACCCAGTGAGAGGTCTATCCGGTGGTTGTGGACAGGGCCAGACTTACCATTGGGCTTGACTGGGCTCAAGCCCATGGGCCCCGCCCGTTTACGTTTTAAATACGGTATCTTCTTTACGTTTGTGTATCATTTTGCTCTATTTAAAGTAATGTATAGAAGGTAGGGCCCGAAAGTGACTCAAGCCCAGGGGCCCCCACCACCCTAAGTCCTGCCTTGGTTGTGGAAATCCAGCTGTGAAACGGTAATTCTCTGGATTTCAATAGTGAGAGACTTCTTATCTTTGTAGTATCCAAAAGTACTTGGACCCTAACCCCCTACCCTACATTTAAGAGACTGTTTTATCTTTTTGAATAAATAACCCAAAAACGGAAGATAAAGTGTCCGTTTCTACATCTCTTTGGGCCATCTACCACGGGAACCCTAGACGGAGACGAGGTGAAGAAGGTAACGGTAAGCCCAATAAAACCAGAAGCTCCTTCGGGGGTTAGTGTACATAGGTTTATCACAATTGTGCTCTTTTAGAATACAAGTTGGAACTCTTTGGGAACAACCAGGGGAGGGCTGGGCTGGGGGGCAGAGTGGCAATTGCCCCCCAGGCCACCCTAACTTACATTGAAAACGGCCGGCGCTGCTATTTTTATGCCTGCAGCGGTCGGCCACTGTGGCATTCCGGGAGTTGTAGTCCACACTCAAGCTCCCAAGCAGCGCAGAGGAAACTACAACCCCCAGAGACCAGAGCCTTGTAGGCAGGGTGCCAGTGACTGGCTCGGGCTGTGAGGCAGGGTGCTGGCTTGCGCTGGCCATGGCGTGCAACCTGGGCTGCCAGGTAAGAGACCCTGACACCCCCAGCTGACCCCCACATCCCACCCCCCATACACCCCATTTACCCTGCCCCAGTGATCAGGCTGCATTGGATGGGCACTGGTGAGACTGCATTTATGGACACTGGTGAGGCTGCATTGATGGGCACTGATGAGGTGGCACTGATGAGGCGTCATTGATGGGCACTAATCAGGCTGCATTAAGGGGCACTGGTGAGGCTGCATTGAAAAACCAGCTGGGCATGGATGGTGAGCTGATTCAGTGGTTCAATGGGCCACTTGACTGGACTTCCCCCTCAGGCCTAAGGCTGCCAGCCCTCCCCTGGGAACAACCCTCACAGTCCTTAAGTGATACAGGAAATGAGGAGGTGGCATGGGATCTGTATCTTGTAGGTGGACTGGCCCTTTAATCCTCATCTTACCTAATGTGTTGGATAATATTTAAGTCAAATTATGTTACTTTTCATTCTTGCATTGTTTTCCAATGGGGAAGGACAGCAACAAAAATCCCCATTTAGCATTGGCCATCTAGCAGGCATTTCAGTGCCCAGGGCTGGGTGTTGGGAGTTGTTGCACATGTCAGTTTACTGACAGTTCAGATAATAACCGACCAGCACTGGGTGATGTCATGCTGGGGATTATATGATATACAACCGGTGCTTATAGGTGTGACTCCGGTTTATACTACGGTGATGTCAGCTGACTGTACTGTCTGCATTCAGAGCATCAGATGTCCGCGCTTCTCTTCTTACCAATACCTAATATCTGCAAACAAAGCATGACCCCGAAGCGTTAGATGAGTTTCATGAATAGGCAACCTTTCTTCTTAATCTTGTTATAACACTTCATTCTGTTGAATGTTGCTCAATCATTGTCGAAAGGGAAGTACAGTTCACGAGGTGCAATATAAAACTCGGCGGCCAGTCCTGGTGAACTCATCTGACCGGCGGTCACAGCTGGTCACAGACAAACTGACGCAGCAATTTTTGCCTGAGACAAACAGAACAAGTTTTCTGGTGGGACGTTCTCTCTATAAAGAGAAGCCCGCAGCAAGACGCAGGCTTAGGCGCAGGGCCTGGCATGACAGGGTAGCAGGGCAAAACAGGGTTAAATTTGGGGGAGTGCAGCTGGCCAGGGTAGGGGGGGGGTGGCTTCAGTAAGTTTATTCCCGGGGGGTAGGAGTAGGGTGACCCCATTTCTAAACTGCCATTCAGGGACACCCCCCCCATCCCAAAAATCAGCTTGTATTGTAACGAATCACAGCACAGCCAGAGCGGCAGGTGCGGGCTCTACCCAGAAGCACTGATCACGCCCCCAAAAAAGGGCACTTTCCTGGTCAGCCGAGACCCGTTTTCTAGACATGTGCAACTCGTTTCGTTTTTTTTCGTTATTTTCGTTCGTTCGTTTTCGTACGAATGAACGAATCATTCGAATCGAACGAATCCGAAAAACAACGAAAATCCGAAAAAAACTAATTAGAAACAACGAATGTACTAATGAAGAAAATCCGAAAAACATCCGAAAAACAAACGAAAAAATTCGTACATTCGTAACTTTTTTTTTCGATTCGTAATTTCCGTATCTCTATTGAACAAAAAAATTCGTACATTCGTAACTTTTTTTTCAATTCGTAACTTTTTTTTTCGATTCGTAACTTTTTATTTTATTTTTTTTCGATTTGTAATTTCCGTATCTCTATTGAACAGAAAAATTCGTACATTCGTAACTTTTTTTTCGATTCGTAACTTTTTTTTTTCGATTCGTAACTTTTTTTTTCGATTCGTAAATTATTAAAATGTAATAATAGCATACACATTACTTAAAATATGAATTATGCTCCGATTACGAATCTACGAATGTTATGAATGTACGTACGAATAAATACGAATGCGTCCGAAAATTAAACTAACAAAAAAAAGGAAACAACGAAAAAATAACTCTTACGAATGTACGAATCGTTACGAATCCGAACACCGACGACTTACGAATGTACGAATCGTTACGAATCCGAACACCGACGACTTACGAATGTACGAATCGTTACGAATCAACGGAAACGAAAAAAACGAAATGAAAAAAAACTATTTTTTTTCGGAAACGAAAAAAACTAAACGAAAATAAACAAATTTTTTTGTTGTGCACATGTCTACCGTTTTCCCTTGTTCCAACGCTGGCTCTACACTGCCCGGCAGTGATTTGACACAAGGGTGGGGTTTCTTCCTCTCCAGACATTCCCGGCCAGGACAAGTACTTTTAGTGAGTAGAGTGGCGATGTGCCCTTTTCTGGGCATAGGATCGGAGAGGAGGGGGGGGGGTGGCTGTGTCAGTTTTAGTTTCATTCTGGGACACTGCATTGTCCTGGAATGAAGGTGCCCGGGACAGACCTGCAAAATACGGGACTGTCCCGGGCAATCCGGGACACGTGGTCACCCTAGGTAGGAGGGGCCTGGGTCAGTCACAGGTCAATGGAGGAAGAAGGAGCTCCCACCCTCCCACCCTAATAATTTGGTTTGACTGTATGTATGTATGTTGGTTATTTTAAGGGGTAGCGGTTGGGGATCTTTGGAGGAATTCGAAAGTAAGACCCATATGGCATAAGTGGGGAACCATCATGGTATGGGATCCTCGGTTGATGCCATTGAACCGAGGTTTAACTGGCATTGGTAGATGGGTATCAGCGTGGGCAGGTGCAGAGTTGTATGGTCCTGGAGTCGGCGTGCAGCGACTGGGGAACTTGTGTGGCCACGTTGATGCGAAGAAAATTTGGCCAGTGCCTTCAATGATCCTCAAAACGGTTACAACGTATCTGTGAAAGGATTGTTTGTAAATAAATGTTATGGTTAAATGTTAATAAAATGGCCCATGCGGCCAATTTACTCCAAAAAGGGGTGTCGCCTGGTTGTTATAGGTGAAGTAGGGTTATGGTATTTTAGGTATAGGCAGTTTACTAGACATGTGCGATTAGTTTTGTATGAATTCGAAATTCGTACGAATTTTTCGAAATTCGTACATTCGTACGAATCCGTAGAACAAATTTTTTCGAATATGAATTCTGTACGGAATACGAAATTCCGTTTTCGAATTTCGGCTCCAAATTATTCGAATCCAAACTACCAAATATCGAATTTCAACTAATACGAAAGAAATTATTATAGCGGATATAACGAATGATTCGAATGAATTCGAGATTCAGTATATCTAATATCGAGAACTGTCCCTGCACAAAGTGTCATTTTTGCAGGAAAAAAAGCTATTTAAAATCACTCGCGGCTAATGAATTGTCGGCTCCGTAACACAGAGAACAGATTCATTGAAAGTCATTGATAAAAAAAATAAAAATAATAAAAAAGCGTGGGGGTCCCCCCAAATTCAATTACCAGGCCCTTCAGGTCTGCTATGGATATTAAGGGGAACCCCACTTCAAATTTAAAAAAAAAAATTACGTGGGGTCCCCCCTAAATATCCATACCAGACCCTTCGGGTCTGGGATGTATTTTAAGGGGAACCCCGGCCAAAAAAAAAACAAAAAAGGCGTGGGGCCCCCCTCAAAATCCATACCAGACCCTTTATCCGAGCACGCAACCTGGCAGGCCACAAGAAAAGAGGGGGGGACGAGAGCGCCCCCCCCCCCCCCTGAACCGTACCAGGCCACATGCCCTCAACATTGGGAGGGTGCTTTAAATCTGTCTTACCATAGTCATGCATCTGATAATGTGCATTGCGGTGTTATGTGCCGCTATGCTTTCTCATATACACCGTGCCAGAATGGGAGATCACCGACACACTGCAGGACTTTTCCCTGCTGAAGATGTGGATGGCTCCGCTAGAGAGTAATGGGTTTTGGCTTGTCTGAGAGTTTGGCCTGTATGGTGATTTATATCTAGCAAAAAGTTGGCGTGTGTGGGAGGTGCAATACATTGAACAATACAAAAGTTCCCCAGTAGTCTATCTAGCTAGTCAGCACAAAAATCCTAATTAATATTATGTCCCAAACAATGGACTATGAGGCTAAAAGTTTGTGAACATCTGGCCATCACACCTACTATAAGGCCAAAAGTATGGGCACCCCCCCTCCAAATGATGGTGTTCCAGTGTCTTTGGTGAAGGGTACTGATAATACTATATCATTCAATGACATTCTTCAAACCTTGTAAAGGCAGTTTCTGTTCCACCATGGCTGTGCCGCTGTGTATAAAGCCAGCTCCATAAAAAACACAGTTTGACCAATTTGGTGTGGAGGAACATGAGTTTCCTGCAGAGAGCCCTGACCTCATCCCCATGGGCGTCCGCAGAACTTTTTTCTGGGGGGGGGCATCATTTTAGGGTCACCCATGCACCGCCCCTTTTCGACAATGTCATTATCACATTATTATGGTCAGAGTCTGCAGACATATTACAATCCCTAGGATAAGTAATGGATAATGGGCAACAGGCCCTCTTACCAGACCCAGCGAAACTACAGCAGTGATCAATCTGGCTGGACGATCGTTCACCCTGGGTTCCCCGGGGGTGACACGGTTCAGAAGTGTAGCATGTCTGTACCCTGGTAGTGGCTCAGTCTTTCTCTCTCTGGTGGTGCTGAGCAGCGTGGCTCTCTCTCTGGCTTCCGCCCAGCACACTCCTCGTTCTTTGTCCTGTAGCACTCTCTCCCTCAGCTTTTTTCCAGGCTGCAGTCTCTCAATCTCTCTCTTGATCGAGCTGTAGTCTCCTCCCTGTGGAAAATGGGGCCGCCAATCTTTTGGGACTACATGTCCCATGAAGCTTGCCTCTCCTAGTCGCCTTTGATTGGCCCTCGGATATGGCCAATAAGGAAGGAACGGAGCGGGCAGGAAGCTAGGAGGGGAACCTGGTGAGAGCCGCCATCTCTTCTCCCTGACAGAAGAATGGGTGGGGCGAGCGGGGGAAACCTCTGATAGCCCCCAGCTTGCCTTTCTTCTGTCACAGCACCGCCAAGTTCTCCGCTGGACTGAGCAGGGAAAACAGCCCAAAATCACACTACACTGATGGGGGGCTTGACAGCAGCTTAATGGTGTCACCCCACTGGCAGGTGGCACCTGGGTGCGGCACCTCGATAGAGACGCAACTGTGCTGAATTTAAGATCCGATCCCCGATTCCAGGGGGGGGGGCACTTGACCCCTCTTGCTCCTACCTGCGGACGCCCATGCTCATCCCTACTGAACGCTTTTTGGGATGAATTGGAGCTCTGACCGTGATCCAGATCTTCTGAATCAGTTCCTTGACCTCACAAATTTCCACAGACACTCTCCAAAATCTTGTGGAAATTCCCAGAGGAGTGGAGGATGCTATACCCACAAAGGGGAGCAACACCATATTAATGGCCATGAAGCGGGGGAGCAACTCTGTTTTGATGGCCATGGTTTTGGAGTGGGATGTCCCACAAGTTCACATAGGTGTGATAGTCAGGTGTCCACAGGCATACAGTATATGTATATCTCAGGTAGGGAGCTCCAATAATTAAGAGTTAGGGAGCGCACTATATAGAGGTACCTTGATGTGGCTTCACATGTATTTGCAAATGTATGCCACAAACACCTCTGTTTTTAACCTAAAATATTAGAACAGGTATTGTGCACTGACTAGCTAAAGGGAAGGAAGAGCAGCATACATTATATTACCAAAAGTATTGGGACGCCTGCCTTTACACTCACATGAACTTTAATGACATCCCAGTCTTAGTCCGTAGGGTTCAATATTGAGTTGGCCCACCTCTTGCAGCTATAACAGCTTCAACTCTTCTGAGAAGGTTGTCCACAAGGTTTAGGAGTGTTTGACCATTCTTCTTTTTGTGAGGTCAGGCACTGATGTTGGATGAGATGTCCTGGCTTGCAGTGTCCGCTCTAATTCATCCCAAAGGTTTTCTATCGGGTTGAAGTCAGGACTCTGTGCAGGCCAGTCAATTTCCTCCACCCCAAACTCGCTCATCCATGTTTTTATGGACCTTGTTTGTGCACTGGTCCAAATCATTTGGTGAAGGGGGGATTATGGTGTGGGGGGGATGTTTTTCAGGGGTTGGCCCCTTAGTTCCAGTGAAGGGAACTCTTATGCCGCGTACACACGGTCGGAATTTCCGATGGAAACAGCCCGATGGGAGCTTTTCAACGGATTTTCCGACCGCGTGTATGCCCATCTGTCTTTTTCTGTGGGAATTTCCGACGGACTTTGGATTGAGAACCTGTTCTCAATTTTTCCGACGGAAAACCTTTCTATCGGATTTTCCGATCGTGTGTATGCAATTCCGACACGCAAAATTCCGACGCATGCTCAGAAACAATTCGACGCATGCTTGGAAGCATTAAACTTCCCTTTTATAGTGCTGTTGAATAGAGTTGAGCGGACACCTGGATGTTCGGGTTCGGCAGGTTCGACCGAACTTCAGAAAAAAGTTCGGGTTCGGGACCAAACTTGACCCGAACTTGACCCCGAACACCGAACCCCATTGAAGTCAATGGGGACCCGAACGGCTATAATAAAGTGTCGGCTCCCGTCCCCCTTAATACAGAGAACAGTCATTGAAGTCATTTATTTTTAAAAAGTTAGTCATAAAAAGTGTTTGGGGACCTGGGTCCTGCCCCAGGGGACATGTATCAATGCAAAAAACTTTAAAAAACGGCCGTTTTTTCAGGAGCAGTGATTTTAATAATGATTAAAGTGAAACAATAAAAGTGTAATATTCCTTTAAATTTCGTACCTGGGGGGTGTCTATAGTATGCATGTAAAGGGGCGCATGTTTCCCCGTGCTTAGAACTGTCTCTGCAAAAAGTGTCATTTTTGCAGAAAAGAAAGCTATTTAAAATCACTCGCGGCTAATGTTAATTGTCGGCTCCCGTAATACAGAGAACAGTCATTCATTGAAAGCCATTCATAAAAAAAAAAAGTCATTGATAAAAAAAAAAAAAAAAAAAAAAGCGTAGGGGTCCCCCCAAATTCAATAACCAGGCCCTTCAGGTCTGGGATGGATATTAAGGGGGACCCCAGCCAAAAAAAATAAAATAAATGGCGTAGGGTCCCCCTCAAAATCCATACCAGACCCTTATCCGAGCACGCAACCTGGCAGGCCGCAGGAAAAGAGGGGGGGACGAGAGCGGCCCCCCCTCCCGCCTGAACCGTACCAGGCCACATGCCCTCAACATTGGGAGGATGCTTTGGGGGTCTAAGACCCCCAAAGCACCTTGTCCCCATGTTGATGAGGACAAGGGCCTCATCCCCACAACCGTGCCCGGTGGTTGTGGGGGTCTGCGGGCGGGGGGCTTATCGGAATCTGGAAGCCCCCTTTAACAAGGGGACCCTCAGATCCCGGCCCCCCCCTGTGTGAAATGGTAAGGGGGTACAAAAGTACCCCTACCATTTCACGAAAAAAGTGTCAAAAATTTTAAAAATGACAGGAGACGGTCTTTGACAATTCCTTTATTAAAATCTTCTTTCTTCTTTCTTCTGGTCTTCCTTTCTTCATCTTCTCCTTCCGGCATCTTCTTCTTCCATCTTCTTCTTCCTCCGATCCGCTTCTTCTTGGCCTTCTCGTCCAGCATCAGTGTCTCTTCTGGGAGACGGGAGGCTCCCGCTGTGTGAGGCTTCTCTCCGGTATCTTCTTCCAGGGCGTCGGTCTCTTCTTGGGCCACTCCTCGCAATGGGAGGCTCCCGGTGTGTGAGGCTTCGCTTGGGCTGACAGTTCTTTTATAACGGAGGGCGGGGGCCACCTGGTAACCCCGTCCCCCTCTGATGCATGGGAACGTCATGGGGACTTCCCTACGGCTTTCCCCATGACGTGGGGAAAGTCACAGGGAAGTCCCCATGAAGTGAAGGAAAACCTCTCCAATGGGACACAGAGGGCAATAAAAAAACCTGACAGCGGTTATAACCCATCCTTTACTCTATCCAAAATGAAAACAAAAAAAAAAACTTTGGTGTAAGTGGGAAAAATAGTGCCCCATCATTGGTGTTAGTGGGAGGAATAGTGCCCCATCTTTGGTGTTAGTGGGAAAAATAGTGCCCCATCATTGGTGTCAGTGGGAGGAATAGTGTCCCATCATTGGTGTCAGTGGGAGGAATAGTGCCCCATCATTGGTGTCAGTGGGAGGAATAGTGTCCCATCATTGGTGTCAGTGGGAGGAATAGTGCCCCATCATTGGTGTTAGTGGGAGGAATAGCCCCATCATTGGTGTCAGTGGGAAAATAGTGCCCCATCATTGGTGTCAGTGGGAAAAATAGTGCCCCATCATTGGTGTTAGTGGGAGGAATAGTGCCCCATCATTGGTGTCAGTGGGAAGAATAGTGCCCCATCATATGTATCAGTGGGAAAAATAGTGCCCCATCATTGGTGTTAGTGGGAGGAATAGTGCCCCATCATTGGTATCAGTGGGGAAAATAGTGCCCCATCATATGTATCAGTGGGAAAAATAGTGCCCCATCATTGGTGTTAGTGGGAGGAATAGTGCCCCATCATTGGTATCAGTGGGAAAAATAGTGCCCCATCATATGTGTTAGTGGGAAAAATAGTGCCCCATCATTGGTGTTAGTGGGAGGAATAGTGTCCCATCATTGGTGTCAGTGGGAGGAATAGTGCCCCATCATTGGTATCAGTGGGAAAAATAGTGCCCCATCATATGTGTCAGTGGGAAAAATAGTGCCCCATCATATGTGTCAGTGGGAAAAATAGTGCCCCATCATTGGTGTTAGTGGGAGGAATAGTGCCCCATCATTGGTATCAGTGGGAAAAATAGTGCCCCATCATATGTGTCAGTGGGAAAAATAGTGCCCCATCATTGGTGTTAGTGGGAGGAATAGTGCCCCATCATTGGTGTCAGTGGGAAAAAAGGGCCCCATCATTGGTGTCAGTGGGAAGAATAGTGCCCCATCATTGGTGTCAGTGGGAAAAATAGTGCCCCATCATTGGTGTTAGTGGGAGGAATAGTGCCCCATCATTGATGTCAGTGGAAAGAGAAGTGCCCCAAGGCCAGATAAATGCAAGCAAAGGGCCACATCCATGTGTAGTGGAAGAAGCACAGGATATGAACTACAGTAAATCCTTGGATTGCGAGTATAATTCATTCCAGAAACATGCTTGTAATCCAAAGCACTCGTATATCAAAGCGAATTTCCCCATAAGAAATAATGGAAACTCAGATGATTCGTTGCACATTTATTTAATAATAGACCCTTCAGTTTATAGTCCATATAAAAAGATTATAGCGATGTGGTTGTGTAACCATAAAATGTCCATCTACAAATGGAAGCCTCCACAAGGGATTAGAAGCAAAATCCAGCAGGAGCTCCAGAGTATAAAAGAGAAGAGAGGCGCCTCTAAGTGTAGCAATATGTTGCTAAATGTTGCACCTTCATTAACCACTTCAGCCCCGGACCAATTTGCAGCCAAAGGACCAGGCCCCTTTTTGCGATTCGGCACTGCGTCGCTTTAACTGACAATTGCGCGGTCGTGCATCGTGGCTGTCAAACAAAATTGGCGTCCTTTTTTTCCCACAAATAGAGCTTTCTTTTGGTGGTATTTGATCGCCCCTGCGGTTTTTATTTTTTAAATAGACCATAAATAATAAACCAAAAAGATCGACAATTTTGAAAAAAAACGCATTCTTTTTTATTTTTTGCTATAATAAATATCCCCCAAAAATATATAAAAAAAATTTTTTTTCCCTCAGTTTAGGCCGATACGTATTCTACATATTTTTGGTAAAAAAAAATCGCAATAAGCGATTATTGATTGGTTTGCGCAGAAGTTATAGCGTTTACAAGATAGGGGATAGTTTTATAGCATTTTTATTAATAATTTTTTTTTACTAGTAATGGCGGCGATCAGCGATTTTTATTGTGAGTGCGACATTATGGCGGACACATCGGACATTTTTGACACATTTTTGGGACCATTGTCATTTATACAGCAATCAGTGCTATTTAAATGCATTGATTCCTGTGTAAATGACACTGTCAGTGAAGGGGTTAACCACTAGGTGGCAGTGTAGGGGTTAAGTATGCCTAGAGGTGTGTTTCTTACTGTGGGGGGGGGCGTGGCTGTCAGCTAGTGAATGCTGATCTCTGCTCCAATCACAGGGAGCAGAGATCGGCGTCACTAGTTGCTAGGCAGAATGGGGAGATGCTGTTTATTTCCGCATCTCCCCGTTCAGCCTTCCCGTGAGACGATCGCGGGTCCCGACCGGCGCAAGCGCTCGCGCCGGTCGGGACCCCCGTGAGGCCGGTCGCGAGTCCCGCGGACTCGATCGCCGATGGCACGGCGGCATCTTAAAGGGGACGTATATATACGCCCTTATGCCTGCCCGTGCCATTCTGTCGGCGTATATCGTCGTGCGCCGGTCGGGAAGCGGTTAAATGTAACCATATTGCTACACTTAGAGGAGCCTCTCTTCTCTTTTATACTCAGTTGTGACGCTTGTGACTTGTATATCAAGACATCGCTTGTATATCAAGACATCGCTTGTATATCAAGACATCGCTTGTATATCAAGACATCGCTTGTATATCAAGACATCGCTTGTATATCAAGACATCGCTTGTATATCAAGACTTCGCTTGTATATCAAGACATCGCTTGTATATCAAGACATCGCTTGTATATCAAGACATCGCTTGTATATCAAGACATCGCTTGTATATCAAGACATCGCTTGTATATCAAGACTTCGCTTGTATATCAAGACTTCGCTTGTATATCAAGACATCGCTTGTATATCAAGACATCGCTTGTGTATCAAGACATCGCTTGTATATCAAGACATCGCTTATATATCAAGACATCGCTTATATATCAAGACATCGCTTGTATATCAAGACATCGCTTGTATATCAAGACATCGCTTGTATATCAAGACATCGCTTGTGTATCAAGACATCGCTTGTGTATCAAGACATCGCTTGTGTATCAAGACATCGCTTGTATATCAAGACATCGCTTGTATATCAAGACATCGCTTGTGTATCAAGACATCGCTTGTATATCAAGACATCGCTTATATATCAAGACATCGCTTGTATATCAAGACATCGCTTGTATATCAAGACATCGCTTGTGTATCAAGACATCGCTTGTATATCAAGACATCGCTTATATATCAAGACTTCGCTTGTATATCAAGACCGCTTGTATATCAAGACATCGCTTATATATCAAGACATCGCTTGTATATCAAGACATCGCTTGTATATCAAGACATCGCTTATATATCAAGACTTCGCTTGTATATCAAGACCGCTTGTATATCAAGACATCGCTTGTATATCAAGACATCGCTTGTATATCAAGACATCGCTTATATATCAAGACATCGCTTATATATCAAGACTTCGCTTGTATATCAAGACATCGCTTGTATATCAAGACATCGCTTGTATATCAAGACATCGCTTGTATATCAAGACATCGCTTGTATATCAAGACTTCGCTTGTATATCAAGACATCGCTTGTATATCAAGACATCGCTTGTATATCAAGACATCGCTTGTATATCAAGACATCGCTTGTATATCAAGACATCGCTTGTATATCAAGACATCGCTTGTATATCAAGACTTCGCTTGTATATCAAGACATCGCTTGTATATCAAGACATCGCTTGTATATCAAGACTTCGCTTGTATATCAAGACATCGCTTGTATATCAAGACATCGCTTGTATATCAAGACATCGCTTGTATATCAAGACATCGCTTGTATATCAAGACATCGCTTGTATATCAAGACATCGCTTGTATATCAAGACATCGCTTGTATATCAAGTCCAAATGTATTAAAAAAAAATTGCTTGTCTTGCAAAACGCTCTCAAACCAAGGTACTCTCAATCCAAGGTTTTCCTGTAGAAATCTGAACTCATTGCACAACACAGAAGTGATCGTCACGTTCAAAAAAAGGTTTCATAATAAAAACAATAACTCATAAAAGTCCACAATGTTGCAAGTCCCATATATATATATATATATAATGGAGGATATCGTGATGTAAGGAGCCGTCATTAACCAGCAGGACAAGGCGTCTGATTCATGTCAGCGTCCAATCACATGATCCCTCCCGGTGGGGTAATAAATCAGCACATCCTGTATATTTATAATAATATAATCCTCCCCCCCGGGGGGCGCTCACGCCTCTTTCTTGTCTTATGAAATGGATTATTTAACTTACATCAGGTGACCACACCTCCCGCCTTGTCCCTACGAGAGGAAACTTCCCTTTACATAAGTCGGTGTCACATTTCTACATATTTATTGCAAACTTCTGTTACCTTTCCGTGAGAGCGGAGCTGTGTGCCAGCCAAGGGCTACCCGCGGGCACCACCTGGCACCACACAGACAATGCCCCTCCCTCTGGGAAGTAACTGGAGTCTAATTAACCAGTTAAGGACCACCCTATTGTAGCTGTACTTGTACAGGGTGGCTGCCATGTGCAGAATCACGTATATCTACGTCGTTCTGTCCTTCCGGGGGGGGGGGGGGGGGCATGTGTGCCACTTCTGCTATGATTAGTCCCAACAGGACCCGATCAGCTGATTGGCAAGGAGACAGGACTTGACATATGTAAACAATGCAGAGCTCTGTCCTGTCAGCAGGGATGCACTGACGGGCATTGATGAGCACTGATAGGCAGCACTGATGGACATTGATGAGCACTGATAGGCTGAATTGATGGGCACTGATAGGTGGCACTGATGGGCACTGATAGGTGGAATTGATGGGCATTGATAGGCGGCATTGATGAGCACTGATAGGTGTCACTGATGGGCACCGATAGGCTGCAATGATGAGCACTGAGAGGCAGCACTGATGGGCATTGATGAGCACTGATAGGCTGCATTGATGAGCACTGATGGGTGGAATTCATGAGCACTGATAGGCGATATTGATGAACACTGATAGGTGGCACTGATAGGTGTAATTGATGGGCATTGATAGGCGGCATTGATGAGCACTGATAGGCGGCATCGATGAGCACTGATAGGTGGCACTGATGGGCACTGATAGGCTGCATTGATGAGCACTGATAGGTGGCACTGATGGGCTGCATTGATGAGCACTGAGAGGCAGCACTGATGGGCATTGATGAGCACTGATGGGCATTGATGAGCACTGATAGGCTGCATTGATGAGCACTGATGGGTGGAATTCATGAGCACTGATAGGCGATATTGATGAACGCTGATAGGTGGCACTGATAGGTGGAATTGATGGGCATTGATAGGCGGCATTGATGAGCACTAATAGGCGACATTGATGAGCACTGATAGGTGGCACTGATGGGCACTGATAGGCTGCATTGATGAGCACTGATAGGCAGCACTGATGGGCATTGATGAGCACTGATAGGTGGTATTGATGGGCTGCATCAATGAGCACTGATAGGTGGCACTGTTAGGCTGCATTGGTGAGCACTGATAGGTGGCACTAATGGGCACTGATAGGCAGAATTGATTGGCACTGATAGGCGGAATTGATGAGCACTGAAAGGTGGCACTGATTGGAACTTATAGGCAGCACTGATGGGCATTGATGAGCACTGATAGGAAGTACTGATGAGCACTGATGGGCGGAATTGATGGGCACTGATAGATGGCACTGATAGGCGGTATTGATGGGCTGCATCAATAAGCATTGATAGGTGGCACTGATAGGTGGCATTGATGAGCACTGATAGGTGGCACTGATTGGAATTGATAGGCAGCACTGATGGGTACTAATGGACACTGATAAGCGACATTGATGAGCACTGATGGGGCAGCACTGATTATCAGTGTAAACAATGTACTGACAGCCTTGCCGGTTAACAGCTCTCCACATGGTGGCCACTGCGATTCAGTCACAGGGTGCACTGGATGGGCGCCCCAGGGGGCACACAGGAGGCAGGGTTCTGGGAGGATGTCCATGGACACCCAGCCCATCATTGGAAGCCCGAGGCTAAGATGGAGGGGAGGTCAGGGGGGCCCTTTCTGGTTTCTTACACCGGGGGCCTTGAAGATTCTAGTTACACCTCTGCCCGGGACTGTCATTAATCTACAGCTTAAACCCAGGACTGATATGGAACAGTGAAGACTTGTGAATGACACGGATCTATAGCGCAGACCTGGGACTGACATGGATCCACAGCGCAGGCCCAACCAGGACTGACATTGATCTACATCAAAGACCCAGGACTGACATGGATCTACAGTGCAGGCCTGGGACTGACATGGATCTACAGTGCAGACCCAGGACTGACATGGATCCAAAGTGCAGACCCAGGACTGGCATGGATCTACAGTGCAGACCCAGGACTAGCATGGATCTACAGTGCAGACCCAGGACTGACACGGATCTACAGTGCAGACCCAGGACTGACACAGATCTACAGTGCAGACCCAGGACTGACACGGATCTACAGTGCAGACCCAGGACTGACACGGATCTACAGTGCAGACCCAGGACTGGCATGGATCTACAGTGCAGACCCAGGACTGACGCAGACCTTCTGCCCAAAATCGACATCTTCACTTTATAATGGATTTCTAAAGAAAATGCCACTAATGTGAGAATCGGGCGGCCCCACGAAACGTGAGATCCGGGAGTCACAGAGAGAGAAAATCCTCAAAGAGATGAAAAGTCTGGAGAGCGATTTTCACAAAGGTATTCCAGAAATGAGACTGCGATACGCAAACCGCTGGCCGCCCCTCCTGCAGCTGCCCATCGATCGAATGTCTGCCTCATCAGATACGGCTGACATTACATGACGCAACACCGGAGCCGTGTTACCAAGCGAGGAAATCCGCATCACAAAACCACAGCGATCCCCAACTCCTGTCCTGCCACAGCCCTGAACCCCCTGCCAATCAATATCCTCCGAGGATTACACCCGACATACAGGACAAGAGAAGTGGTACTGTGCAGAGTCCATACATACAGAATACAAACAGATACCAAGAATTAAAGGACTGACATGGATCTACAGTTCAGACCCCAGACTGACGTGGATCTACAGCACATACAGTACCTGGAACTGACATGGATCTATAGCACAGACCTGGGACTGGAATGGATCTACAGTGCAGACCTGCGACTGACATGGAACTATAGCACAGACCTGCGACTGACATGGATCTATAGCACAGACCCAGAACTGACATAGATCTGCAAAAACTATTGATGGGTTATAAATTCTGCATTTGTATAATAATAATCTAGTGTAGACCCAGGACTGACACGTATCTATAGTGCAGACCCAGGACTGAAACAGATCTATAGTGCAGACCCTGGACTGAAACAGACCCATAGTGCAGACCCAGGACTGACACGGATCTATAGTGCAGACCCAGGACTGACACGGATCTATAGTGCAGACCCAGGACTGACACGGATCTATAGTGCAGACCCAGGACTGACACGGATCTATAGTGCAGACCCAGGACTGACACGGATCTATAGTGCAGACCCAGGACTGACACGGATCTATAGTGCAGACCCAGGACTGACACGGATCTACAGTGCAGACCCAGGACTGAAACAGATCTATAGTGCAGACCCAGGACTGAAACAGACCCATAGTGCAGACCCAGGACTGACACATATCTATAGTGCAGACCCAGGACTGAAACAGATCTATAGTGCAGACCCAGGACTGAAACAGACCCATAGTGCAGACCCAGGACTGACACGGATCTATAGTGCAGACCCAGGACTGACACGGATCTACAGTGCAGACCCAGGACTGAAACAGATCTATAGTGCAGACCCAGGACTGAAACAGACCCATAGTGCAGACCCAGGACTGACACAGATCTATAGTGCAGACCCAGGACTGACACGGATCTATAGTGCAGACCCAGGACTGACACGGATCTATAGTGCAGACCCAGGACTGACACGGATCTATAGTGCAGACCCAGGACTGACACGGATCTATAGTGCAGACCCAGGACTGACACAGATCTACAGTGCAGACCCAGGACTGACACGGATCTATAGTGCAGACCAGTGGCGTAACTAGAACCCTCAGGGCCCCGATGCAAGAAACCATGGAGGGCCCCCCCCCCCCGACCTCCGGACAAAGCTCTTTTAACCACTTCCCGACCGCCCCCTGTATATTTACGTCGGCAGAATGGCACGTACAGGCAGAATCACGTACCTGTACGTGACATTCTTCCGGCGGTTGGGGGGTCCGATCGGACCCCCCTCCGCCGGCGGGGACGGTCGGGATCGCTTCAGGAGCGATCCGGGACGAGGGGACGGCCAGTGGTTTCTGGCCACCCCCTCGCGATCGCTCCTGGCCAATGAGAAACTTCCCCTTCCTGTCTATTGTATAGACAGGAAGGCGGAAGTGATGTCACGCTCGGTGCGCCGGTCTATGTGACCGGAGACGCCGAGCGGCGAACATGTACAGGTTAGTGCACAACACTACACTGACACCAGTACAGTTAGGCACATATTCCACCCCCCTGTCACCCCCTGATCACCCCCCAGATCACCCCCTCCCCCCCCAGTCACAGTGTCACTAATTGCAGTGATCATTTATTTACTGATCACTGCATTTAGTGTCAGTGTGACTGTAATAACTGTCAGGGCAGTTAGTTTTAGGTCCAAGGTAGCCCCCTACCCCCCCCTAATAAAGGTTTAAACCCCTTGATTGCCCCCCAGGTAACCCTTTCACCCCCTTTTGCCAGTGTCACTAAGCGATCGTTTTTCTGATCGCTTTATTAGTGTCACTGCTGTCGCTAGGTAACCATTTTTTTTTTTAGGTAACCGCCATGTTTATATAGGTTCATAAATAGGTTTATAGGTCAGGTACCCCCATATTACAACCTAAATAAAGGTTTTAACCCCCTGATTGCCCCTAGAGTTAACCCTTTCACCAGTGATCACTGTATAACTGTCACTGGTGACGCTGGTTAGCCAGTTAGTTATTTTGTTATTTAGGTTCCCCGTCAGGTTTTTATATAGCGTCAGGTACCCCCATATATTACCTAATAAAGGTTTTAACCCCCTGATTGCCCCTAGTTAACCCTTTCACCCCCTTTTGCCAGTGTCACTAAGCGATCGTTTTTCTGATCGCTGCATTAGTGTCGCTAGGTAACCATTTTTTTTTTTTAGGTAACCGCCATGTTTATATAGGTTCATAAATAGGTTTATAGGTCAGGTACCCCCATATTACAACCTAAATAAAGGTTTTAACCCCCTGATTGCCCCTAGAGTTAACCCTTTCACCAGTGATCACTGTATAACTGTCACTGGTGACGCTGGTTAGCCAGTTAGTTATTTCGTTATTTAGGTTCCCCGTCAGGTTTTTATATAGCGTCAGGTACCCCCATATATTACCTAATAAAGGTTTAACCCCCTGATTGCCCCTAGTTAACCCTTTCACCCCCTTTTGCCAGTGTCACTAAGCGATCGTTTTTCTGATCGCTGCATTAGTGTCGCTAGGTAACCAGTTTTTTTTTTGTATTACTGTTACGGGTGACGCTGGTTAGTTAGCTTGTTTTTTATACTGTCAGGGCACCCGCCATTTATTACCCAATAACGGTTTAACCCCCTGATCGCCCGGCGGGTGATATCAATTAGGTTTTAGGGTCAAATAAGGTCTGCGTCGCCCCAGGTTAGTGCCAGTACCGCAAACACCCACGCGCAAAGCATACACCTCCCTTAGTGGCACAGTATCTGAACAGATCGATATCTGATCTGATCAGATCTATACTAGCGTCCCAGCAGTTTAGGGTTCCAAAAAAAAACGCATTGTTAGCGGGATCAGCCCAGATACCTGCTAGCACCTGCGTTTTCCCCCTCCGCCCAGCCCAGCCCACCCAAGTGCAGTATCGATCGATCACTGTCACTTACAAAACACTAAGCACACATAACTGCAGCGTTCGCAGAGTCAGGCCTGATCCCTGCGATCGCTAACAGTTTTTTTGTGGTAGCGTTTTGATTCAGTCGCTTCAGTCAGGAGCTTTTTTACCTGTGAATCTCAAAAAAATAAAAAAAAATAAAATAGTTGTCGTTTTATTGTTCTCTCTCTCACTCTATTCTCTCTCTATTGTTGCTCTTTTTTTTACTCCATTCTATTCTGCAATGTTTTATTATGTTTTATCATGTTTTATCATGCTTGCTTTTCAGGTATGTAATTTTGTTTACTGTGTTTTAGTGTTGAGCATTTTTTTGTTTTCAGGTGCGCCATTCAGTTGCAACGCGGATTTATTTATCTTGACAGCAACAGCGTTTGCTCCCACGATACATAAAGCCGCGACTCCAACGCTGTAGGAGGTGATTTCACCACCACAGTTAAAAAAAAAGAGCATATATGCCGAAGCATGGGGGCAGCAGGGGGGGGGAGGAGCGATTGGCTCCTAATGCCACGTACATACGGTCGAAATTCCGACCGTGTGTACACGGCATAACTTTTGCGGGAGGATGCCCATCATTAGAAGTGGGTGGATGAAGGGAGGTATTCTAATGGTGGGCATACCCACCAATCAATCTCTTTTTTTTCGTTCAGCCAAGAGGCTGCATGAAAAAAAAAAGATTACAATATATGTCCAGTATGTTGCTGGACTTTGAATGGTTATACCAGAATGATGCCTGCAGGTTTAGGTATCATCTTGGTATCATTCTTTTCAGCCAGTGATCGGCTTTCATGTAAAAGCAATTCTAGCGGGTAATTAGCCTCTAGACTGCTTTTACAAGCAGTGGGAGGGAATGTCCCCCCTCCCGGATATAAACCGCGCCATTGGGAAATTGGGAAAGCATTTTATCACACCAATCTTGGTGTGGTCAGATGCTTTGAGGGCAGAGGAAAGATCTAGGGTCTAATAGACCCCAATTTTTTCAAAAAAAGAGTACCTGTCACTGCCTATTGCTATCATAGGGGATATTTACATTCCCTGAGATAACAATAAAAATCATAACAAAGAAAAAAAATGGAAGGAACAGTTTAAAAATAAAATAAAAAAGCTAAATAAATAAAAAAAAAAACAAAAAAAAAAAAAAAAAAAAGCACCCCTGCCCCCCCTTCTCTTGCGCAAAGGCGTACACAAGCGTTGGTCTGGCGTCATATGTAAACAGCAATTGCACCATGCATGTGAGGTATCACCGCGAAGGTCAGATCGAGGGCAGTAATTTTAGCAGTAGACCTCCTCCGTGAATCTAATGTGGTATCATGTAAAGGCTTTTAAAGGCTTTTAAAAATGTATGTAGTTTGTCGCCACTGCGTGTTTGTGCGCAATTTTAAAGCATGTCGTGTTTGGTATCCATGTACTCGGCCTAAGATCATATTTTTTATTTCATCAAAAATTTGAGCAATATAGTGTGTTTTAGTGCATTAAAATAAAAAAAAGTGTATTTTTTCCACAAAAAATGCGTTTGAAAAATCGCTGCGCAAATACTGTGTGGAAAAAAAAAATGCAACACCCACCATTTTAATCTGTAGGGCCTTTGCTTTAACAATATATATAGTGTTTGGGGGTTCAACGTAATTTTCTTGCAAAAAAAAAATATGTTTTCATGTAAACAAAAAGTGTCAGAAAGGGCTTTGTCTACAAGTGGTTAGAAGAGTGGGTGACGTGTGACATAGGCTTCGAAATGTTGTGCATAAAATGCCAGGACAGTTCAAACCCCCCCCAAATGACCCCATTTTGGAAAGTAGACACCCCAAGCTATTTGATGAGAGCAATGTTGAGCCCATTAAATATTTTTTTTTTTTGTCCCAAGAGATTGAATAATGAAAAAAAAAAAAATATATATTTTTTTTTTACAAAAAGTTGTCACTAAATGATATATTGCTCAAACATGTCATGGGCATATGTGGAAATACACCCCAAAATACATTCTGTTGCTTCTCCTGAGTACGGGGATACCACATGTGTGGGACTTTTTGGGAGCCTAGCTGCGTACGGAACCCCAAAAACCAATCACCGCCTTCAGGCTTTCTAAGGGTGTAATTTTTTTATTTCACTTCTCACTGCCAATCACAGTTTCGGAGGCCATGGAATGCCCAGATGGCATAAAACCCCCCAAAATGACCCCATTTTGGAAAGTAGACACCCCAAGCTATTTGCTGAGAGGTATTGTGAGTATTTTGCAGATGTCGCTTTTTGTCACAAAGTTTTGAAAATTGAAAAAAGAAAAAAAAATTTTTTTTTTCTTTACTTTCTTCATTTTCAAAAACAAATGAGAGCTGTAAAATACTCACCATGCCTCTCAACAAATAGCTTGGGGTGTCTACTTTCCAAAATGGGGTCATTTGGGGGGGTTTTGTGCTATTTTGGCATTTTATGGCCTTCGAAACGGTGATAGGTAGTGAGGAGTGAAATCAAAAATTTGCACCCTTAGAAATCCTGAAGGCGGTGCTTGGGTTTCGGGGCCCCGTACGCGGCTAGGCTCCCAAAAAGTCCCACACATGTGGTATCCCCATACTCAGGAGAAGCAGCAAAATGTATTTTGGGGTGCAATTCCACATATAACTATGGCATGTGTGAGCAATATATCATTTAGTGACAACTTTTTGAAAAAAAAAAAAAAATCTTTTTTATTTTTGTCTTTATTCAATCACTTGGGACTAAAAAAAAAAATATTCAATGGGCTCAACATGCCTCTCAGCAAATAGCTTGGGGTGTCTACTTTCCAAAATGGGGTCATTTGGGGGGGTTTTGTACTTCTCTGCCATTTTAGCACCTCAAGAAATGAAATAGGCAGTCATAAATTAAAAGCGGTGTAAATTCCAGAAAATGTACTCTAGTTTGTAGACGCTATAACTTTTGCGCAAACCAATAAATATACGCTTATTGGCATTTTTTTTACTAAAGACATGTGGCTGAATACATTTTGGCCCAAATGTTTGACTAAAATTGAGTTTATTAGATTTTTTTTATAACAAAAAGTAGAAAATCTCTTTTTTTTTTTTTTCAAAATTTTCGCTCTTTTTCCGTTTATATCTCAAAAAATAAAAATCACAGAGGCAATCAAATACCATCAAAAGAAAGCTCTATTTGTGGGAAGAAAAGGACGCAAATTTCGTTTGGTTACAAAATTGCATGACCGCGCAATTACCAGTTAAAGTAGTGCAGTGCGAAATTGAAAAAAGACCTCTGGTCCTTTGGCTGCCAAATGGTCCGGGGCTGAAGTGGTTAAAAATACTGAAATAAAAACATCAATTGCAGCCACTGTACCATCAAACACACACACATGCATGCACTCCCCCCACACACATGCATGCACTCCCCCCCGCACCCACACATGCATGCCACACCCCCCCCCACCAAACACATGCATGCACCCACCCACCCCCCCACACACACACACAGCCATGCATGCACACCCCCACACACACATGCATGCACACCCCCACACACACATGAATGCACACCCACACCCACACACACACATGCATGCACCCCCCCACACACACACCCACACACATGAATGCACACCCACACACACACATGCATGCACCCCCCCCCACCACACACACACACACACATGCATGCACACCCCCACACACACACATGCATGCACACCCCCCACACACACATGAATGCACACCACCACACACACACATGCACACCCCCCACACACACACACATGAACCCACACACACACACACCCACACACACACCCACACACATGAATGCACCCCCCCACACCCCCACACACACACACACATGCATGCACCCCCCCCACACACACACACATGCATGCACCCCCCACACACACCCCACCACCACCACCCACCACATTCACCCCCCCCCACCCACACCCTGCCACCCCCCCCACACTCACCGCCCCCCCCACACACACCCACACATGTATGCACACCCACACACATGCATGCACACACATGCATGCACACCCCCCCCCCCCACACACACACACACACACATGCATGCACACCCCCACACACACACATGCGCATGCATGCACACCCCCACACACACATGAATGCACACCCACACACACACATGAATTCACACCCACACACATGCATGCACACCCCCCCCCCCACACACACACATGCATGCACACCCCCACACACACATGCGCATGCATGCACACCCCCACACACATGCATGCACACACATGCACACCCCCCCCCACACACACATGCATGCATGCACACACCCCCACACACACACACACACATGCACACCCCCCCACACACACACATGCACACCCCCCCCCACACACACATGCATGCATGCACACACCCCCACACACACACACACACATGCACACCCCCCACACACACACACATGCACACCCCCCCCACACACGCATGCACACCCCCACACACATGCACACACCCCCACGCATGCATGCACACCCACACACACATGCATGCACACACATGCACACCCCCCCACACACACACACATGCATGCACACCCCCCACACACACACGCATGCACACACACACATGCACACCCCCCCCCCCCCCCCCCACACACACACACACATGCACACCCCCACACACACACACATGCATGCACACCCCCCACACACATGCATGCACACCCCCCCCACACACACATGCATGCACACACATATAAACACACATACAGTAGATAAAAAAACGGCAGACATTTACCTTCCTGCCGGGTACTGCACTGTAGGGGGAGACAAAGAGCACAGCACAGCACACACTGCTTTCACTTTAGGTATGTGAGGAGCTCCCTGCACCGATTACAATTCGGCTGACGATCGGGGAGCTCCTCTCAGCCTCCCCTCCTATCAAACAGTACAGGGGGCCCTCAAAGGCCCCCTGCAGCAAGGGGCCCGGTCGCCATGGCGATCTTAGCGACCCCTATAATTCCGCCACTGGTGCAGACCCAGCATGCAGGATAGGGAGAAGTGGTACTGTGCAGAGTCCATACATACAGAATAAGATGTATATATGGGGGTTTGATTGAGTTTAAAATAGGAAAAATAATGCTTTACATACAATAAAAAAAAAGATGTTGTTAAGCTGACAATGCATTCAGCTTACGGGGCACAAATAAGAACCAAAACGACAGCTGGTCCAATCGGATGCATTGTATGCTGAGTACATGATAGACATTAGAAATGTGCACAACAAAAAAATTTGTTTATTTTCGTTTCGTTTTTTTCGTTTCCGTTGATTCGTAACGATTCGTACATTCGTAAGTCGTCGGTGTTCGTATTCGTAACGATTCGTACATTCGTAAGTTATTTTTTCGTTGATTTGTTTTTTCGTTAGTTTAATTTTCGGACGCATTCATATTTATTCGTACATTCGTAACATTCGTAATCGGAGCATAATTCATAATTTTATGTAATGTGTATGCTATTATTACATTTTAATAATTTACGAATCGAAAAAAAAAGTTACGAATCGAAAAAAAAAGTTACGAATCGAAAAAAAAGTTACGAATGTACGAATTTTTTTGTTCAATAGAGACACGGAAAATTACAAATCGAAAAAAAAAAAAAACAAAGAAAAAATTTACGAATCGAAAAAAAAAAGTTACGAATCGGAAAAAAAAGTTACGAATGTACGAATTTTTTTGTTCAATAGAGACACGGAAAATTACAAATCGAAAAAAAAAAAAAAACAAAGAAAAAGTTACGAATCGAAAAAAAAAAGTTACGAATCGAAAAAAAAGTTACGAATGTACGAATTTTTCCGTTCAATCCATTCGAAGTACGTTTAGCAGCACCATTGTAAGGGACACGGAAAATTACCAATTCAACAAAAATAAAAAGTTACGAATGTACGAATTTTTTCGTTCGTTTTCGTTTTTCGGATTTTCTTCATTAGTACATTCGTTGTTTCTAATTTGTTTTTTTTTTCGGATTTTCGTGGTTTTTTTCGGATTCGAACGATTCGTTAATCGGATTCGTACGGTTCGAACGATTCGTTCATTCGTACGAAAACGAACGAACGAAAATAACGAAAAAAAACGAAAAACGAAAAAAAACGAAACTAATTGCACATGTCTAATAGACATTGAGGTTGGATCCGACTTCCAGTACCAGTTTTTGTATTTTTCCTGTATAATCCGCTCATTATCTGTACTGATCTAGAACAGGGGTCTCCAAACTGCGGCCCGGGGGCCAGATACGGCCCTTTGCTTGCTTTTATGCGGCCCTCGGGTGCTATTTCATCCACTGATACCAACAATGGGACATAACTCCCCCCCCCCCCATTCACACCAATGAAGGCACGCAATTCCTCCCAATGATACCAACGATGGGGAAACAATTTCTTCCAATGACACCAATAATGGGGTCCAATGACACCAATGATAGGGGACAACTACCCCAATGAAACCAACGATGGGGCACTATCCCCCCCCCAATGATACCAACAATGGAGCACAACTTCTCCCAATGACACAAATGATAGGGCACGATTCCCCCAATGACACCAATGATAGGGAATAATTTCTTCCAATGACACCAATAATGGGGTCCAATGACACCAATGATAGGGGACAATTCCCCCAATGAAACCAATGATGGGGCACTATCCCCCCCCACTGATACCAACAATGGGGCACAACTTCTCCCAATGACACCAATGATGGGGCACAACTTCTCCCAATGACACCAATGATGGGGCCCAATTCCTCCCAATGACACCAACGATGGGGAACAATTTCTTCCAATGACACCAACAACGGGGTCCAATGACACCAATGATAGGGGACAATTACCCCAATGAAACCAATGATGGGGCACTATTCCCCCCCAATGATACCAACAATGGGGCACAACTTCTCCCAATGACACCAATGATGGGGCACGATTCCCCCAATGACACCAATGATGGGGAATAATTTCTTCCAATGACACCAATAATGGGGTCCAATGACACCAATGATGGGGAATAATTTCTTCCAATGACACCAATAATGGGGTCCAATGACACCAATGTTAGGGGACAATTCCTCTAAGTGATTCCAACAACGGGGCACAATTCCTCCCACTGACACTAATGATGGGGCACAATTTCTCCCAGTGACACAAATGGTGGGGCACAATTACTCCCACTGAGACAAACAATGGGGCATTATTTTTCTCTCAATGATTTCGGCACCTTTTATACTCCCACTGGCCACAGTCCGGCCCCCCCCTAAAATCTGAAGGACAGTAAACCGGCCCTTTGTTTAGAAAGTTTGGAGACCCCTGCTCTAGAAGATGGATAAGATAAGGTTGGGTTCGGTAAGGCCCCTTTCACACTGGGGCGGGGAGCCGCGGTGACGGTAAAGCAGCGTTATATTTAGCGCTGCTTTACCGTCGTTTTCACCGCGGTTTTCGGCCGCTCGCGGTGCGGTTTTACCCCCCGCGAGCGGCCGAAAAAGGGTTAAACACCCCCCGCAGAGCGCCGCCGTAGCCGCGGTATTGCCGCGGTAACCGCGGTATTGCCGCGGTTTTACCGCGGTCTCCCATTGTAATCAATGGGGAGGAGCGGTATAGGAGCGGTGAACACACGGCTCCTATCCCGCTCCAAAGATGCTGCTAGCAGGACTTTTTTTGTCATTCTGCTAGCGCACCGCTCCAGTGTGAAAGCCCGCCGGCTTTCACACTGGAGTTAAAGGGGCCGGATTTTTTCATGCGGTGAACAGGCGCTATTTTTAGCGCTGCACCGCATGAAAAACGCCCCGGTGTGAAAGGGGCCTAAGGACCGGAGTATTTGGGTCTTGGTTCTACGTAGCCCCCTTCCAGGCTCAGATGTATGTATAATATGATGGGTGTTGTATACCAGGTGGCCTGCAGCTGAGAATTAGTACACGTCTCTTGGTGCGTTGGACACTTTGATGTCTGTTTTGTCTTTGGAGATCGGTGACCCGGATTGTATTATGAGTGCAGATTTACTGTAGACAGTCGGAGGAGTCGCACTCGGCCTTTGAACTGTACCAACAAAGCGCTTGGTGTTCGGCGGAGATGTAGAGATCACAGCTCTGTTACTCAACCTCTCAGTGTGAACTGACAATTCCCATCATGAAACACACACCAATCAGGCATAAAAAGTCAATCATCCATGACACCAATGTAAGTGCCGTACATTTCCAGAACATTGCCTATACCCGATCGCGGAGAAGAACTCTGGCCTAAGGCGGCTTCTACTTTAAAAAATAAGTGCATCATTTTAGTTACTGTAAGGTGAAATAAATCGTGGCAACAAAAGTGAGTACACCCCTAAGTGAAAATGTCCAAATTGGGCCCAATTAGCCATTTTCCCTCTCCCGGTGTCATGTGACTTGTTAGTGTTACAAGGTCTCAGGTGTGAATGTGGAGCAGGTGTGGTAAATTTGTTGTTATCGCTCTCACTCTCTTATACTGGTCACTGGAAGTTCAACATGGCACCTCATGGCAAAGAACTCTCTGAGGATCTGATAAAAAAAATAATAGTTTGCTCTAAATAAAGAAGGTAAGAAGATTGCCAAGACCCTGAAACTGAGCTGCAGCACGGTGGCCAAGACCAGACAGCGGTATAACAGGACAGGTTCCACTCAGAACAGGCCTCGCCATGGTCCACCTAAGAAGTTGAGGTCACGTGCTCAGCGTCATATCCAGAGGATGTCTTTGGGAAATAGACGTATGAGTGCTGCCAGCATTGCTGCAGAGGTTGAAGGGGTGGGGGGGGGGGGGGTCAGCCTGTCAGTTCTCAGACCATACGCCGCACACTGCATCAAATTGGTCTGCATGTCTGTCGTCCCAGAAGGAAGCCTCTTCTAAAGTTGATGCACAAGAAAGTCCACAAACAGTTTGCTGAAGACAAGCAGACTAAGGACATGGATTACTGGAACCATGTCCTGTGGTCTGATGAGGCCAAGATAAACTTATTTGGTGTCAGATGGTGTCAGGCGTGTGTGGGGGCAACCAGGTGAGGAGTACAAAGACAAGTGTGTCTTGCCTACAGTCAAGCATGGTGGTGGGAGTGTCATGGTCTGGGGCTGCATGAGTGCTGCCGGCACTGGGGGGCTACAGATCATTGAGGGAACCATGAATGCCAACATGTACTGTGACATACTGAAGCAGAACATGATCCCCTCCCTTCAGAGACTGGACCGCAGGGCAGTATTCCAACATGATAACCACCCCAAACACACCTCCAAGACCACCACTGCCTTGCTAAAGAAGCTGAGGGTAAAGGTGATGGACTGGCCAAGCATGTCTCCAGACCTAAACCCTATTGAGCATCTGTGGGACATCCTCAAACGGAAGGTGGAGGAGCGCAAGGTATCTAACATCCACCAGCTCCGTGATGTCGTCATGGGGGAGGGGAAGAGGACTCCAGTGACAACCTGTGAAGCTCTGGTGACCTCCATGCCCAAGAGGGTTAAGGCAGTGCTGGAAAATAATGGTGGCCACACAAAATATTGACACTTTGGGCCCAATTTGGACATTTTCTCTTAGGGGTGTACTCACTTTTGTTGCCAGCGGTTTAGACATTAATGGCTGTGTGTTGAGTTATTTTGAGGGGACGGCAAATTTACACTGTTATACAAGCTGTACACTCACTACTTTACATTGTAGACAAGTGTCATTTCTTCAGTGTTGTCACATGAAAAGATAGAAGAAAAGAGTTACAAAAAGGTGAGGGGTGTACTTACTTTTGTGAGATACTATGTAAGTAAACCAACCTCTGTGCTTCTCATACCACACACGATGAAGACTGCGATACGTTATCAATGCTAATTTTGTGCATGTTCTCACATTGCTTCCTACACCCTCCAATCAGGTAGCTGAAAGATACAATAATGACATTAATTCTTGGATTCTACATGTTGGCTCTCCAGCAATTCTGCCTTCATCCTTCCTCTATCAGGAGGATCAGAAGCCACAGATAGGCCTGCACTGCCCCCTGCTGTGCGTCAGACAACCTGCGATGATGATGATGATGATGCCTTCCTCTTTGCACCTGCTGTGGCAGAGCCGGCGCGGTTGCTGGAGACACAACATCATTTATTGGGCTATGATGGAAGATTACAGAACTGAATCCTTTTTTTCTTTTTATTGGGAACTGAGTTTTTTATTTTTTTTATTGGGAACTCAGTTTTTTTATTTATTTTTATTGGGAACTCAGGTTTTTTTTTATTTTTTTTATTTGGAACTCAGTTTTTTTTAGTTTTTATTCGGAAATTAGTCTTTTTTTTTATTGGGAACTCAGTTTTTTTTTTTTTTTATTGGTAACTCAGTTTTTTTTTTTTTTTTTTATTGGGAACTGTTTTTTTTTTTTATTGGGAACTCAGTTTTTTTATTTTTTTTATTGGGAACTGTTTTTTTTTTATTATTATTTGGAACTCAGTTTTTTTTTTTTTTTTTTTTGGAACTGTTTTTTTTTTTTTTTCATTGGGAACTCAGTTTTTTTTGTTTTTATTCGGAAATTTGTTAATTTTTTTATTGGGAACTCATTTTTTTTTGTTTTTTTTGGAACTCAGTTTTTTTTGTTTTTATTCGGAAATTAGTTATTTTTTTTATTGGGAACTCAGTTTTTTTTTTTTTTTATTGGGAACTCAGTTTTTTTTTTTTTTATTGGGAACTCAGTTTTTTATTTTTTTTATTGGGAACTCCGTTTTTTTTTTTTTTTTATTGGGAACTCAGTTTTTTTTTTTTTATTGGGAACTCAGTTTTTTTATTTTTTTTTATTTGGAACTCAGTTTTTAATTTTTTTTTATTGGGAACTCAGTTTTTTTATTTTTTTTTTATTGGGAACTCAGTTTTTTTTTTTTATTGGGAACTCAGTTTATTTATTTTATTTTTTTATTTGGAACTCATTTATTTTATTTTTTTTATAGAGTCGGGATAATCATGTACAATATTTCAACATTTACGTCCTTCGGAATTTCATATTCTTCAGCCCGAACGAACAGCTGAAAATAATAAACGGTGTAACACATGACAGATGCCAGTAAAACATAACACAGAGCTACGGCGTCAATTTGCCGCAGAGTTATCGCTTTAAAAGCGCTGTGGAAAGATGTTATCCATGGCGCTCGATCTGCATTCTTTTATATGGGAAGCTGAGAAAACATAAAACAAGTTTTTTTTTTTTGGAGTGAACCGCTCTGACGACTTACCAGCTCGTAAAAAAACGCAGACAGAACCAAAACCTTACAATAAACTGTTTTCTTTTTCTTTTCAATCCAAGGAAGTTTTGACGAAACGAGCGAGAGGAGAAATGATTGTAAAAATTGTAGGCGTGCTCAAGATGCAAACAATCGCTGTTTCGAAATTTGGACAATTTTCCTGGGAAATTGTTTGCTGTGCTGATGCTGCGTGCTGTGGTGTGGGAGGAGCCTATTTTATAGCAACCATACCGCCCACCGCGCTTCGCATTGGTAGGGTCTCTTTTTTAACCGCTTCAATACCGGGGCACTTATACACCTTCCTGCCCAGACCAATTTTCAGCGACGTCGCAATTTATTTATTTATTTTTTTTTTAATTTATACTTTATTAACGCCTACTGCGGGCATACACAAAAAAAAAAGAACAAAACAAAGGCAATAAATACTACATTTAACAATACCCATCACTCTTTTCTCTTTTTCGAAACAACTCAAATAACTACAAACAAAATAATACTAATAAAATAATAAAATAAAAAATAAATAAAAAAAGGGGGAAGGGGAAAAGGGAGGGGGGAAGGGAATAAGAAAAAATAAAAAATAAAAAGGGAAGTTCATCGTTGACTCTGGGCAGTCAGGGTGTTCCCAATGTCTATATGTGACTAGCTTCTATTTCCTAAGAGAGTCGAGCCTTCTGCTGATATCACAAATTGTTTCCATAATTTCCAGGTTGTCTGGTATTCTTCTTGTAATTGTTTTGACCAGTGGCGGCTGGTGCTCAAAATTTTTGGGGGGGCGCAAACAAACAGCCTCACTGTGCCATCAAACGCTGCCACTGTGCCCATCAAACGCTGCCACTGTGCCCATCAAACGCTGCCACTGTGCCCCAAGTGCTGCCACTGTGCCCCAAGTGCTGCCACTGTGCCCCAAGTGCTGCCACTGTGCCCCAAGTTCTGCCACTGTGCCCCTTAAGTGCTGCCATTGTGCCCCTCAAGTGCTGCCATTGTGCCCCTCAAGTGCTGCCACTGTGCCCCAAGTTCTGCCACTGTGCCCCAAGTGCTGCCACTGTGCCCCAAGTGCTGCCACTGTGCCCCAAGTGCTGCCACTGTGCCCCAAGTTCTGCCACTGTGCCCCAAGTGCTGCCACTGTGCCCCAAGTGCTGCCATTGTGCCCCAAGTTCTGCCACTGTGCCCCTCAAGTGCTGCCATTGTGCCCCTCAAGTGCTGCCACTGTGCCCCAAGTTCAGCCACTGTGCCCCAAGTTCTGCCACTGTGCCCCTCAAGTGCTGCCACTGTGCCCCAAGTGCTGCCACTGTGCCCCAAGTGCTGCCACTGTGCCCCAAGTGCTACCATTGTGCCCCAAGTTCTGCCACTGTGCCCCTCAAGTGCTACCATTGTGCCCCTCAAGTGCTGCCACTGTGCCCCAAGTGCTGCCACTGTGCCCCAAGTGCTGCCACTGTGCCCCAAGTTCTGCCACTGTGCCCCAAGTGCTGCCATTGTGCCCCTCAAGTGCTGCCATTGTGCCCCTCAAGTGCTGCCATTGTGCCCCTCAAGTGCTGCCATTGTGCCCCTCAAGTGCTGCCACTGTGCCCCAAGTGCTGCCACTGTGCCCCAAGTGCTGCCACTGTGCCCCAAGTGCTGCCATTGTGCCCCTCAAGTGCTGCCACTGTGCCCCCTGCCTGCCCTCTGCACTTACCTTGTCTCGGTGTGCAGCGCGCGGTGTCCCCTCATCTTCCCCTCATCTTCCGATAACTTCTCCCGCGCTCCTGTCTTCTGCTATGATTGGACGCCTAGTGTCCAATCACAGCGCCTGTGACTTCAGCCAATCAGGTGACAGGTAACAGACCCGGCAACCTGATTGGCTGAGAGGCGGGTCTGTGTTAGTGAAGCGATGTATTCGCTTCTCTAACACAATACTGTGTAATCAGCGAACGCACAGCATTGTGCCCGCTGTTTACACTTATGGAAGCCTATTAGAGCCCACCGCTCTAATAAGGTCCCCTATTAGAGCTTACAGCTCTCATAGGACGCTTCCAGAAACACCCCCCCCCCCCCCCCCGCTGTAATTCAGATGCCCAGCGCCCGACAAGGGGCCGGACACCTGAATAGGGGGCGGCATCGGTGACAATAGATAGATTCATGCAATGCATGAATCTATCTATTGATGATAGAGCGGTGCAGGAGAGAGGGGCGGCGCTCCTGCGCCCTCTATGCACGCACCGCCACTGGTTTTGACTCTAACCCTAATTCTTCCATTTTACTTATCTCTTCCACTTTATGTAGCCAATCTGCCGCCATTGGAGGATTCTGTTTTTTTCCAGTAAAGTGGCACACAGGCCTTCGCGGCATTCACCAAGTGTCTTACTATCGAATTTTGGTAATTTTTTGACTGGGATATTAGATACATGTAAAAGGAAGAAAGCCGGGTCTCTAGTTATCCTATGATCTGTAAATTTTTGTATTACTTCTTGGACTACAGTCCAGAAAAGGGATAATTTAGGACATGACCAAAATATGTGTAGTAAAGTTCCTCTTTCATCTAGACATCGCCAACAGCGATCAGTGGAGTCAGGGTAGTATTTATGTAAAAGATGTGGTGTAAGATACCATCTTGTCAGAATTTCGTAATTAGATTCCTGCGTCTTTGTGGAGACTGATGATTTTAAAGAAAATCTTAAAGGGGGATTCCACCCTAAAGTGGAACTCCCGCTTTTCGGAACCCTCCCCCCCTCCGGTGTCACATTTGGCACCTTTCAGGGGGGAGGGGGGTGCAGATACCTGTCTAAGACTGGTATCTGCACCCACTTCCGGGCATAAACTCCCACGGGAGTTTACGTCACCTCCTGTCCCGGCGCGCTGTCTGCCGGGACACACACGTGACCCGGCAGACGGCGCTGAAGATTCTCATTGCGCCGCGCGACTCGCGCATGCGCAGTAGGGAATCGGGAAGTGAAGCCACTTCCTGATTCCCTCACCGAGAATGGCGCCGGCTACAGCAGGGAGCCGAGCGATCGATCGGCCTCTGCTGCCGACACCGCTGGACCCTGGAACAGGTAAGTGTCCATTTTTTTAAAAGTCAGCAGCTGCAGTATTTGTAGCTGCTGGCTTTTAAATTTTTTTTTTTTCAGTACAGTCCCGCTTTAATATGTGTTGTATTTCATCTAATGTAAATTTCCGTTGGAGATCCTGTTCCCACTTGTCTATAAACGACAAGTGTGGCATTCCGGAGCGGCGTTTTGCCAGCGGTATCGCAGCGCTGCCCCATTGATTTCAATGGGGAGGAGCTGTGGAGGAGCGGTGGAGGGGCGGCGAGTTCACCGCTCCAAAGAAGCTGCTGGCAGAACTTTTTCTGACGCCCTGCCGGCGCACCGCTCCAGTGTGAAAGCCCTCGGGCTTTCACACTGGAGTGAATGGAGCCGCTTTTTTCAGGCGCTATGCAGGTTTTACATTTAGCGCTGTGGCGGCTGAAAAATGCTGGCAGTGTGAAAGGGGTCTTATTATTTTCTATGGAAACAAGATTTAAAACAATACAGTCAAAATCACAAAAAAACAAAATAACGCCAAACCAAACACAAAAAATAAAAATCTGTGATTTTTAGTGGGACTGCGACATTGCGGCAGACAAATCAGACACCTAACTGACACTTTTGACACTTTTTTTGGGAACCAATCACATTAGTACAGTGATCAGTGCTAAAAATATGCACTGTCACTGTACTAATGACACTGGCAGGGAAGGGGTTACACATCAGGGGTGTTTAAAGGGTTAAGTGTGTCCCTACGAGGTGCTTACTAACTGTGTGGGGGGGATGGACTGTCACAGGGGGAACACAGAGATCCATGTTCCTGCAGGAGCAGAAGATCTCTGTGTCCTCCCCTGTCAGAACGGCGATCTGCCTTGTTTACATGGGCATATCACAGTTCTGCCTCTCTGGGGAACGATCGCGGGTGGCCGGCGAACAAATCGGGTCCGCTGGACCTGCTGATTGGCTCCCCCTCTGTCCAAAGTATCCAGTATCTATTGCACGAAATGACGTTCAGGTTACTGCCCTGCCGCAGTATATCTGCGGTAGGCGGTCTTTAAGTGGTTAATGGCTCCAAGGCCTGGATGTGGGGGGGGGGGCAAAAGGGGCATTTGCCCTGGGCACAGCGGCTCTATGTGCTCCAGTAGTTGCCATCTCCCGAAAGATATACCACCAGCCGCCGCTGCCTATAATAAGGCTGACCTGTAGGTAAAATTAATATCTTCTAAAGGAAAAAAATCCCAAAAGGGGGGAGGAGACTGGGGGGGAGGGGGGATTGGACTGGGACTTTGCGAATACCAGAAACCAGAAATTAAAAAAAAAGGGGAGGAAATTAAACAAATATTTATAGGGGAATCACAAAAGAAGCTAAACTTACAATATTTATATAAATTGGTAAATAAAAGGCCACCTGGAACATGGGTGACCAAAAAGGGTATAAATTTCACATAAACAAATAATTAACCCCTTCAATACACGCCCATAGTCATATGACGCCCACAAGGTGGATCTACCATCCTGGGTGGGCATCATATGACGTCCTCCCATTCCCGGCCGCCTGGGGGGCGCGCGCGCGCCGCCGGCGGCGCTCGCGCCCCCGCGGCGTCGCTCGGGACCCGGTGCGGGTGCCCGGCGGCCTCGATGTCCGCCGGGCACCCGCGATTGCCCGTTAAAACAACGGGACCGTGCGGGACCGTAGAGCTGTGTGTGTAAACACACAGCTCCACGTCCTGTCAGCGAGCAGGAGACCGATCATGTGATCCCAGTACGGAGGAACACATGATCGGTCTCCTCCCCTTAAGTCCCCTCCCCCCACAGTTAGAATCACACATATAGGGAATACATTAACCCCTGCAGCGCCCCCTAGTGTTAACCCCTTCCCTGCCAGTCACATTTACACAGTAATCAATGCAATTTTATAGCAACGATCGCTGTGTAAATGTGAATGGTCCCAAAAATTTGTCAAAAGTGTCCGAAGTGTCCGCCGCAATGTCGCAGTCACGAAAAAAAAAATCACAGATCGCCGCCATTACTAGTAAAAAAAAAAAAAAAAAAAAATGCAATAAATCTATCCCCTATTTTGTAGACGCTATAACTTTTGCGCAAACCGATCAATATACGCTTATTGCGATTTTTTTTTACCAAAAATATGTAGAAGAATACGTATCGGCCTAAACTGAGTAAAAAAATCGTTTTTTTTTAAAAAAAATGGGATATTTATTATAGCAAAAAGTAAAAAATATTGTGTTTTTTTTCAAAATTGTCGCTCTTCTTTTGTTTATAGCGCAAAAAATAAAAACCGCAGGGGCGATCAAATACCACCAAAAGAAAGCTCTATTTGTGGGAAAAAAAGGACGTCAATTTTGTTTGGGTGTAACGTCGCACGACCGCGCAATTGTCAGTTAAAGCGACACAGTGCCGAATCGCAAAAAGTGCTCTGGTAAGGAAGGGTGAAAAATGGCCCGGTGCTGAAGCGGTTAAAAATGCAACATGCCACAAGGTATCGATCGTAGTACAACAATACATAGACTGTACACTTTTGTTGTCTCCATCGAACCCCTGCACAGTCTATGTATTGTTGTACCACGATCGATACCTTGTGGCATGTTGCATTTTCTGGTGCCAAGTATCGCAAAGTCCCAATCCCACCCCCCCCCCCAGTTCCCTCCCCCTTGTGGGATTTTCCACCTTAACACCAGGGATAGATACCAAAACAAGTTTGGGTTAAAGCCTCGTACACACGATCGGATTTTGCGACGGGAAATGTTCGATGTTAGGCCATTGGTGGAAAATCCGACCGTTTGTACGCTCCATCTGTCAATTGTCGGATTTTCCGCGGACAAATGTTGGATGGCAGGTTTTAAAATTTTCTGCGGACAAATGTCTGTTGTCGGATTTTACGAGCGTGTGTACACAAGTCCGTCGGACAAAAGTCCAAAGTACAAACACGCATGCTCGGAAGCAAGGACGGGAAGTCTTGTAAACTAGCGTTCGTAATGGAGAATTAACATTCGTGACGCGACAAATTATGAAATCTGGAAATGCAGCGCATAATTCTCTTCTTCTTTAATGGGATAATAATGAAGCTGCTTTGCTGGTGATACTGATGGAGTTATTGCAAACTAATTTTCAAAGGCTTTTTTTTTCTAGTGATATCAAGAATAATATTATGTTTTTATTTTTTTATTATTTGGGCAAGTTACCACACACCATTATCCCATCGTTTTTAAAATCAAAGATACAACTATGTTGGTGTCCCTTGTCAATTTTACATTGTATTTTATAAAATGTAACTGCCGACTCCCAAACTGTCATTTGAAGTAAAACACATCGCCAAGTATTATTCTACACTATTATTTTATTGTGCATTAAAAAAGAAAACAAATAAAATTAGACATGTTATCTGCCAATAGAACCAAAAAGTGCATTCTATGCATCCAAAAATATAGAAAATATACCAAATCAAATCATTATTATTCAACCAGAAAAATAGCAATAACTCCAAGGCCAATAATAAATAACACGTTATCGATTCCGACAACATGGGGCTGGTTGGCGAACGACTGTTCAGAAACAAACTGAAAAGCACAAAATGAAAAGCGCGAATCAACACTCACCAAACTACTAACAAAAATAAAAGTACATTCTATGCATCCAAAAATGTAGAAAATATAACAAATCAAATCATTATTATTCAACCAAAAAATAAAATAAAAGCCTCATGCATGTGTCCTGCTTCCTAATATAGGGGGTCAACAATGCCAAAATCATTTGGATTATTCTCATGGAGCTCCCGCAGCAAAGGCATATGACATAATTGGTCACCATTAATAAAGCAACCAATTTTTGGTCCAAGAACTCCTCCTCCTCCTGTTCCTGGACTGGACTTGGGTCAAAGCAATAACTCCAAGGCCAATAATAAATAACACGTTATCTCCTCCGATTCCGACAACATGGCTGGTTGACGAACGGCCGTTCAGAAACGAACTGAAAAGCACGAAATGAAAAGCGCAAAATGAAAAGCGCGAATCAACACTCACCAAACTTCTACTAACACGAAATTAGCAGAAGCAGCCCAAAGGGTGTCGCATGACAATTGAACGTCCTTTTTATCAGCTCGTAGTACTTCACTACGTTCATGTTTGTTGGCCAAAATCCCTTGCCGTTTATATGTAACACAAGTTCCTGGCCAACGCCCTTCAGACAAAATCCGATCGTGTGTACGAGGCTTTAGAGCGGAGACTGCGACCAGGCCTTCTTATCCAACATCAGTGTCTGACCTCACAAATACGCTTCTGGAAGAATGGTCAAACATTCCCATAGACCAGTGATGGTGAACCTTGGCACCCCCAGATATTTTGGAACTACATTTCCCATGATGCTCATAAACTCTGCAGTGTAGTTGAGCATCATGGGAAATGTAGTTCCAAAACATCTGTGGGGGGCCAAGGTTCGCCATCACTGCCATAGACACACTCCTAAACCTTGTGGACGGCCTTCCCAGAAGAGTTGAAGCTGTTATAGCTGCAAAGGGTGGGGCAACTCAATAACCCAACTCAACCCTACGGACTAAGACTGGGATGCCAGTAAAAGTTCATGTGCGTGTAAAGGCAGGTGTCCCAATACTTTTGGTAGGATAGTGTAGTTGGTCCAACCTGGACCGATGTAACTATGTAAAAATATATGATATATATATACAGCATCACCATTATTGATACTATTTATGAAAATGATAACCACACACAGCACCAACACTACTAAGCATTGAGTAGATTCATGCCGGCCTGTGTCATTAAGGTGATGTTGGGCTCCACAGGGCAAATCTCCGGGTCCCTGGCAGCGGTTCGGCGAAGAGCCGTACGCCTACAGCCTTGGAAGGGGTTAATTGTCCACCTTGTCTTTGTGTGAAGATCTCAGTCAATCCTGGATACTGGCGCCATCACCTCTTTCATCTCCTAAACACAATCTTTCTGATCCAAGACGAAATAGGAGCCCCTACTGAGGAGTCTTGTTTGTTATTAAAGGTACAGCCGCTTTCTTATCTCCTGAGACGCCTTTCATCCCTAATGTGGGTGCTGAATGCAGCTCCATCCCACAAACACAACAAGACAGAAACACCATCACAGGCGGAGGGGGGGGGACACTTTAAAGAAATAAGGGGCCCCAGAATGTAAACCGCTCTACCTGGGGCCTCCACCAGCTTTGTAAAACAAAAATGTATCTTTAGAAGCCACCTTGTGAGGGTGCAGATTGTGTTTCATTGTAGACATGTTGTATTTGATGAGGATATTTTGGAACAGTTTATTCATATATTTATATACACTCACCAGACACTTTATTAGGTCCCCCTTGCTGGTACCGGGTTGGACCCCCTTTTGCCTTCATTCTTGGTGGCATAGATACAACGAGGTGTTGGAAACGTTCCTCAGAGATTTTGCTCCATAGTGACCTGATAGCATCACACAGTTGCTGCAGATTTGTCGGCTGCACATCCATGATGCAAATCTTCCACCACATCCCAAAGGTGCTCTATTGGATGAGATCTGGTGAGTGTGGAGGCCATTGGAGTACAGGGACCTCATTGCCCACAGCGTGGCTTTCTGCACAGGCTATGTACAGCACAGCGATGATGTCACTTCTACCTTTAGAAGGTTATATCTGGGTTTGTAAGGCAACATGTAACTTGTAAGGCATTCGGTTCACACATAGTGGGTCTATGCCCTTTTATATTGAGGAATACACTCACTGACCACTTTATTGAGTACACATTGCTAGTACCGGGTTGGACCCCCTTTTGCCTTCAGAACTGCCTTCATTCTTCGTAGCATAGATTCAACAAGGTGTTCCTCAGAGATTTTGGTCCAAATTGACAAGACAGATTGAGATCTGGTGAGTGTGGAGGCCATTGGAGTACAGTGACCTCATTGTCCAGTGGTGAGATGATTGGAGCTTTGTGACACCTTTTATATTGAGGAATCCACTCACTGACCACTTTATTAATTTCACCTTGCTAGTACCGGGTTGGACCCCCTTTTGCCTTCAGAACTGCCCTTATTCTTCGTAGCATAGATTCAACAAGGTGTTCCTCAGAGATTTTGATCCATATTGACATGATAGATTGAGATCTGGTGAGTGTGGAGGCCATTGGAGTACAGTGATCTCATTGTCCAGTGGTGAGATGATTGGAGCTTTGTGACACCTTTTATATTGAGGAATACACTCACCAACCACTTTATTAAGTTCACCTTGCTAGTACCGGGTTGGACCCCCTTTTGCCTTCAGAACTGCCCTTATTCTTCGTAGCATAGATTCAACAAGGTGTTTCTCTGAGATTTTGGTCCATATTGACACAATAGATTGAGATCTGGTGAGTGTGGAGGCCATTGGAGTACAGTGACCTCATTGTCCAGTGGTGAGATGATTGGAGCTTTGTGACATGGTGCATAATCCTGCTGGAAGGAGCCATCAGAAGATGGGGACACTGTAGTCATAAAGAGATGAACTTGCTCAGCAACAATACTCAGGGGGGCCATGGGGTTTAAACCATGATTAATTGGTACTAAGGGGCCCAAAGTGTGCCAAGAAAATATCCCCCCCCCCCCCCACACACACCATTACACCCCCACCACCAGCCGGAACCGGTGATACAAGGCAGGATAAATCCATGCTTTCATGTTGTTTACACCAAATTCTGACCCGACCATCTGAATGTCGCCGCTGAAATGGAGACTCATCAACATTTTTCCAATCTTCTATTGTCCAATTTTGGTGATCCTGTGCGAATCTTAGCCTCAGTTTCCTGTTCTTGGCTGACAGGAGTGGCACCCGGTGTGGTCTTCTGCTAATGTAGCCCATCTGCTTCAAGGTTGTATGTGTTGTGCGTTCAGAGATGGCATTCTGCATACCTTGGGTGTAATGAGTGGTTATTTGAGTTACTGTTGCCTTTCTATCACACTGGAGTGAAAGGACCCGCTTTTTTCAGGCGCTATACAGGCGCTATTTTTAGCGCTGTAGCGCCTGAAAAACGCCCCAGTGTGAAAGGGGCCTCAAAGCTTCACTTTTTACAGAATACCCAATCACATGCAAGGGAAATATAAAAAAAAAGCAGCATTTTTGCTTGCACATGATTGGATGATGGAAGTCAACAGAGCTTCATTTACTAAGCTCTGGAGCAAATGCCCTTGCAGAGGGCAATTGCACTTGCAAAGTGCGCGGTCTATTTGCCTTTAGTAAATCAAACCCATAAGGTGCAAAGAGCAAGCTATGTAATTCAGTTAACACCAGCCATTGGGGGAGGCTCTATTTCTCAGGCTTTGGTTGGATTGGGCAATTGACATCTGAATTCATTGGTTACCTTTAAGCCGCGTACACACGATCGGAATTCTCGTCGGAAAAACCGTCTGTGTTGCCTACACACGATCACACCAAATTCCGACGGTCAATAACACAGCAGCATAAAACACGTTCGACAGCACTATAAAAGGGAAGTTTAATGCTTCCGAGCATGCGTCGAATTGTTTCCGAGCATGCGTCGGAATTTTGCGTGTCGGAATTGCATACACACGATCGGAAAATCCGATAGAAAGGTTTTCGGTCGGAAAAATTGAGAACAGGTTCTCAATTCAAAGTCCGTCGGAAATTCCGACAGAAAAAGACCGTTGGGCATACACACGGTCGGAAAATCCGACGAAAAGCTCCCATCGGACTGTTTCCATCGGAAATTCCGACCGTGTGTACGCCGCATTAGACTTATTCATGTTAATATTTGGTTCTAGTAAACTTTTAAGGAGATTAAAGAGAACTATCTTCAGACCTTCTATGTCTCCTTGTGTTTTGTCCCAGCTACCCAAAATCCGCATAGTCCATAGATAACGTCCTTTGTTAGGTGGTACCATTTGTTAGAAGTAGACAGCACTCTGGGAAGAGAACACAGCTCAGTGTGATGGCTGGGCTGGAGATCTACCAGTTGAGAGTACACAGCAGAACATCAATGTAAGTCGAGGATCAGGGTTCATGGCCGGGTCATGGTTCCCACCTATGCTCTCCTCCAATGCTCAGGTGGCACTGGTGTAATAATTGCTACTTATGAGTTTAAAGGGAACATTTATCTAAGTACCGGTCTACATTTGTAAGATATAACCCCTTTGTCTGTCTTAAAAATTGCCCTGTGCCTGGCAGCAATTATTGGGCAGCTAGCTTCTCCCCAGTGGCCATGACATCGATACAAAGAGGAAGTATCTGATCACCATTATTACATTACTGAAGAAGAGTGAGGTCAGCAGGTCTGGAACTCTTAACTGAGCACCATCTGAACCCAATCAGTCTAGTAACACAAATACTGTCGGATCAAACACAGATTCTTCACATGTTTGTGTCAGAAGATCAGCCACAGAGTAAATCTTCTCAGGGACCCCTCACGCCCTTTACAACATCCATTGACAGCCCTGAATCCTCTTGTCTTAAGCCCCATACACACGCTCGGACAATCCGCGGACCAGGTCGGTCGGACTTTGTCCGACGTACTTTGTCCGATGTTGGCGTTGCGTACACACGGTCGGACTACGTTGTCGGAATATCCGGTCCGGAAGAACGTCGTGACGTAAGTCGTCGTCCACGAGATTACAAAAGGGAAGTTCAGCACCACGTCAGGCACCCGTTGGGCTCCTTCTGCTGATCCCGTGTTTATCGAGAGTTAGTGGAAGTTTGGTGACTTAAGATTCGCGCTTCTCAGTTTTCTGACTCAGATCGTTACTGCTCTTCAGTTTGTGCTTGTCGTGCGTATCTGTTTATTAGTGCGTGTAGTCAGTTCGCATTTGTTGGTCATTGCGGCCTATATCTTGATATAGGACGCTTTGATTTGCACTGCTTATTGTCTGCTCGTTGCTGGTATTCACTTCGTTCTTTCAGGCCTTGCTGTTTATCGGTGCTTTCTGTTTGTCCGTTCTGACCAGCCGACCTTTTGTGACCTTCTGAGCGATGTTTCCCGTGCGTACTCGTCGCCGAGTTCGTGCTGTACGCGGAATTGGTGTCGGGCTTTTAGCTTTGACCCAAGACCCGTCCATGAACAGAGTGACGAGGAGTATGTGGACCAAGAATTGGTTGCTTCAGCGTGACCAGTTCTCGCACATGCCTTTGCTTCGTGAGATCCGGGAGAATAATCCTGATGATTTCAGGAACTTTCTCAGGATGACGGACCCCGATTTTCACCGTCTTTTGGCTTTGCTGACCCCCTTTATCAGCCGGCAGGATACCTGCATGAGACAAGCCATTACTCCGGAGCAGAGGCTTGTTGCCACGTTGAGGTACTTGGCGACAGGGAGAAGTCTTCAGGATTTGAAGTTCTCTTCAGGTATCTCTCCCCAGGCCCTGGGAATCATTATTCCAGAGACCTGTTCTGCCATCATTCAGGTCCTGCAGGAGGACTATATTAAGGTAACATTTCTACTTGACTATTCCCTTCTATGTATGCTCTGTTTGCTAATGACTTGTATTTTTGACCTCCTTCCCTAATTACCATGATTGCAATATGTTCTAATATGCTGTGCCCCTTTTCTCCTTCATGCATTTTTCCCTTCACTTACCTCCCCAGCATGCTCTTCTGCCCCAATAGACACCTATGGCCTAGTCACTTAAGCAATGTCTTTTGTCTGCTGCATAGTATTGTTTGCCCCAAAACACCCCCTAAAATATGCACAAATGTTTGCTGTGTGGTTAACTTCATGTAGAGCCCCCTTTTTTTTTTCTTTTGGTGGGGGGGGGGGGGGGGAACTCATTAGGAACCCCCTCCCCCAACTGCTCTGTCAGATGGTACCAATCCTTTATCTGCTGGCTTTCCCAAGGTCCATACACACTATATACCTACCTCTTTATAGTGCGCATCTTTAGGGATGAATTCAGCAAAGCATGTAGTGCAAGGGGCTGCCTCCATACATTCCATTTCCTATTTTTTTGTCTTCTTTCCCTCCTATTAGCTTGCTTGGTAATTTAATAATGTCACACTGTGCCTGCCTTTTTTTTGGGGGGGGGGGGGGGGGTTGAAATGTTATTTGATCTTTCCTGTGGCCTGCCAATAGTGTTAAGTACAGAGGGTCTGGCCAAACTAGCCCACATTATTGAGCCATTTGCCAATCAATGAAGTGCAGAGGGTTACCTGTCCAAACCCCCCCCCCCCCCCCAAAACCCCTAGTTATTGCCAATGGCCCATCAGAAGTGGGGGGGGGATTGATGGGGGGGGGTGAGTAATCTGTGAAGGGGAGCCTCTACTTTTCTGTGCAAATACTTTCCAGCCTCCAATTTTATACAATGCTCTTGTTCCAAGATGTTGATTGTCTAATCTGCTTGCAATGTTTCGGTGCAAAGTGACTAATTTTTTTTTTTTCTTGTTTCACTCCACAGTTCCCTTCCACGCCACAGGAATGGCAGACTGTGGCCTCCCACTTTGCCAGCCGTTGGGACTTTCCTAACTGCGGAGGGGCAATTGATGGGAAACACGTCCGCATCGTCCCACCGCCCAACTCGGGGTCCTACTATTATAATTATAAAGGGTTTAATAGTGTAGTGATGTTGGCGGTGGTGTCGGCAACATACGAGTTTATGTATGTGGACGTGGGGATGACTGGCCGGATATCGGATGGTGGGGCCATTACGCACACGGAGTTCTACTGGCGTCTCCAAAGTGGCAGTCTGTGCTTGCCACCTCCAGAGGAGAATGCCGAAGGACTCCCCTTCGTCTTTGTCGCAGATGAAGCGTTTGCGTTGACTCCCCATGTGATGAGGCCGTTCCCGATGAGGACCCTCACCCCGGACCAGAGGGTCTTCAACTACAGGCTGTCCAGAGCCAGAAGAGTTGTGGAGAACGCTTTTGGCATCCTGGCCAGCCGCTTCCGCCTGTTCCTGACGGCATTTAACTTGGCGGAATACAAACTGAACCACATAGTTCTTGCCTGTTGCATATTGCACAACTTCCTCAAAAGACATAACAGGAACTATGTGGTGCCCGTTGGCCCAGATGTGGAGGGCCCTCCAAATGCTGACCTCACAGCCCTTCAAGTGGCACGTCCAGGCTTGCCCCCTCTAAATGCCCGTGTGGTCCGGGACCAATATATGCAGTACTTTGTGGGTAGGGGGGCCATTGCTCTGCCTGACGATGTGTGAGAGGCATTTTTTAATAAATCTGATATTTTAACCAACCTATGATTTCTTGTCATTTCAGTCTTCTTTTTAGCTTATTTTACTTTGACATTTTTTCCCTTTGCCTTCGACAGTGGGAATGCACTTTCTGGGCAAAAGGAGGTAACAGTCTCTTCTTCCCAAAAAGATTATTCTCATGTTGTGTGTTTGCTACCTAATCTTTGGTCTAGAGAAGGTTTGTACTGCATAACTGACACCCAAAATACTCCTTTTCATCACCAGGTCTGACATGTGTGTATTCTCCAAAATGCTGTGCTCTGTGTTTTCGTACAAAGCACTGTGGGTGTCATTTACATAAGTCAAATCCGCTATGCTCTACAAGTGCATTGAAAAAGTTCCCCGGGAAAGAAAATTGGAGTGCAAAGTGGATTTGCCTTTAGTAAATAACACCCATTGCCCCCATATCCTTTTCATTTTACATACATAATGCATTGTGTTTTTTAAATAAGGAAGCCACACATTTAGAAAAATAAAAGTTTACTAGGAAAACATTCACAAGTGCGTTTACAATCTTCACGCCAAAACTGACAACATCTTGGTTATTTACAACATTGTTTACAAACATTCCGCAATTGGTAAAACCAGGCATGGAGCAAAACAGAACCTAGGAACTTGGAAAGTTCAACTTTGTAAAGTGAAGACAAGATCAGACATGACTATATGTTCAAAGTGTGTTTGATCTTGCCTTCATCACATGGGGGGGTCACCCCCGAAAAGTGGAAATTTGGAACATGCACACAATTTGGGACTGAAAATGGTCATTAGATGGTAAAACACATGCCTAGAAGCTTCAAAAGTGCCATTTTCCATCATGGGGATGAATGGACATTTTTTGGGGGTGCAACCCCTTCACCACAACCACTTTCGTAGTTCGTAAAGTGTTTGCACCCCCAAAAAAACGTTGCCATTCATCCACCATGGTGGGAGCTAGCACATGTGGACACAATGTGTGCATGTTCCAAATTTCAGACAGTTTTTAAGTTGCAAATGTGTTCAGAAGCAGGCACAAATGTGTGTTAATTACTTGGTGCGTTTTCATATTTTTCCTAAAACATCAATGATGTTCTTCAATTTTTGTTGAACATCATTGATGTTTTGCTTTATGTAATCTAGATCTCGATTGCAGACCATTATCTCTCCGATGAGTACGTGGGCACTCTCTGTGGTAAAGTGCGATTTTTCTTCCACAACATCCACGTCACCTAAAAACCACAAACAAACAAAAATGGGGTGTTGGAAATGAGGCAGCCATACATGGATTAGCTTACCAGTAGCTGTGTTCTCCCACACTCACCTGTTGTGGTGACAATTTCTCCAAGTTCGATGATCTCTCCTTCCTCCTCCTCCTCCTCCTCTGCTTCTGCTCTTTCCCCTTTTTTGGGAGGTGTTGGTTTGGGGGTTTCCTCAGACGGCCCAAGTTCCCCTATGAGAATGTCCAAAAGGAAGATTTAGCAACACAAGCTATTGAGGGCAGAAATAGGAAATGACAAACATTGCTTGAAAGTGACGGACACTATTTTAGTTTGGCCAGTTACAAATGTCAACTACATGAATGTAGTCACTTTGTAAAGGTGCTAAACTGACTAGCTTTTTGGTAGATGTTTGTGTGATGGAGACCCCCCTCTAGTATCCACTGGAGCACATGTGTGGAAAAGCATAATAAAAAGGGGGTTTGGGTGTCCCAGCACTAGTGCTCTAGAGTCCAGATGGGTAAACAGCTACTGAGTGACCTCTCCTTTACATTGAATAAATTGGCTTTACATTCTTGATGACATTTCTAGTGAGAACAAACTTCCTTTCCCCAAAAAAAAACACCAAACATCGTATTATAAGTGGCCGAACGATCGAGGTTGCGTACGATCGAATGCACACACACGATCATGACAGTGGCAGAAAGATCGAGGCTGAGTACGATCGAATGCACAGACGAACCTGAAAGTGGCCATTTTGGAATGTACAACTTTGTAAAAATCAAACCACAATGGAGCAGTATGCAAGCAAGAAATCAAACACAAAACACAACTACTTACTTTTTTGAAGAATTCTCTTGATCTTTCTGTACTGATCGGCCTCCCTCAGTTTCAGGTCTGACCAGCGTTTCCACAGTTGCTCCTTGGATCGTTGTACCCCAAAATGATTGTACAGCCTTCTCACAACTTTAGACATGATCTTGGCCTTGCGGACATTGGGGTTGAGGTAAGGCCCATACTTCCCATCATAGTCGCTCCTCTTTAATATGTCCACCATCTCCAACATTTCTCCAAATGACATATTGGAGGCCTTGAATTTCAGGCTCCGGGATCGGGACGTTTCTGCCTCCGGACTTTCCTCGTCCTCCTCCTCGTTGGTGGGATATTTGTGGCGCACCTGCTGTGTCCCCGCCATGTGCTCTCCCCACTACGCCGTAAAGAGAAGGGGTGGGGAATAGACGAGAAAGATCGTCAGGGGCGGGCGGAGTTTGAAGCATGCGCAGTGTATATAAAACGTCACACGCCTGTGTCGTAGCCACGATCTGGGAGACGAGGGGAGAGAAAACTCACACGAGACGATCGCTACAAACGAAGGTACAATTTGACGTTGGTACATAACTAGCCTAGACTGATTTGAACTTGAGGCTTCTTTATGGAGAAGATTAGGAGAGTTTAGCCTGACATAATTTAGAGGGTTTTGTGTGTTGTTGTGTCTTGCAGAGATTGATATGAAGGGATTCAACGACATGAGTTTTCTCCCCCTCTTCATTGCCAAATACAGGGATTTTCCCATATTGTGGCAGGGTATACACCCACATTACACCAACAAACCAAAGAGGCACGCGGCCCTGGAGGAACTTGTGGAATTTGTCAAGCCAAGGTTCCCCACGGCAACTGTTGATGATATTAGAAAGAAAATTGGCAGCCTGAGGAGTGCGTATATCAGGGAGCGGAAGAAGGTCGTGAAGTCTGAGGAAACTGCAACTTCAGCAGATGAGGTCTATGTCCCCAAGCTCTGGTACTATCAGAGTCTCCATTTTCTGAAGGACCAGGCTGATGTCACGGAGCCAACCTCAACTCCTCCTTCCACGCTTCCTTGCGCGCAGCCCACCCCTGATGAGGCTTCCGAGGAGCAACCTGGGCCTTCCAGTCTGGAAGAGGTGGAGGAGCCCAGCTTGTTCCAGGTATAGTAGTTTTGTTACCATTTATGGGAATAATGAATGATGTTCACTTAATTCAGGATCGCCAATTGCTTAGTTCCTAACGTGTTTGACATATCAACAGACAGTGGTGTGGGAGACATTTGGGGCCAGAATCTAAACTGCAGGGCTGAGAATTGTATGGTTTTCTATTTGTAAACATTTTGCACCAGTCACTAGATGAGAATTGTGTGTGTTTGATGAACAAATAACTGAAACTATGTCCCTTTTTCATACACAGGAAGACCTCAGCCAGGAGGTGGCTGTGGAAGGTGGCAGTCAGGAGGAGGCAGGGGTTAGTGGCAGCCACCAGCTGGGTAGTGGCAGCCAAGAGGGGGCTAGGCCGCGGAGCCTGACTGACACCCAAACCCCTCCCCTCCGCCTTCCCTACAAAAGGGCGAGAAGGGGGGGTTATGCGGCACAGTCAGCGCTCCGCATGATCAGAGAGGCTTCAGACTCCCTACATGCCACACCCGCCGACGAGGAGACCTTTGGCTCGGTGGTTGTCACAAAAATGATGGGTATGGAGGTGAGGCAACGCAACATGTGTGAGGGGCTCATCCTCCATGTCCTAAATAAGGGTAGGGCTGGGGAGATGACCCCAGTCACACATGTTTGCCATAGCTACCATGCTCCGCCTCCTCCTCCTCCTCCTTCTGCCACCCCACCAGCACGACAGCCACAGCGTGCAAGGAAGCGTGGAAGGAAGACCTGAGAGTGACGACCTGGAATCAGTCTGGTCTGAGAGAAGATGGAGCCTCTTGTAGTACCAGAGCCTGGGGACCTAGATGGCATCTGCTGCAGTTCCGGATACTTTGGACTTCACGACCAGATTGCACTCCCCTTAATATACGTACTCCTCAGGCCCCCAATTTTCTACGCTTGAACAATGATGGTTGCCGTGGGGGGCCAAGACTTTGCAAATTCCCCAAGTTTCACCATGGCTGCGTTCCTCTTTGGTTTGTTGGTGTGACCTAAATAAAGGTTTTTTTGATTTGAAATAATCATTGACTATTGTGTTTTACTTTGCTACAATGACAGTTTTTCTTTGAGTAAGCAGGTACATTTCACTAATCCTAAAGTAGAATTAACAAGGGGCACCAACAACAAACAAACTCCTAGTAAATGTAAGCAAGAAATACAAATGTAAATAATGTGTTTTTGGTAATTTGAGACACACAACCCCCCTCCAAAAAAAAATAAATAAGAAAAAAAAAAAAAACAGCCCGCAGCAGAGAACAGAGGAAATAGGCGTAGGGCTGGCATGAGTAAAGTGAACATGCCATTTAGGTATGCCCCTTTAAGAGTTAGGATAGGAGGGGTGGAGCTGGCAACAGGAAGAGGAGGGGCAACGGCCAGGGAAGGAGCCATTTCAGCTAGAGAAAAGTTGGTGAGCAGATCGTCATGGAGGAGCTCCTGAAATCCATCAAAAATGCGGCGGCTGAAAATGGAGCTGAGTGGCTAAGGACACAGATAGAGCGGGCTCTAGAGGGTGAGAGCAGTGGTTCCGGGGAGGTCATACAAAACGGGGGGCGGCAGCGGCGATCTCGGCCGCCGGCCAGATATTCGCCTGAAGGGCGCAAATCCTCTGATATGCCAGGCAGTAAGAGGGGAAAAAACAGCGCTGAACCGCCAAAAAAGCGGTCGGCCAAGGGAGATATTTCAGGCACTTTTGGCTCATTAGGGGCTGCGGGGGGGGGCGGGGGGCCCAGCAGCACGCGGCGCATGGCGTCCACCACGCGGTCATCACACAAGGCCTATCCACACATGTGGAGGGGGGGCGGTCAGGGGCCAAGCACAAATCAGGTCATTCCATCAGTGGAGCATCTATGGGGATTGCTAAGGGGGCCACTACAAAGGCAGCAAAAACACATAGTTCAAAACACACGGCCAAGGGGAATAAGCTATCCCAGGTCAATAGCACACCAGCAAGGGAAAGGGTCATGGAGGCTAGGAACAGGACAATCGCCTACTCAAAAGTCAACACAGATGCCGCTTACTGCGACGAGACGCACGCTCAGCAGAAGGGGGGAAAAGGACATTTACAAGCAGGAGGCGATCTGCCCAGCTTGAGTTCCAGGGTGCGGGGGGGACATAGCAGAGGATGTCTGCGGCATGGAGGCGATCCGCCTGCCCGTAGGAACATTAACGGAAAAAAAGAAGCGGAGGCAGTTGGGACGAGAAGAAACGAGAGAGAACGCAGTTCGTCTGCATCTGAGGCTGAAGACCTTGGAGGGCAGGCTCTTTCAACTGCAGATGAGATGGTGGAGCTGTCGGAGGGCGAGCTGCCTGAATCGGAGGACGAGGTCACAGAAGGACGCACAGCAACGAAGGACGCAGGATGTTCGGCTGGTGGAAGATTGTCCATGCAGCCCGGTAAGTCCTGTTTTTGTTCTGGGTCTTGCGGGAGTAAAATGTCTTTGGGGGGGATGTGGGGGAGGGGGCCAGGGGGCAGGGTGATCGGTTCCAGAGGGGGGGGGGGGGGGGGTTTCGGCCGAGTCCGTCCCTGAAACAGGACTTTTGGAGGGGGGATTACAGGGTTTTTTAGCAGGCCTCAAGGAGCTGGTGGGCAGGTTTGAGCCTACACCTGCGCAACGGGGGCCGGCAGGAGCATGGGTTTCAGCAGGGAGGGTGGTGACTGAGGGGGGCCAAGGGGGAGGGGGGGAGGGAATTACAGTACAAGCTTAGAGAACGGTGTTGGCGAATCCGCCCGCGTTTCCGCCCGGGGGGAGTGAGGCAGGTATCACGGAAGCGGCAGAGGCATCTCAGCTCACGCCAGGAGAGGGGGAAATGGGGGGTGACAAAAACAAGAAACAGGACATAGTGCGGTTAGCTGATTCCGCACGCTGTGAGGTTTATGTCTGTTTTGAAGGGCCATTAGGGGCCCATTTGAAACAGGAGGTGAGAGAAAAAATTTGGAGAGGGGAGTACGTGGAGATATTTTCTCTGCTTCCCCTTGAGAAATTCAACTTGGATAGGGTGAAACCCGAGGATAGTAAAAAAGAAGAGGAGGAGAAGAGAAGGTACAGACTAATACCCCGGACGTTTCAGAATTGGCTGCAAGCGTTCGGGGTATTGGCAAGCGTGATAGGCGAAAAGGAGCCGGAACATTGCTCGGCCCTGTTCTGTTATTTAGATGCTATTGGCGAGGCTCACCGGACCTACGGGGGACTATCATGGCTGCGTTATGACGAGCAGTTTCGCCCGAGAAGGGCAGTGAGACCGGCTTTAAGGTGGGATCACAAAGACATCAGTCTTTGGATGCGCCTGATGTCTTCAGCCAAGCCGGTGAGTCAGTTTTTTCTGGGGGGGGCTGGGGGATCAGGGGCTTCAGGTCAATCGGCCACAAAGAAAAAAGGAGTCTGCTGGCAGTATAACGAGGGAAGTTGTAAATTTGGACATGGATGTAAGTATAAGCACGAGTGTTCAGGGTGCGGTGGATCACATCCTTCATCAAGGTGTTTTAAACAGGGGAAGGGAAAGGCCAGCGATTTTGCGGGAAAAGGGGAGGACGCCAGTGAAGGTGGAAAAAATGCGGCCTTTTCTAGATAGATATCCAGATAAGGCAATGGCTCATCTACTTTTGTTGGGATTTTCTGAAGGTTTCATGATTCCTGCGGTTTTGAACTTAACTCCTCCCATTCCTGAAAATTTGCGGTCCGCTTTAAAACATCATGAAGTAGTGTCCGAAAAATTAAATAAGGAGGTAGCTTTGGGGAGGATGGCGGGCCCCTTCTCCATAAAACCCATGCAGGACCTGGTAGTTTCTCCTTTGGGGGTGGTACCCAAAAAGGAGCACAACAAATTTCGCCTCATTCACCACTTGTCTTACCCACAAGGAGAGTCGGTGAACGACGCTATTGATCCGGAAGTTTGCACTGTATCATATACATCCTTTGATGCAGCAGTACGTTGGGTAAGGAAGTATGGTAGGGGCGCCCTGATGGCAAAGACAGACATTGAAGCGGCTTTTCGTTTGCTGCCTGTTCATCCCGATAGCTTTCATTTATTGGGTTGCAAGTGGCAAGAGGAATATTACGTGGATATGTGTCTGCCAATGGGTTCTATATCGTGCGCATTCTTTGAGTGTTTCAGCACATTTGTGGAATGGGTAGTGAGGGACGTTTCAGGTTTGAATTCGGTGATCCATTATTTGGACGATTTTCTTTGTATAGGGCCGCCCGCATCTAACGTTTGCGCGATGCTCTTAACAACCGTTGAAAGGATTTCAGGGGAATTCGGCATTCCGCTTGCGCCAGACAAGACGGAAGGGCCCACAACAGTGATCAGTTTTCTCGGGATTGTAATCGATTCCATGGCCATGGAATGCAGGTTGCCTGAAGCAAAATTGTTGGCATTACAGGAGGAGGTGAAGGGGATGGTGGGCCGGCGCAAGGTTCAGCTGAGGGCATTGCAATCGGTGCTTGGCAAGCTCAATTTTGCGTGCAGAATCATTCCGATGGGCAGGGTTTTTGGGAGAAGATTAGCGGCAAGTACGGGTGGCATTGAGTCGCCCAGACATTATGTGACACTATCACGGGAACATAAGGATGACCTGAGAATGTGGCACATGTTTCTGGACAACTTTAATGGTAGAGCGTTGTGGATGATTGGCCCGGTGAATAATTTCGACCTCGAATTGTTTACAGACGCAGCGGGGTCAGCGGGATATGGGGCCTTTTTCCAGGGGCATTGGAGTGCCGGCCCTTGGCCGGACAGCTGGAACAAAGCAGGGATGCTCAAGAATATGTTGTTGCTTGAGTTGTTTCTGGTGGTATTGGCGGTAGAATTGTGGGGCGAATTCTTCCGGGATCGGAAGGTGCGCTTCCACATCGACAATTTGGGGGTGGTACAGGTGATTAATAAGGTATCTGCGGCGTCACCGCCGGTGATACGTTTGTTGAGACACTTGGTGCTTCGGTGTATGCAGATGAACATTTTCATTCAGGCAGTACACTTACCAGGAGTGGACAATGTGATTGCTGATGCTCTTTCTCGGTTTCAGTGGGAGAAATTTCGGGAGCTGGTACCAGGGGCAGAGCGTCACGGCGTCCCGTGTCCTTTGGAACTATGGAAGATTGCCCTGGAAGGATAGGTGAGTGGATCAGGCGGTCATTGAGCGAGGGAACATGGAAAACATACAAGAAAGTATGGGACGAATGGTTTGCTTTCCATGAACGGGCAGCGGGGGCGGTTAAAGGAGAGACTAGATTGCGATTTATCTATTTTGTCGCCAGACACATGGAACAGGGAGTTTCCGTGTCGAGGCTAGGGAAGGTTATGGCGGCCATGGCATTTTTGTTCAAGCTCGAAGGGGGGAGAGATTGGACAAAAGAGTTTTGGGCACGTCAGGCATTGAAGGGTTATCGCCGAGGGAAGAGAGTCCGGGATGAGAGGCGACCAGTTACGTTCGCACTGTTGGGTAGAATGGTGGACATTTTGCCTGGAGTTTGTAGATCCGGATATGAGGTGGGGCTTTTCCGCACAGCTTTTGTGTTGGCCTTTTTCGGCGCTTTTCGAATAGGGGAGCTGGTGAGTTCCTCCAAGAAAACAAGGGATGGATTAGCGGTGGGGGAGGTTCGGTACATGGAAGATAGACTTGTGATGCGTTTGCGTAGATCTAAAACGGATCAGGAGGGCCGAGGCAAGGATGTGGTGGTGTTCGCTATTCCTGACGCCAAACTCTGCCCCGTTTTAGTTACAAAGGTTTATTTGACACAGAGGCCAGCGGGGGATGGCCCTCTTTTAGTACATCAGGATGGGGTGGCGCTGTCGCGTTTCCAATTTATTTCTATCTTTCGGAAATCTTTAGTCATCCTGGGTCTGGGGGATCAGAAATTTTCCACGCATTCATTTAGAATTGGTGCGGCAACGGAAGCAGTTAGGTGGGGCCTAACGGAAGAAGCTGTAAAACGGATTGGGAGATGGGAATCGAGGCGATTCCGGTCTTATGTCAGACTTGATTTAGTTATTTGACGTTTTACTGAGTGGTGTGCGTTTAGGTGCCGGCATGGTTTCGTGTGGTACATTGTGATGAGTTTTCACCGGAATTTTCTTATTGTTTTCTTTTCAGATCCCTCGCCGAGTCTCGTGTGGATCATGGGACATTCCTATGTTTGCTGGGGTGCCAGGAGGGGGGATGCCAGGCCAGACGGGAGACAGCTAGGTTTTTCCAGGGGGGAGGCGTACATTAAATGGCTGGGGTTCCCTGGGATGCTTTGGAGCCGTCTGGTCCCGGAGGCGCACAAATTTGCACAACGGGACAGGCCGCCCGAGGTTTTGGTGATTCATGTGGGGGGGAATGATTTGGTTTTGAGGACAAAACTAGACATTACTAGGGACATCAAGCATGACTTCTGCCTACTACAGGCGGCATTCCCAAAAACTGTCCTTGTATGGTCGGACATGATAGCCAGGTCTTCATGGCGGCTAGCGAGGTCAGTGGAACTGGTTAACAAGGCCAGAAGAAAGATTAATCAGGAGGTGAGCAGGTTTTTTATTAAAAACGGTGGCTTAGCGATCAGACACAGAGAGCTAGAGATTGAGACGTGGCGATATTTGAGGGCTGACGGGGTTCATCTGAACCCAGTGGGCACTGATATGTGGACCATGGGTATACAGGACGGAATTGAAAGAGCGCTTAGGGTGTGGAGGTGCGCTCAAGGTTAAGGTTTTAACCTTGTTTGCTGTGGCGGATGTTGGCTGACGTAGGTATAGAGAAGAAACCCCCTCCCCACAGAGAAGTTGATGCGGGACCCATTGGAGATATGGGCCCGTTTGTTAATATTCCTTATAAGTGATGTAAGGAATATGGTGGATGACTGCACTGCGGGAATATTTTTGTCTCTGAGCTAGCATGTCAGCTTGAGGCCTAGTTACAGTTTATATGACCACAGTGCACGAGTTTTGATTACGCTAAAACGGGTGGGGGGGGGGGGTAAGGTCCTACAGTCCTACGTCAGAGTTTTCTTCATTGGTATACTGTTATTGGTTATTTATTGGTTATTTATTTGTTTATAAAAAAGTTCAGTTATATTTTGATATTTAATAAAGGAGGCTGCTACGGCCTAATTTACACTCCAGTTATGTGTGGTTTCCGTTAATGGGAATGGTAAGGGTGGGAGTGTACATATGGGTAGCACAAAATGAGTTATGTTGTACTTAGTCAAGAACAGCCCGCAGCAGAGAACAGAGGAATTAGGCGCAGGGCTGGCATGAGTAAAGTGAACATGCCATTTAGGTATGCCCCTTTAAGAGTTAGGATAGGAGGGGTGGAGCTGGCAACAGGAAGAGGAGGGGCAACGGCCAGGGAAGGAGCCATTTCAGCTAGAGAAAAGTTCCCGCCCTCCCTCCCTATTTTCTTGCAGGTGTTTGATAAAAAAATTTTTACAGGTTGGCTTGGACGTCGTAGCATTGGCGGATGTTGGCTGACGTAGGTATAGAGAAGAAACCCCCTCCCCACAGAGAAGTTGATGCGGGACCCATTGGAGATATGGGCCCGTTTGTTAATATTCCTTATAAGTGATGTAAGGAATATGGTGGATGACTGCACTGCGGGAATATTGTTGTCTCTGAGCTAGCATGTCAGCTTGAGGCCTAGTTACAGTTTATATGACCGCAGTGCACGAGTTTTGATTACGCTAAAACGGGTGGGGGGGGGGGGGTAAGGTCCTACAGTCCTACGTCAGAGTTTTCTTCATTGGTATACTGTTATTGGTTATTTATTGGTTATTTATTTGTTTATAAAAAAGTTCAGTTATATTTTGATATTTAATAAAGGAGGCTGCTACGGCCTAATTTACACTCCAGTTATGTGTGGTTTCCGTTAATGGGAATGGTAAGGGTGGGAGTGTACATATGGGTAGCACAAAATGAGTTATGTTGTACTTAGTCATGCACTTTGTCCGTCGGACAAGCGTACACACGCTCGGATTTGGTGTGATCGGACCGGGTTGACGGCAAATCTTTCCAGCAGGAGATAAGACTTTGTCCGACGGACAAACCGACGAACACTGTCCGATGGTGCATACACACGGTCTGATTTTTCAACAACCTTGTCCGATCGGACCAAATTGATGAAAAAGTCCGACCGTGTGTATGGGGCTTTAAAGAGGTCCACTGTGAAGTCTGGCTTTTGTTCAGGACACACAGACTAAAAATTTGGTCCAAAAGCTTGTAAAGCAAAGTTAGTGCATATAACCGCTAAAAGAAAATTACAGTTTAATTTAAAAATATATTAACTTAACCATCTATTATCATTTACGCTGATGGCACTCAACTTTACCTTCGCATTTCCGGGCAAAAAGACCATCATCAACAACTAGGAAAATGCCTCACCCTGATAGACGACTGGATGACCTCTATCTCCCTTAAACTCAACGAATCAAAAACAGAGCTTCTTCTTATACACGCAAACCAAAATTCCAAAACGAAGACCCCTTGGACACCCCCCACTATCTTTGGACAGACCATCCTTCCAAGCACCAAGGCCAAGAGTCTCGGAGTCATCTTTGACTCAGAAATGACAATGGATGCTCAAATAGGATCGGTAGTCAGTGGATCTCACCATCTCGTCCGCCTGCTACGTAGACTCATCCCCTTCATTCCAACAGAGGAAAAAGCAGCAGTAGTTGGAACAATCATTAATTCATGACTCGACTACGCAAACTCCCTCTATATAGGGCTACCCCAATATCAACTTGCGCGCTTACAACTCGGGGAAAAAAGCCCTGGGAATCCATCTCCACCGCCCGGAGGAGCCTACATTGGCTAACCGTAAAGAATCGGATTACATTCAAGACCCTCTGCCTCACCCACAAATGCACACAAGGAAAGGCTTCTCAATACCTACGCGAGAAGATAACACACTACACACCCAACCGCAGTCTTCGATCATCTGACCAAAACCTCCTCCTCATTCCCAAATCCCACTACAAATCAAAGGGAGAACGAAGATTTGCGGCTATGGAACGCTCTGCCGACTTACATCCGCATGGAAGAAAACCATCAGGCCTTCAGGAAAAAACTCAAGACCTACCTCTTCTAAGAAGCTGGACAACACAGGCTGATCGAACGCCTTGAGGCGATTCAGTTCGCAATTGCAACGCTTTACAAATCATCCATTTAATTATATTAAATATGACCATTCCGTATCAAACCAGCTATGATTTCCTATAACTGCCAAAAAAAAAATTAAAATTCAAGAGCCCTCCTCCTTCAGTTGCCTTACTACTTTTTCCAATTATGGTCTAGAGCCCTACAGACGACATGAGTAACGATAACACATAGGAACAACACAACACTAACCAACATGAAATAGACCTGAAAGTGTGCCTTGGTCTACCGTACGGTACACCAAAATAAGGGGGCATACCCTAGATAAGGAATGATAAGAAGTAGTTATGGAATAATGTGGAATGAGTATTCAGTCTGGGGTAAGAATACTTGGAAGAGGCTTTTAAAAGGGGAGGGTGGGTGGGTATCACGCACAGGAAACCGACAAAGACCGGCGGCCTTTGGGCTGCTTAAATACCCTCCGGGCTCCTCCCATAACTTCAGGCCGGTACCCGGCCTTCCAATTTATGGTCTAGAGCCCTACGGACGACATGAGTAACGATAACACATAGGAACAACACAACACTAACCAACATGAAATAGACCTGAAAGTGTGCCTTGGTCTACCGTACGGTACACCAAAATAAGGGGGCAAAAACCTTCAGGTAGGGGATAATTATTTATTAAAGGTAATGTCACTGAGTTAGTCGCGCAAAGGCCTGAGCCATCTCTAACTGAGGGTTAGGTATGTAGCGAGAGAAGCAGGCCGATTTCCACCGACCCAGTTTCTTGATCACATGGTCCGGAACCCCCTGTCTTGAGGCCGTCGTGGCCGCCCCGATCCGGAATGAATGCCCGGAGTACTGGCTGGGGTCCAACTGAAGATTGCCGAGAAGGACCCGGACATGTTCCATGAACTGCGACGAGTTGAGGGGTTTTACCGGAAAGGGTAGAAGCGGACTGGACGCTGGGCGGTCGGATAGCAGTGCTGTCAAGCGGTTTAACACGGCAACTGGGCACCAGTTGTTGTGAGTCCTGTACAGGTGAATATCTACTCCGGAACCTCGCTGCTGAGTTTTGGATGCCGCCAAGTGAAGGACGTAGTGATCCTGGTGGCGGCAGAGATTACTTCTATGCAAGACTGGACCGGCTGGGTGACTGCGAGTGAACTCGCTGGGCCGTAGAAACCCATAAAACGCCATGTGTATCGCAGCCTGTAGGACGGTGCTGAGGAGGAGACCGAAAGGGGACCTATCCAGGATGTCAGACATCCCCTTGAAGATCTCCCCCGTGATAGGCAGCCGCTTCGGGCTGACTGGCGGCTGGTGTTTCTGAACTCCACGCAGTAGAGCCCTCACTGCGTGGCAGGAGAACACCGAAGGCCTCGCGGGGTCCTGAAGTGACAAATAGTGCTGCACCCCGGCCACGTACTGGCGTATCGTGCTGTGTGACAGTGCCAGGTGGGAATGGCAATAAGCGATAAACGCCAGTACCTGCTTGACGCTGGAAGACTCACGAGGGTGACGGGGCAGGAACTTATTAAACGCCCTCCAGGCCGTCCGGTAGGCCCGACGGGTGTTGCGGGCGAGCGAAGTGCTGATGATGTTAGTAGCTGAGCGTAAATGTGGGGCTAGTCCAAGGTCAGCTGTGACCAATCCGGGATAGTGGCTGAAAGATGGTAGGCTCCTGGCATCTGTTCAAAGAAAGAAACAAAGTTAAAACGGGAGAGTGCGTCCGCTGCTGAGTTAAACTTCCCTGGAATGAATGAGCAGTAAACATTGAACTGATGCTGTAGGGATAGCTGGACCAGTCTGCGGAGGAAGGACATGACGGGCCTGGATTTAGACCGGCCCTTGCTGATGATCTCGACTGTGGCTTGATTGTCTGTCGTGAAAGCCACAGTCTGTCCAGACCAATGGTGACCCCATAGGTGAGCGGCTGCTACGATGGGGAAGAGCTCAAAGAGGGCTGACGTGGTAGTGAAGCCCGGTGTGGCTAGTGCTTGAGGATGCCAAGGGGCGGCGAACCACAAATGGCCAAAAATGGCGGCGCATCCTGTGGATGCCGCCGCATCGGTCACCACCTGAGGTGACTGCGTGGACACGACTGGGATGAACAGGGACACACCGTTCCAATTACTAAGAAAGTGTTCCCACATGGCCAGATCTGCCCTGGCTGCAGAATCCAGCCTGATGACCTGGTCTGGGTCCTGAGTGTAGGACAGGAAGACCAGCAACCGGGACACGAAGGAGCGGCCCTGGGGGATGATCCTCACAGCGAAGTTCAGCATCCCGAGGAGAGACTGAAGTTGCTTCTGAGTACATCCCCCCACCCGGGTGAACTCTCGCAGAACCGTCCTGATACGGTCCAACTTATCTACGGGAAGGCTGGCCTGCATGGCGAGCGTGTCAAGGTCGATGCCCAAGAACGTGATCTTGTGTGCCGGGCCGTCAACCTTGTGCTCCGCTATGGGGACGTTCAGATTGTTGAAAACCGTCCTCAACTTTCCAAGGTCCCCTGGGGGAGCCCCGGGCGGTTCTATCAGAAGGAAGTCATCCAAATAATGGATGACCTCGTGGCACTGTGCCTCATGGAGAAGGATCCATGCCAGGGTCTCCGCGAACTTGTCAAATAGCCAAGGACTACTCTTAGACCCGAAGGTCAATTTGGTCGCGAAATAATATCGCTCCCTCCACTTGATGCCGTGCCAGCACCACAGGGAAGGATGAATGGGCAGCAGCTTGAAGGCGTCGGATATGTCCGCCTTCGAGAGCCAAGCACCCGCCCCCGCCCTGAGAATGGCCTGGATAGCCATGTCTACCGAAGTATACTTCAGTGAGAACTCCTCGGAGGGGATGAGCGAGTTAAGACTGGGAACGACGGAAGAATGAGGCGCTGACAGATCATACACCAGACGTTTTTTATTTGAAAATTTTCCCTGTACAAGCCCGATAGGGCTAACCCTCCAGATGCTAAAGGGAGACTGATTGAACGGGCCTATCATAAAGTCCCGATCCAACTCCGTCTGCAGAAGGACGTCAATCGCTGGCTCATCTGTTGCTGCTGAGCGTAGGTTCGGACATTCGTGGGTGGAGTGGGGCAGGGTGATGAGCCCGGTATGAAACCCATCGGTGAAACCTCGGATGAGGTAGCTGGCGAGTGACGGAGTGGGGTGTGAGGTCAAGTAAACATCGAGCCAAAGGACATTGACCCGGCTTAGTCACGGCTTCTTCTGTTTGACCTCACACAGGACCCTGGGGTGCGCCCTCTGGCATAGGGTGCAAACGTGCAAGAGCCGGCACTGGCTGAAATTGCAGGAGCCGTAATTGAAGTTGTTGCAAATGGCGGCTCCCCCAACCATCCGTACCGGACGTCCCAACTTGTCCACCTTCTGCCCTTGCGCCGGGGCCTGCTGAGCCTGGCTCGTGCTGGTAGAGGCCGTGCTAGCTATCGGATGGACAGAGGCTATGTTGGCACACCAGACCGTGGTGTGGGATGCTGACTGACAGACAGCACATAGTGGGGAGCGTAGACCCGCGAAGTGGCGGCAGAACAACTCCGTGTCCACTACGCTCCAGTCCGTTGTCAAATGGAACTGTAAGAATCTGGCCGCGGCTTTGGCCGAGAAGGACCGATGATAGTCGTAGAACGCTGAGCCACCGTATTTGTGGCCCAGGTCTACGATCAAATGGAGGTAGAGGTCCAGTTCCTCCCGCCTGCCAGGGGAGGCTGAGCACAGCACGTCCCTGAACATGCCGAAAGCGAGCGTGAACTCGGACACCGTGAGCTTTCTGTTGAGCCTCGGATCCTTTGCTTTCAAAACCACTGAGACGTCTCCCCAGGTGTAGGCCTTGTTCTCGGCCAAGTCATGGACCGAGATCATGAGCGAGGCCAGGTTAACGTCTCTGCCCTCTAAAATGTCCTTCCTTACGCTGGGTGGCACCAGGTGGGAAGGGTGAAAGGTAGTCGTGGCAAGCTCACTACCTGCGGCCGGTGCACTGATGGCTGGGACCACCGCAGGGTCCGGAACTGTGGTGGCCGGGCTGGTCTCTAGACGAGACACCCTGTCCTGAACCTCAATGATCGAGGAAGACAGCGAAGACACGAGAGTGTGTAGCTGAGCGACGGCGGCTGAAATAGATTCCAGAGACGCCTGCTGGCTGCTGGGGCCTGCTGCGGCCGGTGGTGGGAAGAGGAGCCTGAATAGCTCCGCCTTCCTGGCCGCGGATGAGAAGGGTATCCCTCTGCGCCTCAGCTCGGCGGACAGCCTGGGAATTGTCCATGCCCTAAGAGACTGGACACTGCCAGCCTCGGAGGCTGACGCCGGAGATAGCGGGGTGGTGATGTTATCGCTGCCGACTGATGACATGGCGGCTGCCAAGACCCGTTACTTAGTAGACTGGTCACGTGTCTGCAGGCTGGGCCTATAAAGGGGTGACAAGAAATGAGTTTGGACGTGTCACCCATGGTATACGTACCTGCCATGAGAAAGCAGGAGCCCCCCCCCCCCCCCCCCCGTGCCCCTGCGTTTTTTTTTTTGTTTTTTTTTACCTGCTGGAACCCTGATCAAGCTGGTGCAGGTGGACCTACTGAATCCGACTGACCTGAGAGAGTGTGAGAGAAAGTACCTATATAAGAGCCTGAAACTGCTGCCGTCCAGGCGACGGAACCCAACGTAGATGATAACAACAGGCGATAGTGACTTAAGTCGACTGCCGAGACCGCTGTGGAATCAAATGACAGATAACAACACGAATGAATGACATGACATGTTGCCTTAACTGAAATGAACTTCCCGTGACAGGGCCCGGCCCGTTCGTACCGTATGGGGGTGACTGTGAGCCGGACTCTGGAGCACGTACAGAAATGAGGCAACCGTGAAATGAGGCCCACTGCCTGGGTACGCTGAGGCCGAACTGTAACATCCAGCTGCCACCGGGTCCGACTCCAAGCTTTTTTTTTTTTTTTTTGTAGAAATGCGGCCGGCCTAGGGCACGCCGGCGCGAATTCGTACAGGCAGGTGACCAATTAACGCCGGGGCGTGGTAAGGTGACATAGAAATGATATAACATGACAAGGACAAGAATCAAAAAGTTTTTTTTTTTTTTTTTTTTGTGATTCCGCCCCTGGCGCATGTATTGAAATGAGGCCGGCCTAGGGCACGCCGACACGAATTAGTGCGGGGAAGTGACTGCATTCATACCGGGCGTGGTAAGGTGACAGAAATGACATACCATGACAGGGGCAAGAATCAACAATGTACGCAACCAGTGATGCGATTCCGCCCTTGGCGCATGTATCGAAATGAGGCCGGGTAGTCGTGCGTCTGGATCGCCCCGATCGGAGCATCTATGGATGCGACCGGACCTACCCAGAGGTATGGTGACCGAAATGAAACCATGACAAAGACTAGATAACAACAAACCGAGCAATTTGTAACCGAATCTAATCTCTGGAGCATGTACCGAAATGAGGCCGAGCGGCTAGGCGAATCAGTGCGAATCGATGCATGCCGGATGCGACCGGATTCAGACCGATACGTGGCCAATGACCGATATCATGCCAAAGACTGGACTCGAGCCCGCATCCGTACGAGCGGTGGGCCAATCTCTGAAACATGTATGGCAATACGGCCGTAACCTGGGTACCCCGAGACAAATCCGTGCCTAAGTGCGACATGACTTGAATCTGAGTGCGGCCAGGATCGAAATGATGGCATGAACGCCCTGTTTAACTGATGCGAAATGACTTAGCATGACCGAATGGCCCGATACGTTAGCCATGTTTGAAATGACGAAATGATTGCCATGCTAATACGTGAGATGTTTCGACACGGTCGAAGTGATTCGTACAACTAACATGCCAACAGCGATTCGGAATGCAAACAGCGATTCGGCACGCTTGCTGGCGCAACCGATTTGAATAACATGAATGATGCGTGTGAGTGCGAACGGCACCCGTGCGTGAGCCATGTTTGAACGATTCAAGACTACGTAATACGACCGCGTAAGGGGAACCCTTGAGTGCCGGATGCGGCATCGGTCGGAGTGTCATGACGGGCGGCCCTGAATGTGCGTTGTGCTAGGTGGCTCCCGATCGTGTACAAGCAAAAACGTGCGTGTGACTGTTTAGGTTTTCGAGACAAGCGGTGCGTGGTTCGTGAGCTACGCAGACCACAGTTTAGTGACATGATAAGCAGTGCATGAGAACGTAAAACATGGGAGCCGAAGCCCTACCTGCGACAGCCGAACCAGACTCTTTGTACGGAACTGCGACTCGGTGACACGAGTGCAACACGAAGGGACAACACGACTTACGAACACGGAACGCGGGACTGCAACAAAAGGAGACGGACAGACGAAAACGGAGCTCACGAACCGGCACCAACAGCGCTTGTCTCGAACGAGTCGGTCCTAGATGTCTGACGTATCAGATATCACGCACAGGAAACCGACAAAGACCGGCGGCCTTTGGGCTGCTTAAATACCCTCCGGGCTCCTCCCATAACTTCAGGCCGGTACCCGGCCTTCCAATTTGTCCTAAATTTGCCATGACAGTCCTCCATCTTGGCCCTTTGTCCCACCAATACTGTTTCATGTCCCACGATAAAAACATCAACCATATTTGAGTTCTTGCGTATGCACAGCAACACAAAAAGCCATTTATTGCGGGGGTTTGGGGGCATGAATGGCCCATCCCTATTTACTGGTGGAGTCTGCATGTTGTTTATACAGCAGAGGCGAACCCGGAAGAGTTCTTTTTCTCTGCACTGATGCCTGTTTTCTTCTATTGTCTAGTAAGTGGCGCCTAGATTGCGCTTATTGTTTTTACCCTGCAGTACTTCCCTATCAGCTTCTCTTTTTGTTTTTGACCCTGGTGGATCTGTTCTTTTTTTTTTTTTGCCAACTCCAAGAGATGCTTTGTATGGAGAGTTTCTGAGGAGTTCTTCCAATCTTTCTGATGAGTTCTTCCACAGACTACAAATCTGAGGGTCCATTATCTCTGATGAGTGGGGTCATAAGAGGGGAGCGTGGCACACATCCCCTGGATTAATAATTGGAGCACTATAGCACTTTATCCGTTTGGAGCACTCAGCACATGACATGTGAAGGACAGATAACCTCCAGTTTTCCCCAACCTGCTAGACCATAACCTCCAAACCCCCCAATTACCCGATAAATGACCTGACAAGGTTTAGGAGTAAAAACTTAAATAAATAACATTTAGAATAACCATCAGCCAAACTTCTCTATACCTTGGTGGTCTTTGAGGACAACAACACACAACTTGGTCACTGCGACTTACTTCTTTAACCACTTCATTACCCAGCCATAGACATATGACGCCCACAAGGTGGATCTCCCATCCTGGGTGGGCGTCATATGACGTCCTACCATTCCCAGCCGCCTAGGGGGCGCCCGCGGCGTCGCTCGGGACCCGGTGCCCGCGATGTCCGCCGGGCACCCGCGATTGCCCGTGAAAACAGCGGGACCGTGCGGGACCGTGGAGCTGTGTGTGTAAACACACAGCTCCGCGTCCTGTCACTGGAGAGGAGACCGATGGTGTGTTCCCAGAACAGAGGAACACTGATCGGTCTCCTCCCCTTGTGAGTCCCCTCCCCCCACAGTTAGAATCACTTGCAGGGAACATACATTAACCCCTGCAGCGCCCCCTAGTGTTAACCCCTTCCCTGCCAGTCACATTTACACAGTAATCAATGCAATTTTATAGCAACGATCGCTGTGTAAATGTGAATGGTCCCAAAAATGTGTCAAAAGTGTCTGACGTTTCCCCCGCAATGTCGCAGTCACGAAAAAAAAAAAAATCGCAGATCGCCGCCATTACTAGTAAAAAATAAAAAGAAATGCAATAAATCTATCCCCTATTTTGTAGTCGCTATAACTTTTGCGCAAACCGATCTATATACGTTTATTGCGATTTTTTTTTACCAAAAATATGTAGAAGAATACGTATCGGCCTAAACTGAGTAAAACATTTTTTTTCAAAATTTTCGCTCTTCTTTTGTTTCTAGCGCAAAAAATAAAAACGGCAGAGGTGATCAAATACCACCAAAAGAAAGCTCTATTTGTGGGAAAAAAAGGACGTCAATTTTGTTTGGGTGCGACGTCGCCGACGCACGAGTGCCGAATCGCAAAAAGTGCTCTGGTAAGGAAGGGGGTAAAATCGCCCGGTGCTGAAGTGGTTAAAACTTAGGCCTCCAGTCGCAAGACACCGACTCGGAGGCGATACTCATCATCCGCAGTGACCTACATTTTACCCCTTCCTGGTTAAACCCCTCGTTAACCGGAAGGTACCCGAGAACCCCATACCACAGATGGGTCCCAACCATTTTATATCACAGCCTTTTTCTCTTCCTCCAAAGACCCACCACTGCCAGGCTGTCATGACAGCCTCACTGTAATAACGACTAACATCGGGAGGGTGGATGGGAAGCTTCTCTCTTCCTTGCTCCTGACTGACTCCACACTACTTCCGCCTCCCGACAAAACCTCCCCAGGACCCCTCCCAGCCCTTAACCACCACCCTTTCCTTAAAGGGGGCACCATTTCCTATACTACCCCTGCCTGTCCTAACTGTCCACCTATGTCATGCTGTCCCCCCGTCCATTAATTTCTCTTCTTTTACTCCGGGATTCCCTTTACTAGAGACTGTTTTTTTTTTATTATATATCGAGTGTGTCATACTTGGAGTACTTCAGCACTATATATCTTTGAGCACTTGTGAACAATATATGTATTTCATTTCTGCAAGGGCTGTTTTTATGTATATTTATATTAATACATAAAGTGGGCATTATTTGGGTGCGCCCATCCAGAAAGTTGGCAGATGAAATGCAGATTGTGGGCAGGGTTATCAGCATCCCGTGGGCAAGTTTAACAGGAAAATATGTGTAGCGCTGGCTCCTGACGAGCAGGCGCTATTATTTTTCTAAAATTAAGTTGCCTGAAGCCACAGTTGGGCTTCAGGATAATTTGAATTTCACAAAATTTCTGGTTTCAGTACCAGTCCAGCTGGGTTGCACTGGGTTCTCCTTGACCACAGGTGTCGCTGTCACCGCCGGCAAGAGTAGGAAAGCAGTCTAGCTGGATGCATTGAATGCCACTGTTCTCCTGCTGTGAATTCTGGGGGGTGGTATTTAAGGTACCGACGCCATGTTGGAAGGGGATTATTTTCTGTCTGTTTGGTTCTGGTGGTCTTCCTGACCCAGCCCCGTGGCCCTCCTGGCCTGGGGTGCGGAAGTGTGCATCCTGTGTCTCGGGCTGGCTGGCCTGAGGCGACGCAACTGAGAGGACAGGCCCAAGCTGATCTTGGAGCCCATTGATCCAGGGATGGTCCGGTGCCGTCTCAATTGAAGGGAGAGGCCCAGAACTGGAGGATCCAGGGGAGGACTTTTTCAGGAGAAGGCCGTGCGCAAGGCTGGCTTCTCTGGAAGAGCCTGGAGGCCTAGTTGAAGGACGCAACCCGGATCACATTGCCTACTATACCGCCGGTTCGGCTGAAAGATTCTGGTATCGTATGGAATTGTTCTTTAAACCTCCCAGTAACGCTAAAGCTTAAGCTCACACGTCTGTGGCAGAGACTGTGTTAAATACCGTATTTATCGGCGTATAACACGCACCCCAAGTTTAGGAGGGCAATTTAAGGAAAAAAAGTTTTAGGAGGAAAGTTTAGGGAAAAAAACACTTACATTTAAGCGTCATTTGCAGCTTGCCCAGCGTCATTTGCAGCTTTGCCAAGTGTGATTTGCAGCTTGCCCAGCGTCATTTGCAGCTTTGCCCAGCGTCATTTGCAGCTTTGCTCAGTGTGATTTGCAGCTTTGCTCAGTGTGATTTGCAGCTTGCCCAGTGTGATTTGCAGCTTGTCAGTGTCATTTGCAGCTTGCCCACATTTAAATTTGCCGCCTAGAAAGACCGCGCCGCCGGAAAAGACCGAGCGCCGTCGGAAAAGCCTGAGTCGTCTGTTCGGCTCCGCTCGCAGTCCCGCCTCCCTGCTGTTTCGGAAGCGAGCGCAGGGAGGCGGGACTGCGAGCGGAGCCGAACAGACAGATCAGTCTTTTTCGGCGGCGCTCGTTTTTTTTCGGCGGCGCTCGTTTTTATTGACGGCGGTCGCTGTTTTTCGGCGCCGTTTGATTTTTTTTTTTTGCCACTTTTTTGGGGGGGATCGGCGTATAACATGCATCTACGACTTTCCCCTGATTTTAAGGGGGAAAAAGTGCGTGTTATACGCCGATAAATACGGTACCCCACCGGCTGCTAGGTCCAGTGAGAGGGACTTATCCGGTGGTGGCTAGATCTATCAAGAGGAACTATTGTCTTTTAGATCACTAAAGAGAATTTGAACTTGCAATGCTATGCACCTGAACTCAGCCCTAACCCTCTACCCTTTATTACAAGACTTTGTCTTCTTTCCTAAATACATAACCCAAAAGAGGATTCAGTGTCAGTTTCAACATTCTTTGGGCCATTTTCCATGGGATCCCCAAGACGGAGAAGCAAGCAGGTGAGGTAACGGTAAGCCCAAATAAAACCAGCAGCTCCTTCGGGGGTCAGTGTTACATATGCAATACCAATACCACTTACTTCAGTGTGTGCAGTGGAATGTCTTCTCTCAGTATCAAGATGTAGCACATCCATGAACCACTGGTGAACTTGTTTCCTTTCCCCCTTAAAACACACATAGCGAGGCACATTGCATTTCCTTCACTCTTCCACTGGCTTAAAGGTACAGTCTAATGCCGCGTACACACGTACGGACTTTTGCCGGCGGACCTAAGTCCAGCGGACAATCCGCTGGACTTTGCAGCTGGGTCCGCTGGACTAAAAAGCGAACGGACTTGACCACACACGATCACGCAAAAAGTCCGACGGTTCACGCGATGACGTACAGCACGTACGACGGGACTAGCAAAACGAAAAATACTAGAAAAATACTTGCTACTGAGCATGCGTCCTTTTTGGTCCGCCGGACCATACTACACACGGCCGGATTGTCCGCCGGACTGCCAAGTCCAGCGGATAATTTTAAAACAAAACTTAAAACTTTAGTCCGCCGTACTTTGGGCAAAAAAAGTCCGCCGGCGCCCACACACGAGGGGATTATCCGCTCGACTTCGGTCCAGCGGATAATCCCGCGGGATAGTCCCTTCGTGTGTACGCGGCATAAGGGGGTCTTATTAGGGTTTTATTGGAACAATGAACTTGGATGGGGTGAAGGGAACATGGGATACCCCACAACTGTTGAACTGAACATTTTGAGTACTTTCCTCTAGCTTGCTGAGCTTCACACAAATGCCTCCACAGAATCTCTAACACTGATGGTGACTATGACTTCTCCTCAAAGGACCAAAAGCTTCACATAGTCACTATTTTCCAGCACTTGAGTTATCTTCTCACACGGCAACAGGATCATCGGTGGCCTCCTTCCGATATCCACCTGGCACTTCTCAGTGTGGCAGATTCAGACTCACTCTACCATCTGGACACTTTTTCCCCCCATTTCCTATTGGCATTCTCCAGTGAGCTTCTCCAGACCCAAACAGACTTTAGGACTGAGCTTGCAAATAGCCCCCCTCCCCCCAGCTAAAGCTTTTATCTGGGACCTTAATGTGTTCTTAGCAGCACCACCAATAGTCCTGCCCCAGGGGTCTCTACCGGGCAGGACTGGACCCAGGAACTCTGCTGTTCCTGCCTCAGGCCCCAGACTATTTATGGGCTCCCAACCACCTACTGAGCACATCTCCCCAGGGATTGGCTGGAGTTACATTAATATCCAGGTTGCTCACTCTTTTCTTCCTCCCACTAAAATTCTAGAATCCTCTAAAAAACAGGGGTAAGCAGGCAGAGCACCAGCCTGTGAGACTCTGAGCAGGCCTGAATAATCAACCCTTGCTCCACTGAATACAGAGGAGCTAACTAAATTTGCCTAACAGTCAACACTACTCTAGGTGGATACTACAGGACAGAAGCGGATATACTGTATATAAGTTTTATTATTAACGAAATTGGAGTTTTAGTTTAATGCCCCGTACACACGAGTGGATTTTCCGTCAGAAAAATTTTGGATGTTTTTTCCGACAGAATTCCGGTCAAGCTTGGCTTGCATATACACGGTCACACAAAAGTTCACTGAACTTTCGACCGTCAAGAACGCGGTGACGTACAACACTACGACGAGCCGAGAAAATGAAGTTCAATGCTTCCGAGCATGCGTCAAATGGTTTCCGAGCATGCGTTGGAATTTTGCGCGTCATAATTTCCACAGGCGATCGGAATTTCCGATCGAACCTTTTTCAGACCGAGAAATTGAGAACCTGCTCTCTCAATCTTTTGCTGGCTGGAAAAGTCCGATGCAACATACACACAGTCGTATTTTCCGACCAAAAGCTTACAGGTTCTAGTGCAAGAGACTGAGTGATAGGGGTAAGATGGGATGGTGGGGGGGGGGGGAGTAGGGGGGGGGGGGGCGTTGATTTCAATGTGGCCCTAAGGCCTCTAATTCAACTGCTAATGTCATGGTACGGATCCTGAGCGGACTGTCTGGTAGTGCGGCCCCTTTTCTCAGAAACTTCAGCTTGTGCAGAAAAGTAATTACTGGATTTCCAGAGGATCAAACAGAAATCAGGTTAGTGAGGACAGTGGGTGGGCGGAGGGCATGGCGCGGCACCGGTAACCAGGCAGCAGTGGCAGAAACCTGCAAACTGCATTCCTTAGGGCACCGCCGGCCACAGAACCTGGCCCGCCATGAGATGAGTGTAATATTCTGTTCCCAGTGAGCGGGATTAAATATGCACACGTGGTTAAAGGAGAAATGCAGGCAAGAAACTGCGGGAGCGAAATAATCAGGGAAAAGTTACTTTTCAGGAGAACTGAATTTCCTTTATGTACCGGGTTCAACAAGAACATAATAAACACATTTCTATATGTGATTTTTATAAAAGGGTATACTAGGTGACACATAGAAATCGAGAACAAGGCCATGACATATGTTAAAAGGGCACTCTAGGGAAACATCCCTGTTTAGCATAATGGTTATGATTCCCATTCCGGTTTTTATGTTCCCAAACTAACTTTCCTTCAGGCTTTCTTTCAGAATGCACAATAAATAAATAAAATTTCCAGCAAAAAACACATTAATGGTTAGAATTGCGTTCTCCTTTTGGCACTTGCTGCCTGGGGCAATTTTGACATTTTTGGACAAGGGATGAGCGAATGTAAGTTCGAATCGGACATCAGGTTTTTGCTTGTTCTAGAAACTAACCGAACATTATAGGACGTTCACGCCAAATTCGAGCCCCGCGGGCCGCCCCATAATGCACTGCGAGATCGTAGTGCATTGCTGTATGATGATTGGCCAAAGCATGCACCTGACCTGCATGCTTTGGCCAACCACAGCGCGCTCTGCTGAGAGAGCCATAATTGGCCAAAGGCAGGGTGCCTTTGGCCAATCATGGCTCAGGGGGACTAAGTCCACACCCCACACTGAAGGACTGAGATAGTTTGAGCTAGACAAAAAAAACAAAAAAAATACTAGGCCCTTCAGGTCTGGATTTTAATAGGAACCCTGCACCAAAAAAAAAAGAAAGGCATTGGGGTCCCCCCCAAGATCCATACCAGACCCTTATCTGAGCACGCAAGCTGGCAGGCCGCAGGAAAAAGGATGGGGGACAAGAGAGCGCCCCCCCCCCCTCCTGAACCGTACCAAGCCACATGCCCTCAACATGGGGAGCATGCTTTGGGGTCCCCGCCAAAGCAGCTTGTCTGCGTGCTGGAGGCTTATCAGAATCTGGAAGCCCCCTTTAACAAGGGGTCCCCCAAAAACCACCCCCCCGCCCCCCCCCCCCATGTGAATGGGACTGACCCATTCACCAAAAAAGTGTCAACATAGCAGACAGTTTTTGACAATTCCTTTATAAAAAAAAGTGTCCTGCAATGTAAATCCCTCTTCAATCACGGCGCCGATGGTCCTGAGAAAAAATAAATCCGCCTTGATGGGAGGCGTCCTGCCAACTGCAGCCTTTTCACTGTGACAGCTGTTATATAGCCTCATGTGACATCAGAGAGGGCGTGGTCACCTGTTTACGTCACGGGGTGGCCCCGCCCTTAGCTATATAACAGCTGTCAAAGCAAAAAGCCGTCAGTCTCAGGACCGTCGGCGCCGTGATTGATGATGAATTTACATTGCGGGGCACTTTTTTTAATAAAGGAATTTGTAGGGGTACAATGGCTGCAAAATAATTGTGCTCAGCATAAATGAGTACACCCCTTTTGAAAAGTAAGATTTTAATCAATATCTCAACAAACACAAAAACAATTTCCAACATTTTGACAAAACTGAGTTTTATAGAACATTTGTTTAGCTCATAACATGAAAGTAAGGTTGATAATATAACTTAGACTACAAAACCTTCAGTTTTACTCAAATTAGTTGATGCAAAAATGAATACACCCCACAACAAAATCTACTACATCTAGTATTTTGTATGCAGAGGCGGCTCTAGGCTTTGTGAGGCCTTAGGCAAATCTTAGACATGAGGCCCCACTCATGCCCAAAATGGGAAAAATAATTAAAGCAATAGAAATTAACTGTATAAATTGCATGATATTCCCTTCAACTGTAACACACACATCAGGCGAATTAGGCGGCCGTGAGGCCCCTAGGAGTGCGAGGCCTTAGGCGACCGCCTAATTTGCCTAATTAGAGAGCCGCCTCTGTTTGTATGACCTCTTTTTTTCCCAGAACTGTAGTTGAGTTTTGGGGGTAATTATTCTACTCGTTGTTTGGCATCAGTTTGGCTGGACTGTACTGGAGTTCTGCCTGGTCATAAGTGTGGTGAGCACCTGAGACAGAAATAGAACGCAGTCTGGTTGGACGCATTGGGTACCAATCTCTCCCCGGAGCCAATCAGTGGGTGCGGTTGTCCCGCTGTGTTTTCCGAGGGGGGGTACTTAAGGTGCTGAGGTCACATGGTGGTTGGTGTTCCGGTCCTGACCAGCCCTGTGAGGGGTCTCGGTCCAGGAGTGTCTGCTGACTCCATGGTCCTGGTTCTCCTGACTAGCCCCAGAGGCCCTCATGGTCTGGGGTGGGGATCCATCCGTTTCCGAGCCTCGGTACTGGCTAGTTTGAGGCGCAGTAACTGAAGGAGGATTCTGAAGTGTTCCAGTGCTGTCTCAGGATTGGAGAGGCCCAGCAACTCTACATGCGACCAGGGAAGGACTCTTCGGAGGAGGGCCACGCACGAAGCTGGCTAAGAGCTTGGTAAGAGCCTGGAAGCTGAGTTGTATGGACACCAGTTGAATCCGCATTTCTTACGGTATCGCCGGATCGGCTGAGAGATACTAGTACTGTAATGCGGCGTACACACGGTCGGACATTCCGATGGAAACAGTCCAATGGGAGCTTTTAAATGGATTTTCCGACCGTGTGTATGCCCATCGGTCTTTTTCTGTCGGAATTTCCGACGGACTTTGGATTGAGAACCTGTTCTCAATTTTTCAGACGGAAAACCTTTCTATCGGATTTTCCGATCGCGTGTATGCAATTCCGACATGCAAAATTCCGACGCATGCTCGGAAACAATTTGACGCATGCTCGGAAGCATTAAAATTCCCTTTTATAGTGCTGTCGAGCGTGTTTTATGCCGCTGTGTTACAGACCGTCGGAATTTGGTGTGACCGTGTGTAGGCAAGACAGTTTGAGCGAAATTCCGTCGGAATTCCGACAGGAAAACCATCAGAGCTTTTGCCGACGAGAATTCCGACCGTGTGTACGCGGCATAAGAAAAGTTCCTAACCTATCCTTTAGTTGCAACTAAGTTCCTGAGAGAGACTTTGTGTTCATTTAAAGTTTCACAACCAAGTCTGCTAGATCTACAAACAAGGGTTTATCCAAACAGTTGAGTTATCCAGTTGCGAGTGGCTACTCCCTGGATCAGATAAAGAGAGACATTTATTTAAGTGTCAGAAAGTTCCAAGTGCCTGAGCTTCTATACCCTTACCCTCTATTCCCAATTGAGAGACTGTGTTTTGTTCGTTTCATGCAAATAAAAATCCTAAACAGGAATTCGAGTGTCAGTCTCCACAGTTACTGGGTACCAACCCTGGGAACCCCTAGACAAGGACGACGAGCTACAAGGCGGAGGAGGTAATCGGTAAGCCCAGAAAAACATAGCCGCCCCCAGGGGTTATGGCATTACACCTCCATGATTTGTAAGGTCAGACTCAGCACCAAGTCTTCTAGACATGGAATGAACAAGTTCAGCGACATATTGCAACATCAATCTTTTTCCATTCTTAAAGAACGACCTCTTTTAGAGCCTGGATGCTGGATGGAGAGAGATGCTCAACTTGTCTCTTTCATTTTTTTTGTTGAGGTCTCCATCACATTACTTCCTCTGTTCCTAGCCTATAGTATTTGGTTATTTTGTCTATTGGTAAATGCTCTTTACCTCTTTTGGTCCAATGGCTTTTTGGCTATCTTTCTCTCTCTAATGCCGCGTACACATGGTCGGAATTCTCGTCGGAAAAAGCTCTGATGGTTTTCCCGTCGGAATTCCGGCGGAATTTCGCTCAAACTTGCCTACACACGGTCACACCAAATTCCGATGGTCAATAACACCACGCCTTAAAAAACGTTCGACTGCACTATAAAAGCGAAGTTTAATGCTTCTGAGCATGCGTCGAATTGTTTCTGAGCATGCGTCGGAATTTTGCGTGTCGGAAGTGCATACACACGATCGGAAAATCCGATAGAAAGGTTTTCCGTCGGAAAAATTAAGAACAGGTTCTCAATCCAAAGTCCGTCAGAAATTCCGACAGAAAAAGACCGATGGGCATACACACAGGCGGAAAATCCGATGAAAAGCTCCCATCAGACTGTTTCCATCGGAAATTCCGACCGTGTGTACGCGGCATTAGGATACAGTAGAGTGTTAGGGAATGTTACCCACTTTTGGTTTGCTTACTGACTATGCTTCAGCTTGATCCCTACCTGCTATATCTACTACTGGACCCCTCCAGCTTGCTCACCTTCTGTTGGGGCAATCCCGAGGGCCACAACCTGGTATTAACAAGCAGCAAAACCCATCTCCACCATCAAGAGCTCTGGTGAATACCGGCTAGTGCTTGGACCTTGAACCTTGGGTGAGTCCGCGTAGTCCACCAGGGTGACTTGCTTGTATACTTACTCTGCTGGTTGGTGGGAACCTCTCTACTGCTATAGCTACTGGTCTCTGAGCCTGACTCCTGACTGTGATGGTGGCCCTCTGGATATCAGATATCCCCTATATTGATACAAGTTAGTTTACTTAATTTACTCTCCCATTGCAGATACATCACATGTCTTCTCCTGAAGAGCAGCATAAAGCCGAGAAATGCGTCAAACTACCAAATGTTGTATACTTCAATTACACGCCCATTAAGATATGTGCTCATATATACATTTTTTTTTTTTTCAAATATTTTATTGGTAACAAACAAAAACATTACATAAATAACAACAGTTCAGCCATTTAGAATAAGTGCATACATCGTACTCAGTAACGTGCGTAAGGATGACGCAATAGTACAATACAAGGTGCTCAGGCAGGGAGAGCATAAGTGCACATATGAAATTAGGCAATTACAAAGTTGTAAACAGAATCGGGCCAGAGCCCCTATTAACAAGGTGGACAAACTGAAGGTAACACACTATATGGGGGAGATAGGTTATCAGCCGAACCAGTCATAAGGAGGCAGAGCGTTACCTTGGATTTGGGGAGGGGGAGAAGAGAGGGGGCCCAGGAGGGGAAGGTGAAGCAGTAGTGTTGGACAGGGAGAGAAAGGAAGAAGGAGGGCAGAAAAGGAGAGGGGTGTCGGACGGCACACACAGGACGGGAAAGTAAGCTTTGAGGTTGAGTTTTTTTATAAAAGGGATTATGGCTCAAGTAGACTGTTATCAAAGTCTTGGGGTAGGAAATGGTTGATCCAGGGGTGCCAAATTTTTAAGTGTTTGGGGATGTTATCTAGGATGGTGGCCTCAATTTTGCTGTGGATCATTGCTTGGGTGACCCTGTTTTTAGTTTCGGCTATATGGAGGGTAGGGGTTTTCCAGGCTTTTGCAATGGTTTGCTTGGCAGCTGTGGTAAGGTGCAGAATGAGCCGAGTTTGTGCTTTAGTAAGGTGATTTGGGAGGAGGTTTAAAAGAGCTAGGGAGGGGTCTGGGGGGAAATCATCTTGGGTTAATGTAGAGATCATCTGGAATATTGTTGCCCAGAAGCTGTGCACTATAGGACATGTCCACCATATGTGGAGGTGTGTGCCTCGTTCACCGCAGTTTCTAAAGCAGTTAGGAGAATATGATGGGAGGAACCTAGCAATCCTGGCCGGGACCAGGTACCATCTCATTAGTACTTTGTAGCTGGCTTCGAGTGCAAGGATATTTTGGGACGATATTTTGGTATTGGCCCAGACAGTGGACCATTCATCTGCATCTAGGTCTTTGGTGAGGTCGTTGGACCATTGTTGGGCATAGGGAGGGAGAGCACCTGGGGCAGAGGTGAGATAAGAATAGAAATCTGATATGATACCTGGGGCGTGTGGGTCTGAGTCGCATACCTTTTCAAATATGGATAGGGGGCCTAGTGCAAAGCTAGACCCTAAGTGTGTTTGTAGGAAGTGACTCACCTGAAGGTAACGGAAACATTCCCTATCGGGAAGTTGCGTTGAAGATTGTAGGGTTACGAACGTTTTTATAGAGTTCCCTACAACTAACATATATACATTTTTTATGGTGACAGGGATCAGAAAGACCATAGACTATGTAGATGCTATCTTTCAATATGTGTATATCCAATCCAATTAGGGCCAAACACCCAGTACTTTTTGAGTCTTCATGTCCATTTACAAAAAAAGGACCAGTATAAGTTTGGACCTTCTAAGAATAGACTTCAGAAGGTTTGGATGCTGTGCTATTCCAAGCGTCCAACATTGAATCATAACTGTTTCCTCTTTTTGGTTAATTTCATGGAAAGTGAATTCGTTTTTTCTTGACATGGAATGAACAAGTTCAGCGACATATTGCAACATCAATCTTTTTCCATTCTTAAAGAACGACCTCTTTTAGAGCCTGGATGCTGGATGGAGAGACATGCTCAACTTGTCTCTTTAATTTTTTTTGTTGAGGTCTCCATCACATTACTTCCTCTGTTCCTAGCCTATAGTATTTGTTTTTTTCGTCTATTGGTAAACGTTCTTTACCTCTTTTGGTCGAATGGCTTTTTTGGCTATCTTTCTCTTAGGATACAGTAGACTGTTAGGGAATGTTATCGACTTTTGTCTTGCTTACTGACTATGCTTTAGCTTGATCCCTACCTGCTATATCTGCTACTGGACCTCTCCAGCTTGCTCACCTACTGTTGGGGCAATCCCGAGGGCCACAACCTGGTACTAACATGCAGCAAAACCCATCTCCACCATCAGGAGCTCTGGTGAATACCGGTTAGTGCTTGGACCTTGAACCTTGGGTGAGTCCGTGTAGTCCACCAGGGTGACTTGCTTGTATACTTACTCTGCTGGTTGGTGGGAACCTCTCTACTGCTATAGCTACTGGTCTCTGAGCCTGACTCCTGACTGTGATGGTGGCCCTCTGGATATCAGATATCCCCTATATTGATACAAGTTAGTTTACTTAATTTACTCTCCCATTGAGGATACATCACATGTCTTCTCCTGAAGAGCAGCATAAAGCCGAGAAATGTGTCAAACTACCAGATGTTGTATACTTCAATTACACACCCATTAAGATATGTGCTCATATATACATTTTTTTATGGTGACAGGGATCAGAAAGACCATAGACCGTCAATATGTGTATATCCAATCCAATTAGGGCCAAACACCCAGTACTTTTTGAGTCTCCATGTCCATTTACTAGACATGTGCACAATAGAAAAATTTGTTTCGTTTAGTTTCGTTTCTGTTAGTTTCCGTTGATTGGTAACGATTCGTAATTTCGTAAGTCGTCGGTGTTCGTATTCGGACTCGTTCGTATTTCCGTAAGAGTTATTTTTTCGTTGATTCGTTTTTCCGTTAGTCTAATTTTCATTTATTCGAAATTCGTATTTTCGTTATATTTCGTATTCGGACGCATTCGTATTTTCGGAAGAGCTATATTTTCGTTGATTTAAAATGATTCGTATTTCCGTTAATCTAATTTTCGTTGATTCGAAAATCTCATTTTCGTAGATTTAGTTACATTCGTACTTTCGTAACATTGTTTTCGTAGATTCGTAATCGGAGCATAATTCATAATTTTACGTAATGTGTATGCTATTTACATGTTTAAGAAACAAAGAATTTCTCTCTCACAAGTCAGAACTTAAGGCCCCTTTCACACTGGGGCGGGAGCCGCGGTGACGGTAAAGCAGCGCTATATTTAGCGCTGCTTTACCGTCATTTTAACCGCGGTTTTCGGCCGCTCGCGGTGCGGTTTTACCCCCCGCGAACGTCCGAAAAAGGGTTAAAGACCCCCCGCAGAGCGCCGCAGTAGCGGCGCTTTGCGGCGGTATTACCGCGGTTTTACCGCGGTGTCCCATTCTAATCAATGGGAAGGAGCGGTATAGGAGCGGTATAGGAGCTATACCGCTCCAAAGATGCTGCTAGCAGGACTTTTTTTGCCGTCCTGCTAGCGCACCGCTCCAGTGTGAAAGCCCGCCGGCTTTCACACTGGAGTTAAAGGGGCCGGATTTTTTCATGCGGTGAACAGGCGCTATTTTTAGCGCTGTACCGCATGAAAAACGCCCCGGTGTGAAAGGGGCCTAACTCAAAAATCCACCAAAACACAGAGCCTCCGACCCAACCACACCCTATCTGGACTCTGGATGGAATATTTCAGAATCAGAACTAATATTCCTTCTTTCGAATTCTCGATCAGCAGAATTTTTGTTATTTCGTATTTTCGTTGTTTTGATTTCCTTTTTCCGAATATTCGTCATTTCGATTTTTTTCGTTCATTTTGATTTTCGTTATTTTTGAATCTTTGTTCGGTATTTTCGTTGTTTCTGTTTTTCGTTTTTCGGATTTTCATTCTTTCGTAGTTTCGTTGTTTCTAATTGAATTATTTCGTATTTTCGTTGTTTTTCATATTCGTTCTTTTCGGTAGTTTGTTATTCGTTTAGAATTTTTAGTAAACCATTCGTTCATTCGTACGATAACGAACGAACGAATATAACGAATTTGAACGGAAAACGAATTCGTAACTAAACGAATTGCACATGTCTACCATTTACAAAAAAAGGACCAGTATAAGTTTGGACCTTCTAGGAATAGACTTCAGAAGGTTTGGATGCTGTGCTATTCCAAGCGTCCAACATTGAATCATAACTGTTTCCTCTTTTTGGTTAATTCCAAGAATTGAGAATAACCTTGTGTAGGTGGAACAAAAGTCCTGTAATTAATTTCAGCGCTTTCTGAAAGTGAAACCTTGTGTAAGTTTATTGGGTTTCACTCCTTTTTACTAGAAATGTTTCTTTATTTTGCTCTTGTTGGGCTGCCAGCCGAGTTCATGCATATTTAGAGCAGGTGTCTCCAATTACTGCTGTTAAGGTCCAGGGAGAGGGAAGACATATGTGGACATTTACTTTCATCTGGCCTTCCCTCGCCTTCAGGCCTGTCCTTCCACTGGGCAGCTTGGAGCCCTCCCAGGGTTTGGAATGGGATTATACAGGACGAAAAAAAAACCTTCTGCAAATCCTCTCATGGTGTTCAGTGCTTGGCCAGAGTCCGGGCCGGAGCTGTGGGAAGTTGGCCTGCAGACCGATTTAGCTCGAAACTACGGCAGTGAACACACGATGTGCTCAGAAGCTCCAGAACTCCGTACATGACACGAGGGGAACTGCACTGTATGCAAAGCTTTAAGGCGGGGGTAGGCAACCTTTGAGGGGTAGAGATCTACATGAGCAAAATGAATGAGATCAAAGATCACTGGGGATTGGATTCTTTTTTTTTTTGTTAAGAGTTTAACTAGCGAGGCCTAACTAAATAGTAAGAACAATTTAAAAAAATATAAAAAAAATTACACTGTAAAAATATAAACTAAGCCTACCTTAAAAGTGGACAGTGTCAGTCAGTGGGGCAGTGGACGGTGTCAGTAGGGCAGAGGACGGTGTCAGTAGGGCAGTGGACGGTGTCAGTAGGGCAGAGGACGGTGTCAGTAGGGCAGAGGACGGTGTCAGTAGGGCAGAGGACGGTGTCAGTAGGGCAGTGGACAGTGTCAGTAGGGCAGAGGACTGTGTCAGTAGGGCAGAGGACGGTGTCAGTAGGGCAGAGGACGGTGTCAGTAGGGCAATGGACGGTGTCAGTAGGGCAGAGGACGGTGTCAGTAGGGCAGTGGACGTTGTCAGTAGGGCAGTGGAAGGTGTCAGTAGGGCAGTGGACGGTGTCAGTAGGGCAGTGGACGGTGTCAGTAGAGTAGTGGAGGTGTCAGTAGGGCAGTGGACGATATCGATCAGTAGGGCAGTGGAAGGTGTCAGTAGGGCAGTGGACGGTGTCAGTAGGGCAGTGGACGGTGTCAGTAGAGTAGTGGAGGTGTCAGTAGGGCAGTGGACGATATCGATCAGTAGGGCAGTGGACCTAGTCAGTAGAGCAGGGGATTGTGTCAGTAGTAATTAGTGCAACTCTGTTTCTATATCTATTTATTTCTATTTATGTCAGTAGGGCAGTGGACTGTGTCAGTAGAGTAGTGGACGTGTCAGTAGGGCAGTGGACGGTGTCAGTAGGGCAGAGGACGGTGTCAGTAGGGCAGTGGACAGTGTCAGTAGGGCAGTGGACAGTGTCAGTAGGGCAGTGGACGGTGTGGGTAGGGCAGTGGACGGTGTCGGTAGGGCAGTGGACGGTGTCAGTAGGGCAGTGGACGGTGTCAGTAGGGCAGAGGATGGTGTCAGTAGGGCAGTTGACAGTGTCAGTAGGGCAATGGACGGTGTCAGTGGAGCAGTGGACGGTGTCAGTAGAGCAGTGGACGGTGTCAGTAGGGCAGTGGACAGTGTCAGTAGGGCAGTGGACGGTGTCAGTAGGGCAGTGGACGGTGTCAGTAGGGCAGAGGACGGACGGTGTCAGTAGGGCAGAGGACGGTGTCAGTAGGGCAGTGGTTGGTGTCAATAGGGCAGAGGACAGTGTCAGTAGGGCAGTGGTTGGTGTCAATAGGGCAGAGGACGGTGTCAGTAGGGCAGTAGACGGTGTCAGTAGAGTAGTGGAGGTGTCAGTAGGGCAGTGGACGGTATCGATCAGTAGGGCAGTGGACCTAGTCAGTAGAGCAGGGGATTGTGTCAGTAGTAATTAGCGCAACTCTGTTTCTATATCTATTTATTTCTATTTATGTCAGTAGGGCAGTGGACTGTGTCAGTAGAGTAGTGGACGTGTCAGTAGGGCAGTGGACAGTGTCAGTAGGGCAGTGGACTGTGTCAGTAGAGTAGTGGACGTGTCAGTAGGGCAGTGGACGGTGTCAGTAGGGCAGAGGACGGTGTCAGTAGGGCAGTGGACAGTGTCAGTAGGGCAGTGGACGGTGTCGGTAGGGCAGTGGACGGTGTCGGTAGGGCAGTGGAAGGTGTCAGTAGAGCAGTGGACGGTGTCGATCAGTAGGGCAGTGGACCTAGTCAGTAGAGCAGGGGATTGTGTCAGTAGTAATTAGCGCAACTCTGTTTCTATCTCTATTTATTTCTATTTATGTCAGTAGGACAGTGGACTGTGTCAGTAGAGTAGTGGAGGTGTCAGTAGGGCAGCGGACGGTGTCAATCAGTAGGGCAGTGGACTTTGTGAGAAGGGGATTGTGTAAGTAGGACAGAGATTGCTGTCAGTAGGGCAGTGGACGGTGTAAGTAATTTTTTTATCTTTCTTATTAAATTTTTTTTCTTATTTTTTACCAATGTATTTTTCTTATTTTTTACTTTTTTTTTTAGCAGCCCCGTTGGGGGGGCTTTGAGACAGAGAACGGAGATTAAGGGCACAGTCCTAAATCTCTGCTGCACAAAATGAATGAATAGGAATAGCCAGGGCTGCTGTTAGAAATCACAGGGTCCCATACAGCCTCCCTGCCAGGGAATACAAATTGCCTGAAAATGTTCAAATGTGGACATTGCCTTGAAATTCGGACAGGTTTTCAGTGTTCGGAAATTCGGATGCATCTGAATTTTTAAGTTACAATAGTACCGAATTTAAATGAATCTGAAATAACGTAAAAAAGAAATTTGGATGAAATTTGAATTGATTTGAATAGTTTGAGTCAATTTTGAATAGTTTTCGAATTCAAATAGTTTTCGAATTTGAATAGTTTAGGTATAAAGGGAATAAAGTAGAATAGAAAATAAAGGAATAGAATAGATTTTTTTTTTGAATAGAATAGAAAATAGAATAGAATAAAAAAAGAATAGAATAAAATAGAAAGAATATAACCATCTTCTGAAATTTGAATTTAAAATAGAATAAATTCGAATTTGAGTACATAAGAAAAGAATAGAATTGAAAAAAAAAAAGAATAGAATAAACTATAATGGAATAAAAAATTATGGAATTAACAAAAAACAATAGAATGGAATATAACCATTTCCCAGAATTCAAATAGAATCAATTTGAATTTGAACAGAATAGAAAATAATGGATTTGAAATAGAATAGAAAATAACAGAATAGTATAAAAAAAAAACAGAATAGTATAGCACGAATAGAACCATCTTCCAAAATTTTAATTTTTGATGTTTCCTAAGGCCCCTTTCACACTCGACTTTACGGCGATTCGCGGCAGCGATTTTTGCCGCGATTTTGCCACTATTTCAAGGAATGCCTGTGTAAGTGGCATAAAAATCGGGCCAAAGTAGTGCAGGGACTACTTTGAAGTCGTACTAATTTGAATGGCTGTCATTGGAAATCATGGGGAACAACTTGTCACGCTACTTTGCAGTCCCAAATCGTGGGACAAGTCGTATAAGTGTGAAAGGGGCCTAACAGGGGACATTAATGTTGGTGATATCCATGGATTGTTACCATGTACCTTTTTTGATGTATTATATTATATTGTGTTTTATATAAATCTTTGTACCAATAAAAAAATTTATATTTTATACTTTAAACCCTGAGTATGTGCTGTTTAAGTTGGTACCGAGATAGTCCTTCTAATGCCGCGTACACACAGTAGGACTTTCCGACGGGAAATGTGGGATGTGAGCTTGTTGTCGGAAAGTCCGAACGCGTGTATGCTCCATCGAACATTTGCTGTCGGAATTTCCGCCCACATATGTTTGAGAGCAGGTTCTCAAATTTTCAGCCAACTTAACTTTGTTGTCGGAAAGTCCGATCGTGTGTACACAACAATGTCGCACAAAAGTTCAGGCACGCTCGGAATCAAGCAGAAGGAGCCGCACTGACTATTGAACTTCATTTTTCTCGGCTCGTTGTACGTCTTGTACGTCACCGCGTTCTCACGTTTGGAATTTTTGTGACCGTTTGTATGCAAAGACAAGTTTGAGCCAACACCCTTCGAACAAAAATCCACGTTTTTTTTGGCGGAAAGTCCGATTGTGTGTACGCAGCATTAATGTTTCTTCTTTCTGGGTGATCGGGTGGGGGACCGATCTCCCAGTCCCCCCTTTTTCTTCTCCTCAAATTAGATGATGGTACATCATACTTGGTTCATATTTAAGTTTTACCTACAGAGGCCACAGCCATGGTATTGGATTGGTGGATGAGGGATTATAGCGGTGCCAATATTAATACGTTTGTCAAAGTTTTTAGAAAAAGGTATAAAGTTTATTGAACAATTGTTTACATAGTTTAAAAAAACATAACACCAATTTATATTCAAAATTGGTGTAGAGTAACGGTTTAGTTACAACATTACAAAGACACACAGGCCTACTGATGATTAAAAGGCCAGTAATTAGTGCAGGTAGTCACCTTCCAACATGTTTCGCCATAGACAATGGCTTCCTCAGGGAAATGACAAGGAACCGTCCAGGTTTACGAGTTCTAAACAGAAAACGCAAGATATAAAAAACATAATAAACATTTAAACACAGTACCTCAATGGATACTTTGTGGTACTGTGTTTAAATGTTTATTATGTTTTTTATATCTTGCTTTTTCTGTTTAGAACTCATAAACCTGGACAGGTCCTTGTCATTTCCCTGAGGAAGCCATTGCCCATGGCGAAACATGTTGGAATGTTACTACCTGCGCTAATTACTGGCCTTTTAATCATCAGTAGGCCTGTGTGTCTTTGTAATGTTGTAACTAAACCGTTAGCCCCCGTACACACGGTCGGAACTTCAGACGGAAAATGTCCGATCGGACCATGTTGTTGGAAAATCCGCCCGTTAGACATGTGCACAATAGAAAAATTTGTTTAGTTTAGTTTCGTTTCTGTTCGTTTCCGTTGATTCGTAACGATTCGTAAGTCATCGGTGTTCGTATTCAGACTCGTTCGTATTTTCGTGAGTCGCCGGTGTTCGTATTCGGACTCGTTCGTATTTTCGTAGAGTTATTTTTTCTTTGATTCGTTTTTCCGTTAGTCTAATTTTCGTTTATTCGAAATTCGTATTTTCGTTGTATTTTGTATTCGGACGCATTCGTATTTTCGTAGATTTAGTTACATTCGTACTTTCGTTAGATTGATTTATTCGTACTTTCGTAACATTGTTTTCGTAGATTCGTAATCGGAGCATAATTCATAATTTTATGTAATGTGTATGCTATTATTACATTGTAAGAGACACGGAAAATTACGAATCAACAAAAAAAATAAAAAAGTTACGAATGTACGAATTTTTTCGTTCAATCCATTTGAAGCACGTTAAGCAGCGCCATTGTAAGAGACACGGAAAATTACGAATCAACAAACAAAAAAAAAGTTACGAATGTACGAATTTTTTCGTTCATTTAGATTTTCGTTATTTTTGAATCTTTGTTCGGTATTTTCGTTGTTTCTGTTTTCGTTTTCGGATTTTCATTCATTCGTAGTTTCGTTGTTTCTAATTAAATTATTTCGTATTTTCGTTGTTTTTCATATTCGTTTGATTCGATAATTCGTTATTCGTTAAAACTTTTACTAAATCATTCGTTCATTCGTACGATACGAATGAACGAATATAACGAATTTGAACGGAAAACAAATTCGTAACTAAACGAATTGCACATGTCTACCGCCCGTGTGTGGGCTCATCGGACTTTTTCCGTTGGAATTTCAGGCGGAAAAAATTTGAGATCCTGCTCTCAAATTTTCCGACAGCAAAATCAAATCAGACTTTTTCCGATCGTGTGTAGGGAATTCCGACGGACAAAGTGCCACGCATGCTCAGATCAAATTACGAGACCAAAGCTATTGGCTACTAGCCTCTACGTAGTTCTGTAGTACGCAACGAACGTCACCACGTTCAGGATGATCGGATTTTCCGACAACTTTGTCCGACCGTGTGTACGCAACACCAGTGTCGGACAAAATCCGTCGGGAAAAATCTGACGGATTTTGTGGTCGGAATTTCCGACCGTGTGTACGCGGGCTAACTCTACACCAATTTTGAATATAAATTGATGTTATGTTTTTTTAAACTATGTAAACAATTGTTCAATAAACTTGATACCTTTTTATAAAAACGTTGACAAACGTATTAAAGAGGAAGTAAAGCCTCTGTAAAAAAAAAAAAAAAAAAAGACACCCTGCAAGGCAAAGGCATAATGAGCTAGTATGCATAGCATACTAGCTCATTATGAAAAACTTACCTGAAAACGAAGCCCCCGAAGCCGTCCTTATCTTCCATCTTCCTCGCCGCCATGCAGGGCCGGAGTGACTTCCGGGTCTCGCCGCTCCAGCGCCCACGTCACTCCCGCGCATGCGCACGAGATCGGCATATTGCCGTGAGAGCGGCATATGCAGTGCGCCCTCAGTGCGCCTGCGCGCCGCTGTCTACGGCGCATGCGCCGTAGACAGCGATGCCTTTTCATCGCTAAATATCTCCTAAACCATGCAGGTTTAGGAGATATTTATTGGACCTACAGGTAAGCCTTAATCTAGGCTTACCTGTAGGCCAAAGTCATGTGGAAGGGTTTACTTCCACTTTAATATTGGCACCGCTATAATCCCTCATCCACCAATCCAATACCAAATTTTTTTTCTAACATATTGGGATGAGGTGCTGTATAACAGTGAGGACTTTATAGCCATATCTCCAATTTTTAGGCCACAGCCATGTTTACAATGTCCACGTGAAGGCCAAGAGCCAACTTCAACTAGACATGTGCACAACAAAAAAATTTGTTTATTTTTGTTTCGTTTTTTTCGTTTCCGTTGATTCGTAACGATTCGTAAATTCGTAAGTCGTCGGTGTTCGTATTCGTAACGATTCGTATTTTCGTAAAAGTTTTTTTTTCGTTGATTCGTATTTCCGTTAGTTTAATTTTCGTTTATTCGAAATTCGGACGCATTCGCATTTATTCGTACATTCGTAACATTCATAGATTCATAATCGGAGCATAATTCATAATTTTATGTAATGTGTATGCTATTATTACATTTTAAGAGACACGAAAAGTTACGAATCGAAGAAAAAAGTTACGAATGTACGAATTTTTTCGTTCAATCCATTCGAGGCACGTTAAGCAGCGCCATTGTAAGAGACACGGAAAATTACGAATCGAAAAAAAAAAAAAAAGTACGAATGTACGAATTTTTTCGTTCAATCCATTCGAAGCACGTTAAGCAGCGCCATTGTAAGAGACACGGAAAATTACGAATCGAAAAAAAAAAAAAAAGTTACGAATGTACGAATTTTTTTTCGTTCAATCCATTCGAAGCACGTTAAGCAGCGCCATTGTAAGGGACACAGAAAATTACCAATTCAACAAAAAATTTTTTTACGAATGTACGAATTTTTTCGTTCATTTTCATTTTCGTTGTTCCTGTTTTCGTTTTTCGGATTTTCTTCTTTCGTACATTCATTGTTTCTAATTCGTTTTTTTCGGATTTTCGTTATTTTCGGATTCGTTTGATTCTAACGATTCGTTATTCGTTAAAATTTTTAGCGAATCGTTCGTTCATTCGTACGAAAACGAATGAACGAAAATAACGAAAAAAAACGAAACGAATTGCACATGTCTAACTTCAACTTCATGGCAATTGGTCAATGAGAGAAGACTTTGGCAGCAGGCAATCGATGAATGACTTGAAGAGAAGATCCGATTCTGGCCCGAGCTGTGAGCAGGATATTACAATATTTAGCCGAGAGCTCGCTCGTTGAAGTAGTAGTTAAACTCTCAATGCCAACGTTAGTTGTTATTTTTCGGGCTCGGAGATGTCCCAGGGATAAACTGAATGTGTGTTTATTTTCACAGGAAGTTCAGCATGGAAAATGCAGTCTCGCATAAATAAGTACAACCGCGTCCAGCAATATTTCCCTTCTGCGTAAGCCAAGATCCTTATCCGGGACACACAGCGCTCTGCTCCCAATCAGTTTGTCCACCAGCAACTCGAAGTCTGCGCGCCTGACCGACGGCGCTCTCAGTGCCGTTATCTGCCCTACACTTATCAAAAGAAAAACTCAACACTGCAGCTTTCAATGTGGAAAATTGTTTGATGGATTGCCAGATCCCCCGGCTCCAATAAAGGGCAGACATCGGGGACAATGGCCATTGTCACCCTACCACGGTCTTTTGCAACCTGTGGTTTCCCGCTGAACTGCAAGTCCCAGCGTGGATTATAGTTTCTGTACATAAGACCTCCTTACCACAAAGAAGCACGTAAAAATATTAATGGTTGTTGTGCTGCCTATTTGCTGCCATATGCTCTTTCACCATACTTATGTAGCGGTGCCCGAGTGCCCGAATGGTCAGTCCGCCCCTGATCCTATCTTTATCTCCCATCCTGGTATGCTAACATTCCACCCTTTGTCTACCATCCCAATGAGTTACCATATCACCTTCCGTCCACCATCCCAATGTGCTACCATACCACTCTCCGTCTACCTTGTCAGTGAGTCCCCTTTTCCTAAACCATCTCATGCCTCACATTTCCATCCAGCTAGGGTCACCACCCACATATCGATGGGGTGTCTTTTGCCCCGATCCAGTGATTGTACACCTTCTGGACTGTTGTTTTCCAAAAGCCCTACAGCTCAGTGTATCAGCAGGGCGCATGAAAAACCAATGATAATGTCATCTCCACAATCCGAGCTATAAGCCCATTCTTCATAAACTGCTCACACAAATGCAAGACGAGTGTTTATGTGAAGCTCGTTCAGTATGATGCAGAATGTTCTTGATTCAGGTTTGTGAGGCATATGTGGTAAATTTCTCACTCTATAGATATATACTGTATATACACTCACCAGCCACTTTTGCCTTCAGAACGGCCTTCATTCTTCGTGGCATAGATTCAACAAGGTGTTGGAAACGTTCCTCAGAGATTTTGGTCCATAGTGACCTGATGACATCACGCAGTTACTACAGATTTGTCAGCTGAACACATCCATAAAGCCAATTTCCCGTTCCACCACATTCCCAGAGGTGCTCTATTAGATTGAGATCTGGTGAGTGTGGAGGCCATTGGATGAGATCTGGTGAGTGTGGAGGCCATTGGAGTACAGGGACCTCATTGTCCAGTGGTGAGATGATTGGAGCTTTGTGACATGGTGCATTATCCTGCTGGAAGGAGCCATCAGAAGATGGGGACACTGTAGTCATAAAGGGATGGACATGGTCAGCAACAATACTCAGGTAGGCCGTGGCGTTTAAACCATGATCAATGGGTACTAAGGGGTCCAAAGTGTGCCAAGAAGATATCCCCCCACACCACCAACCTGAACCATTGATACAAGACAGAATGGATCCATGCTTTCATAATATTTACGCCAAATTCTGACCCCACCATCTGAATGTTGCAGCTTAAATTGAGACTTATCAGACCAGGCAACGTTTTTCCAATCTTCTATTGTCCAATTTCGGTGATCCTGTGCCAATTGTAGCCTACGTTTTCTGTTCTTATCTGACAGGAGTGGCACCCGGTGTGGTCTTCTGTTGCTGTAGCCCATCTGCTTCAAGGTTCGATGTGTTGTGAGTTCAGAGATGGTATTCTGCATACCTTGGGTGTAACACAGTGGCGGGGCGTCCATAAAGGGCGCAGGTGCGCCGCCCCCTCTCTCCTGGCATCGCTCTATCACCATAGATAGATTCATGCATTGCATGAATCTATCTATGTTCGCCGCTGACACCCCCTGTTCAGGTGTCCGGCTCCTTTTCGGGTGCCGTAGGCTCTGATAGGCGCCCAAAAAGGTGAACAGCGGGCGCAATGCTGTGCGTTCGCTGTTCACTCAGCTGTGTGTTAGCAAAGCGAAGGAATTCACTTTGCTAACACTGAACCGTCTCTCAGCCAATCAGGTGCACGGGTCTGTTACCTGTCACCTGAATGGCTGAAACGTCAGGCGTTGTGATTGGACGCCTGATAGAGAGGACGGAAGAAGACATCGAGGAGCGTGCAGGACACCGCCGCTGACCTGCTGTGAAATGGGTAAGTGCCGGGCGATGCACACTGGCAGCATTTGATGAGGCACAGTAGCGGCAATTGATGAGCACACTGGCAGCAATTGATGGCACAGTGGCTGCGTTTGATGGGCACAGTGGCTGCGTTTGATGGGCACAGTGGCTGCGCTTGATGGGCACAGTGGCTGCGCTTGATGGGCACAGTGGCTGCGTTTGATGGGCACAGTGGCTGCGCTTGATGGCACAGTGGCTGCGTTTGATGGGCACAGTGGCTGCGTTTGATGGGCACAGTGGCTGCGCTTGATGGGCACAGTGGCTGCGTTTGATGGGCACAGTAGCTGCGTTTGATGGGCACAGTGGCTGCGTTTGATGGGCACAGTGGCTGCGTTTGATGGGCACAGTGGCTGCGCTTGATGGGCACAGTGGCTGCGTTTGATGGGCACAGTGGCTGCGCTTGATGGGCACAGTGGCTGCGTTTGATGGGCACAGTGGCTGCGTTTGATGGGCACAGTGGCTGCGTTTGATGGGCACAGTGGCTGCGCTTGATGGGCACAGTGGCTGCGTTTGATGGGCACAGTGGCTGCGTTTGATGGGCACAGTGGCTGCGCTTGATGGGCACAGTGGCTGCGTTTGATGGGCACAGTGACTGCGTTTGATGGGCACAGTGGCTGCGCTTGATGGGCACAGTGGCTGCGTTTGATGGGCACAGTGGCTGCGTTTGATGGGCACAGTGGCTGCGCTTGATGGGCACAGTGGCTGCGTTTGATGGGCACAGTGGCTGCGTTTGATGGGCACAGTGGCTGCGCTTGATGGGCACAGTGGCTGCGTTTGATGGGCACAGTGGCTGCGTTTGATGGGCACAGTGGCTGCGTTTGATGGGCACAGTGGCTGCGCTTGATGGGCACAGTGGCTGCGTTTGATGGGCACAGTGACTGCGTTTGATGGGCACAGTGGCTGCGCTTGATGGGCACAGTGGCTGCGTTTGATGGGCACAGTGGCTGCGCTTGATGGGCACAGTGGCTGCGTTTGATGGGCACAGTGGCTGCGTTTGATGGGCACAGTGGCTGCGCTTGATGGGCACAGTGGCTGCGTTTGATGGGCACAGTGGCTGCGTTTGATGGGCACAGTGGCTGCGTTTGATGGGCACAGTGACTGCGTTTGATGGGCACAGTGGCTGCGCTTGATGGGCACAGTGGCTGCGTTTGATGGGCACAGTGGCTGCGCTTGATGGGCACAGTGGCTGCGTTTGATGGGCACAGTGGCTGCGTTTGATGGGCACAGTGGCTGCGCTTGATGGGCACAGTGGCTGCGTTTGATGGGCACAGTGGCTGCGTTTGATGGGCACAGTGGCTGCGTTTGATGGGCACAGTGGCTGCGCTTGATGGGCACAGTGGCTGCGTTTGATGGGCACAGTGACTGCGTTTGATGGGCACAGTGGCTGTGCTTTATGGGCACAGTGGCTGCAATTGATTTTTTTTATTTCAGTTTGTTTGCGCAACCCCCCCCCCCCCCCCCTCCCAAATTTTGAGCACCAGCCGCCACTGGTGTAACGAGTGGTTATTTGAGCTACTGTTGCCTCTCTATCATCCGGAACCAGTCTGCCCATTCTCCTCTGACCTCTGACATCAACAAGGCATTTCGTCCTCACAACTGACGCTCACTGGATATTTTCTCTTTTTCCCACCATTCTCTGTAAACCCGAGTGATGGTTGTGTGTGAAAATCCCAGTAGATCAGCAGTTTTTCAAATACTCAGACCAGCCCGTCTGGCATCAACCATGTCACGTTCAAAGTCACTTAAATCCCCTTTCTTCCCCATTCGGATGTTCGGTTTGAACTTCAGCAAGTCCTCTTCACCACATCTAGATGCCTAAATGCATTGAGTTGCTGTCATGTAATTGGATGATTAGCAATTTGTGTTACCAAGCAATTGAACAGGTGTACCTAATAAACTGGCCGGTGAGTATACAGTGCCTTGAAAAAGTATTCATACCCCTTGACATTTTCCACATTTGTCATGTTACAACCAAAAACATAAATGTATTTTATTGGGATTTTATTTGATAGACCAACACAAAGTGGCACATAATTGTGAAGTGGAAGGAAAAATGATAAATGGTTTCAAATAAATATCTGAAAAGTGTGGCGTACATTTGTATTCAACTCAGTATGGAGAGCGTCTGTGAACAGCCATTACCAAGTCTTGCCACAGATTCTCAATGGGATTTAGGTCTGGACTGTGACTGGGCCATTCTAACACATGAAAATGCTTTGATCTAAACCATTCCATTGTAGCTCTGGCTGTATGTTTCGGGTCGTTGTCCTGCTGGAAGTTTCCAGTTTCCAGTCTTTTGCAGACTCTAATGCCGTGTACACACGACCGGACTTTCCGTCAGAATAAACTCCGACGGTCTTCCTGAGGGAGTTCCGACCAAACAGACTTGCCCCCACACGATCGGACCAAAGTCCGTTAGTTTCGAACGCGATGACGTACGACGGGACTAGAAAGGGAAGTTCATTAGCCAGTATCCAATATCTGCCCTTGCGTCGTATTTGGTCCGTCAGACCAGCATACAGACGAACGGTTTTGCCGATAGAAATTGATTCCGTTGAAAAGATTTAAAGCATGTTCTATTTCTAGGTCCGTTTGAATTTTTTGAAGGAAAACGATCGGATTATTCGACGGAATGATTCCGCCTGACCTTTTCTGCCGGAAAGTCCGGTAGTGTGTACGCGGCATAACAGGTTTTCTTCTAAGATTGCCTTGTTTTCGGCTCCATCCATCTTCCCATCAACTCTGACCAGCTTCCCTGTCCCTGCTGAAGAAAAGCATCCCCACCACATGATGCTGCCACCGCCATGTTTCACGGTGGGGATGGTGTGTTCAGGGTGATGTGCAGTGTTAGTTTTCCCCACACATAGAGTTTTGCTTTTAGGCCAAAAAGTTCAATTTTGGTCTCATGTGACCAGATCACCTTCTTCCACATGTTTGCTGTGTCCCCCACATGGCTTCTCACAAACTGCAAACAGGACTTCTTATGACTTTCTTTCTCCAATGTCTTTCTTCTTGTCACTCTTCCATAAAGGGCAGATTTGTGGAGAACACGACTAATAGTTGTCCTGTGGACAGATTCCCCCCCCTGAGCTGTGGATCTCTGCAGCTCCTCCAGAGTTCCCATGGGCCTCTTGGCTGCTTCTCTGATGAATGCTCTCCTTGCCCGGCCGGTCAGTTTAGGTGGATGGTCATGTCTTGGTAGGTTTGCAGTTGTGCCATACTCTTTCCATTTTCCGATGATGGATTGAACAGAGCTCCGTGAGATGTTCAAAGCTCGGGATATTTCTTTATAACCTAACCCTGCTTTATACTTCCCCACAACTTTATCCCTGACCTGTCTGGTGTGTTCCTTGGCCTTCATGATGCTGTTTGTTCACTAAGGTTCTCCAACAAATCTCTGAGGGCTTCACAGAACAGCTGTATTTATACTGAGATTAAATTACACACAGGTGGACTCTATTTACTAATTAGGTGACTTCTGAAGGCAATTGGTTCCTCTAGATATTAGTTAGTGGTATCAGAGTAAAGGGGGCTGAATACAAATGCCCCTCCCCCCCCCACACTTTTCACATATTTATTTGTAAAAAAATAAAAAATAAACATTTATCATTTTCCTTCCACTTCACAATTTTGTGCCACTTTGTGTTGGTTTATCACATAAAATCCCATAAAAAAAATACATTTAAGTGTTTGGTTGTAACATGACAAAATGTGGAAAAATTATATTTTTATAAATATACTTTTTCAAGGCACTGTATCTGGGTTTGCAAAGTCGGTTGGTGTACACAAATGCCGCGTACACGCGGTCGGAATTTCCGATGGAAACAGTCCGATGGGAGCTTTTCATCGGATTTTCCGACCGTGTGTACGCCCATCGGTCTTTTTCTGTCAGCATTTCCGACGGACTTTGGATTGAGAACCTGTTCTTAATTTTTCCAACGGAAAACCTTTCTATCGGATTTTCCGATCGTGTGTATGCAATTCCGACACGCAAAATTCCGACGCATGCTCGGAAACAATTCGACGCATGCTCGGAAGCATTAAACTTCCCCTTTATAGTGCCGTCGAACGCGTTGTATGCCGCGGTATTATTGACTGTCGGAATTTGGTGTGACCGTGTGTAGGCAAGACAATTCGAGCGAAATTCCGTCAGAATTCCGGCGGGAAAACCATCAGAGCTTTTTCAGACGAGAATTTCGACCGTGTGTACGCGGCAAAAGTGAATACAGGGGGTCCCCGACTTACGAACGCCCGAGCTACGAACATCCCCTACTTACGAACCGGGCGCTGCGGGGACCCTCTGCCATTTTCTTCCGTCCTTCGGCTGTTCTGCGCATGCGCGGCCAGACGGAGCCTCGGAAAATGACGGCAAACATCGGAAATATCCGTCATTTGCGGCGCATGCACAGAACGGCATTCGACGGAACGTCGGAAATGCCCGTAATTGTCCGTAATTGTCGGTCTGCCCATGCGCGGCCGACTTACGAACATTTCCGAGTTAAGAACAGGCGGGCAGTCCCTAACGAGCAGTGTTGGTCATCTTACTTTAAAAAAGTAATTAGTTAAGTTACAAATTACTTCTCCCAAAAAGTAATTGCGTTAGTAACTCAGTTACTACATTGGAAAAGTAATTAGTTACGCAGCAAAGTAACTGAATTTTTTTTTTTAATATTCTATATGTGTAACTAAGGGGCGGGTCTAGTATTATTATATGGTGTAAGGGGCGGGTCTATTATTATTATATCGTGTAAGGGGCGGATGGCTACAGAAGAGGGCGAATGTTAAATTAATGGGCAGAGCTCGATATATAACAATAATAATAAATGCGCCCCTTGGTTACAGTAATATTAGACCCGCCCCTTAGTTACACGATAGACGCCCCTTGCAGAGTAGCACGGGCATCATGAGGGTGTGGCATCGCCTCGTACAATTACATGTTAACTGCGCCTGCGCGGTGTAGAGTTCACTCAGAGCTGTTTTTAGGTTTGGCAATTTTCGGAAGCTCCGTAGTCCTTCGTACCGCGCAAGCCCTGCGCCTGCGCAGTATAGGGGGTCCTTATCCGGCGGGGGAACTTTTTCGGCAGGACACCGGAATTACACTACTCCCATCTAGTGCCGTTAGATGTAATTGCAGTAACTCCGCCCAAGTAATGGGAACTGCATTACCATGAGGGGAAAAGTAATCAGTTAGATTACTCGTTACCCTCTAAAGTAACTGCGTTAGGTAACTCAGTTTATTATAACTCAGTTACTTACATCACTGCTAACGAGTTCGTAACTCGGGGACCCCTTGTAAAGCTGTTGTGAAATCGAAATAAAAAAATCTTTTTGTGCCCGGAGTTCAGCTTTACAGGTAAATTGAGGCTGATGGGCACAGCCTCACCCCAGACCGGTACATTGTTACTGCTGGAACAGGATTTCCTAGACAGAATGTTCTCATTCACACTAAATGAGGAGCCGGCAGCCTCCAGTACTGGCAAATGGCATGAAATGAATAATAAAATAATCACGTGGCTGGTAATTGTAGAACATGATGGCAGCGTTAATAATCGCTCGTCGTAAGGATGGCAATTTTATTTCCAGAAAATGTAGCAATTTTTTTAATGAAAGAAATTCTGCACTGTAATGGGGGGTTGAAGATAAAGCGATCGCATTTAATGAGGATGAGCTTTCGGCAATAATGGAGGACTGCCAACAGTCTGAGAGGGATGGGTGAGAACCGGCTGAGCAAAAGTACAGTAAATGAAATGTAAAAACAAACTGTGCAAAGAATGATTTTGAACATAATCAAATAAAAAAAAAAAAAAAAAGTGCCAAATGTGGTATAAGAAGGGTCGGGATTGGTCAATGTGTGCCACATTGAAAAGTGGGTGTGGAGTTTCCAATGTGGCCGTGGCCCAACAAGCATGTTTAGACCAGCGTTGTTTAGTCGCCAAGACCATGTGACCAGGGCATTATGATAACATTTTGTAATCTCCTTTTACATAAGTACATTTTTTTTTATTTATTATTATATTATATATTTTTTTTTTACTTTTGGGTACATTGTTTTCAATTGACTTTTGAGGTTTTGCCAGAATTGTCAAGCCTTTGACAGCCCTTTTAAAGCAGAAACTGAAAATGATATTCAATTCATTTTTAACCACTTCAGCCCCAGAAGATTTTTACCCCCTTTCCGAACGGTCGCGCGACGTGGCACCCAAACAAAATTGACGTCCTTTTTTCCCCACGGATAGAGCTTTCTTTTGGTGGCACAGTAGTCCAGCCGAGGTTAAAGAGGAAGTAAACCCTGATGGGTTTTACTTCCTCTTCCTCTCCCTGTATATCCTGCAAATGAAAAGCATAATGGGCTAGTATGCATCACATACTAGCCAATTATGTACCACTAGACATGTGCACAACAAAAAAAATTGTTTATTTTCGTTTCGTTTTTTTCGTTTCCGTTGATTCGTAATGATTCCTAAATTCGTAAGTCATCGGTGTTCGTATTCGTAACGATTCGTACATTCGTAAGAGTTATTTTTTCGTTGATTCGTTTTTCCGTTAGTTTCATTTTCGTTTATTCGTTTATTCAAAATTCGGACGCATTCGTACTTATTCGTACATTCGTAACATTCGTAATCGGAGCATAATTCATAATTTTATGTAATGTGCAGTGTTGGTCATCTTACTTTAAAAAAGTAATTAGTTAAGTTACAAATTACTTCTCCCAAAAAGTAATTGCGTTAGTAACTCAGTTACTACATTGGAAAAGTAATTAGTTACGCAGCAAAGTAACTGACTTTTTTTTATATTCTATACGTGTAACTAAGGGGCGGGTCTAGTATTACTGTAAGCAAGGGGCGCATTTATTATTATTGTTATATATCGTGTAACCAAGGGGCAGATCTGTTATAGCGTGTAAGCAAGGGGCGGGTCTATTATTATTATATTGTGTAAGGGGCGGGTCTATTATTATTATATGGTGTAAGGGGCGGGTCTATTATTATTATATGGTGTAAGGGGCGGGTCTATTATTATTATATGGTGTAAGGGGCGGGTCTATTATTATTATATCGTGTAAGGGGCGGATGGCTACAGAAGAGGGTGAATGTTAAATTAATGGGCAGAGCTCGATATATAACAATAATAATAATAAATGCGCCCCTTGGTTACAGTAATACTAGACCCGCCCCTTAGTTACACGATAGACGCCCCTTGCAGAGTAGCACGAGCATCAGGAGCGTACGGCATCGCCTCGTACAATTACATGTTAACTGCACCTGCGCGGTGTAGAGTTCACTCAGAGCTGTTTAGGTTCGGCAATTTTCGGAAGCTCCGTAGTCCTTCGTACTGCGCAAGCGCTGCGTCCTTATCCGGCGGGGGGACTTTTTCGTCAGGACACCGGAATTACACTACTGCCATCTAGTTGCGGTAGATGTAATTGGGGTAACTAAGTAATGGGAACTGAGTTACCATGAGGGGAAAAGTAATCAGTTAGATACTCGTTACCCTCTAAAGTAACTGCGTTAAGTAACTCAGTTTATTTTAACTCAGTTACTTACATCACTGTTAATGTGTGCTATTATTACATTTTAAGAGACACGGAAAATTACGAATCGAAAAAAAAAAGTTACGAATGTACGAATTTTTTTCGTTCAATCCATTCGAAGCACGTTAAGCAGCGCCATTGTAAGAGACACGGAAAATTACCAATTCAACAACAAAAAAAAGTTACGAATGTACAAATTTTTTCGTTCATTTTCATTTTCGTTTTTCGGATTTTCTTCTTTTGTACATTCGTTGTTTCTAATTTGTTTTTTTTTTTTCGGATTTTCGTTATTTTCGGATTCGTTCGATTCGAACGATTCGTTATTCGTTAAAATTTTTAGCGAATCGTTCGTTCATTCGTACGATAACGAATGAACGAAAAAAAAAAACGAAAAAGCGAAAAAAAAAAACGAAACGAATTGCACATGTCTATGTACCACTTACCTGCAAAATAATCCAGCGGCATCCCCTGTTGTGGGCAGCGTCCATCTTCTTGCCCTCTTCCTTCGGGCCGCGGACTCCGGCTCTGTGCATGCATGCTAGGGAAGAAACGGCCTTTAGGTTCGTTTCTTCCCTGCGCATGCATGCGCAGTAGCGACTTCCGGCGGACTACAAGTGAAATATCTCGGTGCACGTTTAGGAGATGTTTAGGTTTTAGGAGATGTTTCCACTACCTATAGGTAAGCTTTATTCTAGGCTTACCTATAGGTAAAAGTCCTAAAAGTGGGTTTACAACCACTTTAAAGGAGCACTCCACTTGCGCTGCAGGCTCAGGACATGTGGCTGGTCAGAGCTCTTAGCAGACTTGCAGCAGGAACACTCAGCGGGGCGCAGAACTTGTCCTCCTGGCAAGCTCAGCTCCGATCAATTCTCCAAAAACACTGTGTGTAATAAAAAAAATAATAATAATAAAAATGCCATAAAACTATCCCCTATTTTGTAGACGCTATAACTTTTGCGCAAACCAACCAATATACGCTCATTGCGATTTTTTACCAAAACTATATAGAAAAATACATATCGGCCTAAATAGGAAAAAAATTGTTTTTTTTATACATTTTTGGGGGATGTTTATTATAGCAAAAAGTAAAAAATTTAGCTTTTTTTTTTCAAAATTGATGCTCTTTTTTTTGTTTATAGCGCAAAAAATAAAAACCGCAGAGGTGATCAAATACCACCAAAAGAAAGCTCTATTTGTGGGGAAAAAAGGACGTCAATTTTGTTTGGGAGCCACGTCGCACGACCGCCCAATTGTCAGTTAATACGACGCAGTGCCGAATCGCAAAAAGGGCTCTGGTCAGGAAGGGGGTAAATCCTTTTGGGGCTGAAGTGGTTAAAGGAATATTTCATTTTTATTGTTTCACTTTAAGCATTAAAAAAATCACTGCTCCTGAAAAAAAACTGCAGTTTTTAAAACTTTTTTTTGCATTGATACATGTCCCCTGGGGCAGGACCCGGGTCCCCAAACACTTTTTATGGCAATAACTTGCATATAAGCCTTTAACCACCTGATTACTTTGCACTTAAACCCCCCTCGTGACCAGACCAATTTTCAGCTTTTGGCGCTGACGCAATTTGAATGACAATTGCGCGGTCATACAACACTGTACCCAAATGACATTTTTATCATTTTTTTCCCACAAATAGAGCTTTATTTTGGTGGTATTTAATCACAGCTGTGGTTTTTATTTTTTGCTAAACAAATAAAAAAAGATGGAAAATTTAAAAAAAAAATTAAATCATGTTTAAACACTTGCTTACCGGGCCTATTTTGGCCTATTTTCCTTCATGTAAACATCATCATTTTTTTTGCTAGAAAATTACTCAGAACCCCCAAACATTGAGTATGTTTTTTTTAGCAGACACCCTAGGGAATAAAATGGCGGTCATTGCAACTTTTTATCTCACACGGTATTTGCGCAATAATTTTTCAAACGCCTTTTTTTTGGAAAAAAAACGGTTTCATGAATTAAAAAACAACAAAACAGTAAAGTTAGCCCAATTTTTTTATATAATATGAAAGATGATGTTACGCCGAGTAAATAGATACCGAACATGTCACGCTTTAAAATTGCGCACAACCGTGGAATGGCGCCAAACTTCGGTACTTAATAATCTCCATAGGCGACGCTTTAATATTTTTTACTGGTTACCAGTTTAGAGTTACGGAGGAGGTCTAGTGCTAGAATTGTTGCACGCGCTCTAACGCACGCGGCGATACCTCACATGTGTGGTTTGAGCGGCGTTTACATATGCGGGCGGGACTTGCGTGTGCGTTAGCTTCTGATCGCGAGCTACAGGGGACAGGGGCGTTTTAATTTATTAATTTTTTTATTTATTTTTATTTTACTTAATTTTTTTTTTTTTTTCCACTTTTTAAAAAAAAAAAAATTTTTGGATCACTTTTATTCCTATTACAAGGAATGTAAACATCCCTTGTAACAGGAATGTATGTGACAGGTCCTCTTTATGGAGAGATGTGGGGTCAATAAGACCCCACATCTCTCCTCCAGGCTGGAAAGCATGAGATCGGTAAATTTTTTTTTACCGATCTCATGCTGACAGCCGCGATCGCGGCTTTGTTTACTTCCGGGTACCGGGCGTGATGTCATAACGTCGCGCCCGGTCCTCCGACGGTCATAGAGATGACTGGTGACCATCTGGTCACCGGAAATCTCTATGCTCGTCATCCGGCGGCGAGCGATTCTTTCTCCGGGCCCCCGATGGCACGGGAGAGCCCGGAGAAGCACCGGATGGCGGCGGGAGGGGGGACGTCCCCTCCCGCTGCCTATAAGAACGATCAGGCGGTGGAACTGCCGCTATGATCGTTCTTATGGTGCACAGAATCGCCGGCCGGAAAGAATGATATCTGAATGATGCCAATAGCTGCACGCATCATTCAGATATCACCACTCAAAGTCAAGCACGTCATATGACGTCCTTGGTCGGCAAGTGGTTAATAGTTTGTTATAAAATTTTGCAAACAGGTAATTATTCTGCTTCATTGATATGCGCTGATGAGGCGGCACTGGTGGGCACTGATAAGCTGCACTGGTGGGGACAGATAAGTCGGTACTGATGGGCACAGCAAAGATGGCACTGATGGGCACGGATGGGTGGCACGGATGGGTGGCACAGATGGGTGGCATGGATGGGTGGCACCGATGGGTACTGATGGATGGCACTGATAGATGGCACTGATGGGCACTGATAGGTGGCACTGATAGGTGGCACTGATAGGCAATGATAGGTGGCACTGATAGGGGACACTGATGGGCACTGGTAGGGGAAAAAGATGAGCACTGGTATGTGACACTGATGAGCACTGGTAGGTGACACTGAATGTGCAGCACTGGCACTGTGGGCACTGACAGATGGCACTGTGGGCACTGACTGATGGCACTGTGGGCACTGACTGATGGCACTGTGGGCATTGACAGGTGGAGCTAGTGGGCACTTTATTTTGAAAATGTGGGCACCGTGGACGCTGGGCATATTGCAGTGAGAGGGACTGATGTCCCTCTCACTGCCGCCGATGATCGGCTTTTTTTTTTCTCCTCGCGCTGTCAGCGCGAGCAGGAAAAAAAGCCGATTACCGGCTCGGTTATTTTCGCATGATCAGCTGTCATTGGCTGACAGCTGATCACGTGGTAAGGGGTCGGGATCGACCCCTTACTCGGATCTGTGATCCAGCGAGTCTCACAGACTCGCGGATCACAGAGCGCGCCGCGCGCGCCCTTCAGGGGGCGCGCAGGCAGCTCGTTGCCGGGACGACGTCAATAGACGTCGTCCCGGCACATCAGATCCGCGCTGTAGCCGTCATTTGGCTATCGCGCGGATCTCAGCTGGTTAAAATTAACACTTTTGATTTTTCACGTTCGTGTCCCATAGACTTTAACGGTGTTCGTGTGTTTGAACAAATTTTTTGCCTATTTGCATGTTCTGCTGCGAACCGAACTGGGGGGTTGTTCGGCTCATCCCTAGTGCCCACTTGTTTGTGTCTGTGCCCACAGAGCCTTCATTGAGATTGTGCTGTTTGACCCTCCATCGGGAGGGTACAATTATTATGGTAAGAGGCAGTGTGATTGGTTTGAAGGTGAAGGGTCTTCCTCTTCTGTCCATTATCCTTTTGAGCACCATCAGTTATTGAACATCTGGCAAAGACTCTTTCGGTGGACTTTTTTAGTTCTATACACCAAATTATCTTTTTGGAAATGTTTTTTTTATCCGATCGTTCTAGCGACGGGGGATGAGCACAGCAGCTCCAGCCGCTGTCTTGGGTCCTCATTGGATAGATTGATAGCAGCAGGAGCAAAATCATAAATGGCCCAGTATAAGAAAATCCTTGCGCTAAACATGGCAGCCAAATCCCTTGCTGCTTCCCATGTTGCTATGGACAATCTTACTTCTCCATTACACTCAACAACAAGCCACAATTATTCACGGAGATAAAGATAAGAACAAGAGAAAGCCTTCTGCTTGGTAAATAGCACCCTTATCCCTACAGATCTCCATGACACCTTAACCACTTCAATACCGCCCATAGACATATGACGCCCACAAGGTGGATCTCCCATCCTGGGTGGGCGTCATATGACGTCCTACCATTCCCGGTCGCCTAGGGGGAGCGCGCGCCTGCGGCGTCGCTCGGGACCCGGTGCTAGTGCCCGGCGGCCACGATGTCCGCCAGGCACCCGCGATTGCCCGGGAAAACAGCAGGACCGTGGAGCTGTGTGTGTAAACACACAGCTCCACGTCCTGTCAGTGGAGAGGAGACCGATGGTGTGTTCCCAGTATGGAGGAACACCGATCGGTCTCCTCCCCTTGTGAGTCCCCTCCCCCCACAGTTAGAATCACTACCTTAGGGAACATATTAACCCCTGCAGCGCCCCCTAGTGTTAACCCCTTCCCTGCCAGTCACATTTACACAGTAATCACTGCAATTATATAGCAACGATCGCTGTGTAAATGTGAATGGTCCCAAAAATGTGTCAAAAGTGTCCGAAGTGTCCGCCGCAATGTCGCAGTCACGAAAAAAAATCGCAGATCGCCGCCATTACTAGTAAAAAAAAAAAAATGCAATAAATCTATCCCCTATTTTGTAGACGCTATAACTTTTGCGCAAACCGATCTATATACGCTTATTGCGATTTTTTTTACCAAAAATATGTAGAAGAATACGTATCGGCCTAAACTGAGTAAAAAAATAGTTATTTTTTTTTAAAAAATGGGATATTTATTATAGCAAAAAGTAAAAAATATTGTGTTTTTTTTTTCAAAATTGTCGTTCTTCTTTTGTTTATAGCGTGAAAAATAAAAACCGCAGAGGTGATCAAATACCACCAAAAGAAAGCTCTAATTGTGGGGGAAAAAAAAGGATGTCAATTTTGTTTGGGTGTAACGTCGCACGACCGCGCAATTGTCAGTTAAAGCGACGCAGTGCCGAATCGCAAAAAGTGCTCTGGTAAGGAAGGGTGTAAAATGGCCCGGTGCTGAAGTGGTTAAAGGCCCGTACACACGATCAGACTTTTTGACAACAAACATGCAAATTAGCTGTTTTAAGGCAACATCCAACCGTGTGTACGCTCCAATCGGACAAACTTTTTGGGTTTTCATCGGACAAAAGTTCGTTCTGCAAACAGACAAACTTTTCGGCAACAAAAGTCCAATGGAGCAAAGTCCGATCGTGTGTACAGAAAACCATCGGACTTAAAGTGGAGGGACACCCAAAAAAAAAAAATGCATTAATAATCTTAAAAAAATTTACTAAAAAAATAAGAAAAACATTTTTTTTTTCACTTACCTGAAACCGCTGTTGCTAGGCAGTCTTCCTTATCTGCCTCTTCCTATTCCGCGGCGCTTCCTCCTCTTCGGTGAGCGGCCCCGTTGCCTTCTGGGACATGTGTGTGTCCCAGAAAACAACGGGGCCATTCACAAAGCGCCGCGTGACTCGCGCATGGGCAGTAGGAGACGGGCAGTTAAGCCGCAAGGCTCCACTGCCTGTTTCCCTTCGTTAAGATGGAGGCGCCGGCAGCCGATCCGATGGAAGGATCGGCCTCGGGGCGGCCGACATCGCGGGATCGCTGGACAGGTAAGTGTTCTTATTAAAAGTCAGCAGCTACAGTGTTTGTAGCTGCTGACTTTTAAAAAAAAAAATTCTTGGCCGGAACGCCCCTTCAAGTCCAAAGTACAAACACGCATGCTCAGAATCAATGCAAAAGATCAGACAACAATACAATACAGAAGTTGACCAAAGGTGGCGGTAAAGAGCAGAAAAAACACGTGATTTGGTGAAAGTTGGCTGTAAAAATCCTGCCGTGTGTATGCAATACAAGTTCACGGCCAACGCCCTTTGGACAGAAATCCAAGGGAAAGTTTGTTTGAAGTCCGATCGTGTGTACGAGGCTTTTACGAGGGTCTGTTGTTCTGCAGAGCATATATTGGGCTGTATGCGCAGAGCACATTAGCGCAGAGCACAGCGCACTCTGGGTCTGGTTATGCAGAGCTCGTTAGTTGCGTAATCAAAAATTTTGGGCCAGTCCAGTCCCCCTGGGCTAATGTTGCTGTGGATTTGGCAGGAAAACACACCATAATTCAAGACGGTTGTTGTTGTTGTGTTTTAGTGGCAGGATTTCCTCACGCTAGACTGACCATTATAATGCGTATTAATGTAGTGGAGCCGCGCTGGAGACGCCATTAGCAATAGGGCACTCAGGGGGACAATCTGATATCTGGTATTAGAGGCCCGTCAGTGAGAGATGAATTCCAGCTGCTTCTGATGGATGAGATACAACCACTGGCTGCAGACCGAGAGCGAGTTCGCCAGTTCATTATACTGGGATGGGAGGGGGGGGGGGCACACTGAAAACCCAGTTATATAATACAAAACTATAGAATATTTCTCATATACCACCTATTTGTGCCCCCTCACCCCTCAGTAAACATCGTGTATATTTATTTTACCCATTTACAGTATCTCACATTTCTGTAAATATTTTCTTCTATCTTTTCATGTGACAACACTGAAGAAATGACACTTGTCTACAATGTAAAGTAGTGAGTGTACAGCTTGTATAACAGTGTAAATTTGTCGTCCCCTCAAAATAACTCAACACAATAATAATAATTAATAATAATGGATATGGATAGGCGACAGTGTCAACAAAAAGGCACCAACATCCCTGAATACTATGTATGAACAGGAGGAAAGGTTTTGGTGGGATTATAACTTCTTGCCGACCGCCCACTGTCAATTGACGGCGGAGCGGTGCGGCTCTTGTGGCGGGACGCCGTCATATGACGGCGCTACCATTTTGGCCACTAGGGGGCGTGTGCCCGCCGCGTCGCTGGGGACCCGATGCGCGTGCCCGGTGTCCCCTCCCCCCACAGTTAGAATCACTAAGATAGGGAACATATTAACCCCTGCAGCGCCCCCTAGTGTTAACCCCTTCCCTGCCAGTCACATTTATACAGTAATCAATGCATTTTTATAGCACGGATCGCTGTATAAATGTGAATGGTCCCAAAAATGTGTCAAAAGTGTCCGATATGTCCGCCGCAATGTTGCAGTCATGATAAAAATCGCAGATCGTCGCCATTACTAGTAAAAAAAAAATAATAATAAAAATGTCATAAATCTATCCCCTATTTTGTAGAGGCTATAACTTTTGCGCAAACCAATCAATATACGCTTATTGCGATTTTCTTTTACCAAAAATATGTAGATGAATAATACGTATCGGCCTAAACTGAGGAAACAATTTGTTAAAAAAAAAAATTGGATATTTATTATAATAAAAAGTAAAAAAATATTATGTTTCCCTATTCTTTTGTTTATAGCGCAAGAAATAAAAACCGCAGAGGTGATCAAATACCACCAAAATAAAGCTCTATCTGTGGGGAAAAAATTATAAAAAATGTATTTGGGTACAGCGTTGCATGACCATGCAATTGTCATTCAAAATGCGACAGCGCTGAAAGCTGAAAAATGGCCTGGGCAGGAAGGAGGTGTTCATGCCTGGTAGGCAAGTGGTTAAAGGTGCCAAGCAGAATAATATATAACTAGAAAAACCTCAAAGATGTAAAAAAATATATAAAAGTTTATTACATAAAACACGGTTTGAGAAACATTTGGCTATACATAGGTTATGCGGTCATATGTACACATCTACCCAAAGTAGTCACTCAACAATAACTGGAGTGAAAACTCCCGATATGTTTCGCCCTTTTGGGGGCTTCTTCGGGGGATGTTTCGATGGAAGGTGGATGTGATGTAATGACCAAACTGATCTGTGAAAAGGCCAGGGGTGCCTAGATTGAAGGGTAATTTCTTTCACAAGAGAAATGACAGCGTGGCAGCCCTGGTAGTGTCTCCAAGAGTGTGTCAAATGTGTACATATGACTGCATAACCTATGTATAGCCAAATGTTTCTCAAACCGTGTTTTATGTAATAAACTTTTATATATTTTTTTACATCTTTGATGTTTTTCTAGTTATATGTTATTCTGCTTGGCACCTTTAAAATCCCACCAAAACATTCCCCCCTGTTCATATACAGCCATTAAAGAGGAAGTAAAGGCGCTGACATTTTTTTTTTTTTTAACAATGCAACCTGCAAGGCAAAGGCATGATGAGCTAGTATGCATAGCATGCTAGCTCATTATGAATAACTTACCTGAGAACGAAGCCCCCGAAGCGGTCCTCCTTCTTCATCTTCACCGCTGCCATGTATCCCGGAGTGACTTCCGGGTCTCGCTGCTCCGGCGCTGTGATTTGCCGGAGCCGCGATGACGTCACTCCCCCGCATGCGCACGGTAGGCAACACGAGCGGCATATCGCCTTGTTCTGCAGCGTGCTCAGTGCGCATGCGCTGTAGACAGCGGTGCCTGTCCTTTTTTGTAAATATCTCCTAAACCGTGCAGGTTTAGGAGATATTTCTTGAACCTACAGGTAAGCCTTAATCTAGGCTTACATGTAGGTCAAAGTGGTTTGTAAGGGTTTACAACCACTTTAATGTCTAAACCGCTGGCAACAAAAGTGAGTTGCCCAGTCAGGCACACAATTCTCATCCCCCCTCAGGCAGAAAACCAGTCTTTGAACTTTGTTTGTATTTTTACTGAGGGGAATAAACTTAGATGGGGATGGGGTATCTTGAGATGCCCAGTTGATCAGGAAACATTTCAGGGACTTGAGACTATACACAAATCCAGTATATACACCGCCTCTCTTCTCTCCAGCACATCACTTGCTTGCAGACTATCTCTCCTTAACACCTCCAGCACTTTACTTGCTTGCGCTTCCCGGACCAGCTAGCACTGATTTGCAGGGCTGACACTGGCTGCGGGTGAATGCCCTTTGCAGGCAGGGACCGCGGGCCCCTTTATGCCGCGTACACACAGTCGGACTTTCCGGCAGAAAAAGTCAGACGGAATCTTTTCATCGTATATTCCGATCGTGTGTAGGCCTCATCGGACAATTTTTTTTGAAAATTCTGACGGACTTATACATTTTTTATATTTCTGACGGAATCAGTTCCTATCAGGAAAACCGCTCGTCTGTATGCTGTTCCGACGGACCAAAAACGACACATGCTCTGAAGCAAGTACGAGACGGCAGCTATTGGCTACTGGCTTTTGAAGTTCCTTTTTTCTAGTGCCGTCGTACGTGTTGTATGTCACCGCATTCTAGATGGTCGGACTTTGGTGTGATCGTGTGTAGGCAAGATAGTTTCAGCGGAACTCCGTCGGAAAAACCGTCAGAGTTTATTCCGACTGGAAAAATGTTGTGTGTACACGGTATTAGTGTAGCAAAAATTGTAGGTAGTCCCAGTTCTAGCTGTCCACGTGGCTACTGAGCCCAGTACCAACTCTTCAGGCACTGCCAGCCCTCCTGGCTTCAGCTGCCTCACTCACTGCCCGTGCCACCAGAGTCCACTCCTCTGGTTCTGCACCCATCCCAGACCGCAATCTCCCAGTCCCCTCAGGCATGCCTCCCCCATCCACTCCTGATTGTGAGTCACTCACCAGTCCTCTTGGCTGCAACCTGTTGTTCCTTCCTGGAGACTTTGCCTGGCAGTGCTCTTCTCCCGCTGTCCTCTCCTTGCTCCTGTGTCTCCTGTCCAGGACGCCTCCGCATGTTCTCAGAGGGTCCCGTCCGCACCCGAGCTTAGGCCCAAGGTCACCCACCCCCCCAGATTGGGGAGCTCCCTCAAAGGCCCCCCGACAGCCTAGCACTCCATCTCCAGCTTCCACCCAGAACAACTCCTCCTCCAGCTGGGCTGACCCTAGGTATTTAAGGAGGCCTGCCCCCTGCCAATCCAGGATTGGTCAGGGACCTAAAACACTCCAGATAGTGCCACCTCCCCTCTCCGCCTTCCTTTCCAGGAAACACTAGAACATTCTGGAAAGAAGTGGGAGGTCTTGGTGATGCTGCCTGTGAGTCACCCAGCTCTACTCTGAGTCACTCCCAACCCAGATCAAAACACACCCAGGCTTGGCTACCAGCCAAGCCTGGAAATGTACCTCCTCTCACAAAAAATAACATACACTATCCTTCTAGCACACTAGAGGGTGCTACACCTATACTACCCTAGCCTGCCTCTGTACTGCCCTAGCCCGCCCCTTGGAATTGACCTTAATGGTATGTCATATAATTTTGCATATGGGCAAGGTGCTGTTGCTTGTAAATCTTACTTCCTGATAAATAACATTTTTAATTATCATGATATAAAATAATAAATGTGGGGGCCTTTTGGTGGGAGTGTTTTTTTATTTATTTATTTTTTGGGGGGGGGGGGGGCAGCATTTTATTCTTGGACCCAGGCAGCACAATGTCTTGGGCCAGCCCTGTTAATGAGAGTGGTGACTGTCACTTTAGAAATTCTTTCAGGAGAGCTTCAGCCATTGCTCCTGTTTTGGGCGCTGTAAGCAACATTTATGTACCAAGTTTCTCTTCCTAACACGCTTTATGGTGTCACTGTTTACAGGGAATGTCATTAGCGCTCTCAGCTGATTATATCAGCAGCCATGGTGCCGGAGAGGAATATGAGGGCTGCGTGATACAGGTGGTTTCTTACATGATTAGTCAGCTAGTACACACACACACACACTACAACTAACCACAACTATCTACTACTAACCACAACTATGTACTGTGCTGAAGTCACACAACAATCACTAGGAATCTCTTATGCCCCGTACACACGGTCGGAAAATCCGACGGGAAAAGTCAGATCGGGTTATGTTGTCGGAAAATCCGAACGTGTGTGGGCTCTATCGGACTATTTCCGTCGGAAATTCCAACGGAAAAAATTTGAGAGCAGGATCTCAAATTTTCCGACAAAAAAATCTGATCTGACTTTTTCCGATCCTTTTTTAGAGAATTCCGATCGGACAAAGTGCCACGCATGCTCAGATCAAATAAAGAGACCAAAGCTATTGGCTACTAGCCTGAACGTAGTCCCGTCGTAACGAACGAACGTCATCACGTTCCGAACGATCGGATTTTCCTACAACTTTGTCCGACCGTGTGTATGCAACACCAGTTTCGGTCAAAATCCGTCTGAAAAAATCCAACGGATTTTGTGGTAGGAATATCCGACCGTGTGTACAAGGCAATACTGCTTATCACGCGTGTCACAGCAAACCGAACCAACAATGGTTTATACTCAAAAATAGCAACAGGATGATTGGGGTTATAACAGTGCCCAAAATTTACAAGGAATACGTTTTATATGTAGCGCTGGTATTTTCAATACAGACACTATAAATAAAAATGTAGTTATTCTGAAGCTGTAGTTTAGCTCAGACTGCCATTATTGTAAATTGTGGTTCTGTTTCAGCTTGGCTGGTTGTGTGGTTTTCCCCTTGGCCTAGGGATGGCGCCCTATTATTTTGGCCAAGGTTGGAAATTGCAACAAGCTGGGTGTATTTGGTGCCTCTTTGCCCAGAAATGGGTGTGGTCTGCCTGCTGTGAATTCTGGGAGGGGGTACTTAAGGGACAGACCCCGTGACAGGAGAGTTCTGACCTGATGGCCCTCCTGGCCTATAGTGTGTTGCTGCCGCTAAATTGTCTCGGGGCCGGCTGACCCGAGGCGTAGTTACAAAGTCTTGGGGCCTACCGATTTAGGGATGGTCCTGTGCTATCTTGGCTGTGAGAAGAAGCCGAGCGCCTGGAGGATCCAGGGGAGGACTTTTCAGGAGAGGACCGCTCAACAAGGCCGGTGCCTCTAGAAGAGCCTGGAGACTCAGTTGGAGGATGTATCCCGGGTCACCTACCACACAGTACCGTAGGTTCGGAAGAAGGGAACTGGTACTATGTGATCAAGCCTTGACAATGCAAAAAGTCGCTAATTACCCAATCCTGTGGCAGAGGATTGTGTAACGGTTATACTGAATCTTAAAGTCTGTGGCAGAGACTATGACCGAGCATCGCATTGGCTGCTAGGTCAGTGAGAGAGGCCTATCCGGTGGTTGCTGAATCCAGTTGTGGAGCTGTTGCCCTCTGGATCAAAGAAAGTATTCCTGATCTGCAATTCAAAGGTACCTGAATTCCCCTAAACCCTCCATCCCTCTATTGCATGTGTCTTTCTTAAATAAAGCGTTGGAAAAAGAGACTGTGTGTCGGAGATAAACTCTGTGGAAAGAAATCTTTAATGGGACCCCTATGACGGATATGGTGGAACAGTAAAGGAACGGTAAGCCCAATTAGATATGTGCAATTTGTTTAGTTTTAATTAGTTTTCTGTTCAAATTCGTTATATTCGTTCATTCGTTATCGTACGAATGAACGAATGATTCGCCAAAAATTCTAACGAATTATCGAAACGAACGAATATGAAAAACAACAAAAATACGAAATAATTAAATTAGAAACAACGAAACTACGAAAGAATGAAAATCCGAAAAACGAAAACAGGAACAACGAAAATCAAAATGAACGAAAAAATTCGTACATTCGTAACTTTTTTTTTTTTGTTGATTCGTAATTTTCCGTGTCTCTTACAATGGCGCTGCTTAACGTGCTTCGAATTGATTGAACGAAAAAATTCGTACATTCGTAACTTTTTTTTTTTTTTTGTCGATTCATAATTTTCCGTGTCTCTTACAATGGCGCTGCTTAACGTGCTTGGAATGGATTGAACGAAAAAATTTGTACATTCGTAACTTTATTTATTTTTTCTGATTCGTAATTTTCCGTGTCTCTTACAATGTAATAATAGCATACACATTACATAAAATTATGAATTATGCTCCGATTACGAATCTACGAAAACAATGTTACGAAAGTACGAATAAATCAATCTCACGAAAGTACGAATGTAACTAAATCTACGAAAATACTAATGCGTCCGAATACAAAATATAACGAAAATACGAAAATACGAATTTCGAATAAACGAAAATTAGACTAACGGAAAAACGAATCAACAAAAAAACAACTCTACGAAAATACAAACGAGTCCGAATACGAACACCGACGACTTACGAAATTACGAATCGTTACGAATCAACGGAAACGAACAGAAACGAAACTAAATGAATTTTTCTATTGTGCACATGTCTAAGCCCAATCAAAATTTCAGCAGCTCCTTCGGGGGTCAGTGCTACATATATAAAATAGAAAGTGTATTCATAAAATAACAATTATTTGGTTCAATAAAAAAAAATCTGAGTATGATACATATCACATTAATGGTCACTGGTGTCCAACTATACAAGGTGATCAATTCTTGATGTTATATCCCAACATGTTTCGTCAGCATTGGCTTCTTCAGGGGATTTCTAAGGACCACCACTTTTCTTAAAGCTTTAGTAAAGATATGATCATATACATAATCAATAATTATTTATACTGTTACAGCAGTATTTCTGTTGACTTGCTTGCTGACTTTTCTTCATGTCTCTCTGGGTAAGTTTGATATGGTAATGGACAGAATAAACCATGATATGCAAATATTTAAACTGCTGTAACAGTTCTGGTCAATTTTGTTTTTTTTATAGGTGCAGCAAGAACATGGGACGTCATGGCAGCTGGGCAGTTGGCAGTTGTTGGTCCTTCATGGTGGTAAGAAAACCTATGATAAGGAAGGGTTCGGGACCCATCGGTGGTATGTGTCCCGCTGGTGTATTCCAGTTAACGATGGTTTAGCTGGAATAAGGTAATGGTTGCATTGCAGGTAGTGTGTTGTCTCTGAGCCGGTGTGTTGCGGCTGGAGGCCTATTATGGTAAAGGTCCCGGAGTGCAGAAGTGGAACATACTATATTTTTGGGGTGCCGTCAAAGACCTACAGGCCTAGTGACTGATAGTTTGTTCTCTGATGTTTCTGTTCTAAGGAATGTTTTATCGTTCTTGTTAAGTTAATATTTGTTATTAAAGAGGCTGCTATGGCCATTTGTACTCCATTTCTTGTGTGGTCTCCAGTAATTATAGGTAGGGTTGTCCCGATACCGATACTAGTACTTGTACTCACACAAATGCTCCCGATGCCTATTCCGATACCTGTAACTGGAAGTCGGCGGGCGGAGAGGGCGGTGCGGAGATCAATCTGGCAGCAGTGCGGATGGGGGTAAGCTGGCCGGGACAGGGATGCAGGATGCCGCCACATATAATGTCCAAAGCGGTGAGCGGAGCCGTCGCACAGAAAGTGACGTCACCGTGTCTCCATCGGAGGGTAAACATCACGACGGCCATCTTGGTACACCTTGCACTCGGCTGCAGTAAGCCAGCAGCAGACATCTGGGTGTAACAAGATGTCTGCTGCTAGCTTACTACAGCCAAGTGCAAGGTGTACCAAGATGGGCATCGCAGCATACTTACTAGATGTTAAATGACATGAATGATGAGAGGCAAGGAAGGATTTTGCAATGCTATATGCCATATATCATTGCAAAATCATTCCTCTCCTCATCATTCATGTAATTTATTATGCAATTGCCAATCAGTGCTGCATTTCAGGTGCCCATCAGTGCCATCAGTGCCGCCTTTCAGTATCGATAAGTGCCATATATCGGTGCCCATCAGTCAGTGTCAGCCATCACTGCCAGCCACCTATCAGTGTCACCGACCAGTGCCATCTATCAGTGCCCATAAGTGACACCTATCAGTGCCCATCTATCAGTGCCAGCCGTCAGTGCCACCTATCAGTGCCCATAAATGCAACCTATCAGTTCCCAAAAGTGCTTCCGCCTATCAGAGCCCATCAGTCAGTACCATCTATCAGTGCTCATCAGTCAGTGCTCTTCAGTCAGTGCCAGCCTTTGGTGCTATCTATAAGTGCCACCTATGAGTGCCATCTATCAGTGCCCATAAGTGCTGCCTATCAGTGCCCATCAGTCAGTGCCATCTATCAGCAGAGGCGTATCTAGTGAAAATGGCGCCTATGGCAAGCACTGAAACTGTGCCCCTGTCAAAACATTTGCGGCCTTACCAGCACCCATAAATGCAGTAACATCAGTACCCATAAATGCAGTAACATCAGCACCCATAAATGCGGCCTTACCAGCACCCATAAATGCAGCAACATCAGCACCCATAAATGCAGCAACATCAGCACCCATAAATGCAGCAACATCAGCACCCATAAATGCAGCAACATCAGCACCCATAAATGCGGCCTTACCAGCACCCATAAATGCAGCAACATCAGCACCCATAAATGCAGCAACATCAGCACCCATAAATGCAGCAACATCAGCACCCATAAATGCGGCCTTACCAGCACCCATAAATGCGGCCTTACCAGCACCCATAAATGCGGCCTTACCAGCACCCATAAATGCGGCCTTACCAGCACCCATAAATGCAGCAACATCAGCACCCATAAATGCGGCCTTACCAGCACCCATAAATGCGGCCTTACCAGCACCCATAAATGCGGCCTTACCAGCACCCATAAATGCAGCAACATCAGCACCCATAAATGCGGCCTTACCAGCACCCATAAATGCAGCAACATCAGCACCCATAAATGCGGCCTTACCAGCACCCATAAATGCGGCCTTACCAGCACCCATAAATGCAGCAACATCAGCACCCATAAATGCGGCCTTACCAGCACCCATAAATGCAGCAACATCAGCACCCATAAATGCAGCAACATCAGCACCCATAAATGCAGCAACATCAGCACCCATAAATGCGGCCTTACCAGCACCCATAAATGCGGCCTTACCAGCACCCATAAATGCAGCAACATCAGCACCCATAAATGCAGCCTTACCAGCACCCATAAATGCAGCAACATCAGCACCCATAAATGCAGCAACATCAGCACCCATAAATGCGGCCTTACCAGCACCCATAAATGCGGCCTTACCAGCACCCATAAATGCGGCCTTACCAGCACCCATAAATGCAGCAACATCAGCACCCATAAATGCAGCAACATCAGCACCCATAAATGTGGCCTTACCAGCACCCATAAATGCAGTAACATCAGCACCCATTAATGTGGCCTTATCAGCACCCATTAATGCGGCCTTACCAGCACCCAAAAATGCAGTAACATCAGCACCCATAAATTCTGCGCCAGCACCTCTGACATTGGACAGAGGTAGAGAGGGAGTAGGATCACCAGTGTCCAGGTGCCCTAGGCAGCTGCCTAGTTTGCCTAGTGGTAATGCCGGTGTTCTGTCGAGAAGTACCCTCTATCGAAAAATGCTGGGACAGAACTGCACGTGCGCAGAACGGAGCCTCAGAACAGCTGAGCTTAAGATCAGCTGTTTCGCGTTGCCGAGGCATGTTTATGTAGGCGAGGACGGATATTTACATTAAGGGGGTGGATATTTCAATGATGGCCAGTGCTAGGGGCGGAATTTTTATCGCTGAACAAACAAATCTGGTAAAGAAACCTTTATGTAATATAGACAAATCTGCCCTTCAATTGACTAAACACGCCCCGCAGCGTTCAAAATAAATAGCAGATAAAGATTTATTTTGCAAATTTCTTTGGCCATCTATACAAATTCCACCCCCAGCACTGCCCATCATTGAAATATCTGCCCCCTTCATGTAAATATCTGTCCCTCACCTACATGAACGTGCCTCGGCCACACGGGACAACAGCGTAAACTCAGCTGTTCTGCGGCTCCGTGCGGCGCATGCGCAGTTCCACCTGGGCACTATTCGATAGCCGGGCATTTCTCGACAGAGCACCGGCCCTGTCTGCTTGGCACACACGCAGAATCACACATGATGACTTTAAGTCATCACCATGTGCGATTGTGCGCGTGTGCCAGGCCCAAGCAGAAGCAAGCAGCCAATCAAATATAGTGCTCGATATGGATTAAATAAATATACTTAGCCATAGATATCATAAATAAAGTGTAATAAAAGTGATTTGTGCAAAAGCAGGTACTACTTGCACAAATCACTTTATTATACTTTACTTGTGATATCTATGGCTAAGTATATTTATTTAATCCATATTGTTTGAGCACTATATTTGATGCTGAAGATCGTAGTGACTGACTGGTTCTGTAATTGTACCTGCTTCTCGGCTGCAGTGCTAATCCTTCCAGGTGCTGCTGTCTGGGGGTTCCAATTTTTTCTCTTCTCTCTAGTGACGTAGTGTTCTCTCTAGAGTTCTCTTCTCAAGCCTCCAGAGTCCTCATGGTCACGTCACCGACCACGTCAGAGTCACGTGACATCACACAGACCCGGGAGACCTCGCTCCGGGGAGAAGCTGAAGCAGCTGCAGAGAGGAGGGTAGGCGGAGCATTAGGCCCCGCCTCCGCATTAGGCTCCGCCTCCGCACTAGGCTCCGCCCCCGCCAGTTACACTATGGCTACGTAGATGACCCGGGCGAGTCAACTCATCAGCCGTCATGAGATGGGGGAGACTGTCGCTTCCCTCCTCACTTGCTAGTGAAGTGCTGTGCCGGCGCTGCGCTCCAGCAGGCCGGCCGTGGCGCAGGGGACTGCATTAGTGCGGGAGGCGGCCGCGAGAGGACGGGTGGGACTGTTTTATTGTGCGGGGGCGGCTTTTTTGCCGCCCCCCCCCCCCCATGGCGCCCATGGCACCTGCCATGGCTGCCATACCCTAGATACGCCACTGTCTATCAGTTCCAGCCATCAGTGCCAGCCACCAGTCAGTGCCCATCAGTCAAACTGTCACATGACATTAAAAAAAAAAGTATCGGTAATCGGTATCGGCGAGTACTTGAAAAAAAGTATCGGTACTTGTACTCGGTCTTAAAAAAGTGGTATCGGGACAACCCTAATTATAGGTAACTGAAAGGGATGGGTTGGAGTATGAGGATGGTCGGGCAGCCATTGGGTGAAGTTGGGGACATCTGGTCTACACTGATCAAGAGGAGCGGAGGTTCTTGAGAAGGTCAAGGAAAACAACAGAGCACCAATCCTATCCAGCGTCTCCTACATGGGTAGCACTCCACCTGTTAGATATAGGAAAGCTAAATCTGTTGTGCTGCAGGAGTACCTAAGGCTGGCCATAGATGATGCAATTTCCTTTTCTTCAACCACCAGTACTACTTCCCGCCCAAGGTATGTCATATGACGTCATGGACTTTGAGTGGGGATATCTGCATGATGGGTGCAGCTACAGGCATCATCCAGATATCATCTTTTTCAGCCGGGGATTCTGTCCCCTGCGATCGGCGAGCCAGAGAACAAATTGGTCGCCGCTGGAAGTTTACCATAGAGATTTATGGTAACCAGATGGTCCCCAGTCATCTCTATGACCCTTGGAGGTCCGGGCGCAACGTTATGTAAAGCTATGAGTAAGCACTTTATTTAGTGCGAAACGCGTCAGCTCTTGTACCCCCTTTTTTGTTTTGCTGTGGACCATTAGATGTGATGTGATTCCTATTTTTCAATAAACTACACAGGATTTTATCTTTATCCAGTGTGTGGCTGTCCAGAGTTTTTCTACTGCTTCCCGCAACGTTATGTAGTCACATCCGGGCTGGCGGCAGTAAATCGAAGACTCGGCTGGAAAGGCAGAGACAGTTTATTTATTTTTTATGATCGCCATTCGAGCCTGGAGGAGAGATGTGGGAACTTATTGACCCCACATCTCTCCATGAAGAGGACCTGTCATGCACTATTCCTAATACAAGGGATGTTTACATTTTTTGTAATACGAATGAAAGTAAATACTTCTTGCATTGATCAACAACCAGGGTGGCTAAAAATCTATGATTTTTTTTAACAAAATCAAGAAAATATAATTTTTTTTTTATTAAAATCAGATTTTTTTTTTTTTTTTTAATCAAATGTATTTTAATAAAATGCTTTTCGAGTAAAAATCTATCTAAAAGATAGTTTTCTATTTAAGATACATTCATAATTTTGTTTATTCAGCATGAAATGGAGCTTAGTTATGTAGCACGAGGCTGTATATTCTGAAATATTTACATTTTTGGTAAACTCATTTAATGAATCCAAGCTCTGCAAGCTGAGATAACATGCACTGCATTGATGCGTTCACACAACTTCACAGTAACCGTGAGATAAAACAAAGTTCAGGAATATTCCTTCTCCCCATTGTTTTGCAAATCTATGTATACTACAAACTGTATGATTGAGTCGGTTCTGATATCTCTGTTTTACTAACCTGACAGCTTATTATTCTAAATAGGAAATCTTAATTTTGTTTGCAAATATTAAAGATTCTAATTACCAGCAAGAATAAGTGCTTACATTTAAAGAGCACCTGTCATTTCAGATCCACCATGGCAGCGCCTGTTAGCGGGTGTCCACTCACCTGCTGTCGCCACGTCCCTCACCTTGTTGTGTCACTGCCGTGTCACCAGCTGTCCCATTAAAGTGAATGGGACTGTCGGTGAGTGAACAGCAGGTCATAGGAGAAGCCAACAGCGGGTCAGAGGAGGAGCCAACTGCGGGTCAGAGGAGGAGCCAACAGTGGGTCAGAGGAGTAGCCAACGGCGGGTCAGAGGAGTAGCCAATGGCGGGTCAGAGGAGTAGCCAACGGCAGGTCAGAGGAGTAGCCAACGGCAGGTCAGAGGAGGAGCCAACGGCGGGTCAGAGGAGGAGCCAACGGTGGGTCAGAGGAGTAGCCAACGGCGGGTCAGAGGAGTAGCCAACGGCGGGTCAGAGGAGTAGCCAACGGCAGGTCAGAGGAGTAGCCAACAGCGGGTCAGAGGAGGAGCCAACGGCGGGTCAGAGGAGGAGCCAACGGTGGGTCAGAGGAGGAGCCAACGGCGGGTTTAGAGGAGGAGCCAACAGTGGGTCAGAGGAGTAGCCAACGGCGGATCAGAGGAGTAGCCAACGGCAGGTCAGAGGAGTAGCCAACAGCGGGTCAGAGGAGGAGCCAACGGCGGGTCAGAGGAGGAGCCAACGGTGGGTCAGAGGAGGAGCCAACGGCGGGTTTAGAGGAGGAGCCAACAGTGGGTCAGAGGAGTAGCCAACGGCGGGTCAGAGGAGTAGCCAACGGCAGGTCAGAGGAGTAGCCGCTGCGGGTCAGAGGAGTAGCCGCTGCGGGACAGAGATGACAGTTGCTCTTTAAAAATTATGATTTAAATCAAGCCTTTTTACTAGTGATTTAAATCAAATCCACCCTGGTAACAACTAACATGGTTTCCAGCAGACATAAAGCAACTTCCGATGTTTGCTCAGTTTTTGTCTTTATTGTTGCCTCAGTGCACACAGGGAGTCCCAGCCATCTGCAAAGTTTCAGGTAATCCCCGTGTATCCTCCTCTACAATAAAGATTGAATGTGTTCTGTTAGTTGATGCTTCATTCCATTCTTCTGCATCACTCCCTCATTTCTTGTGGAGGAATTTGTAGAATCGTGGTGTCTGTATGTATAACAGGGAGCGGCTCCTCTGTGTCCTGGACATTGGCAAAGCCCGGCATTGCCCAACACCTGCTTTATACACACATGGCACGGCATCTAATGAAACTCCAAAAATACGACAAATACATTTCAGATGCCATGGGGACACAAGTCGTTAGTTTGTCTGTCTGCAACAGTACAAGCCTCGCCATTGCAATGGGGTTACGCTACGAGGTTCCAAAGATACACAGGTGTATATACAAAATACGCTGCCTACGCCATACTGAATGGTGAGGCCCACTTGTACAAACCTCCCCACTCATGTCTTCTTTTTCTTGTAGTAAAAGTTCATGCTAAAATGCGCTATTGTGTGCAAAAAAGAGAAACAATAGATGGCTTCATGTTTCCTGAGCTATGACTGTTTGTAAAATTGAGGCTTGGTGTTGCCCCCCTCGCCCCCCCCCCCCCACACCCTGCGGCCTCAGGAGCTGTTCTACAGATGTCATTATGACACTCACAGATTACCACTTGCTGGTAACTTGGTTGCCACTCTTAGATCTGTCTTTACTTCACTCTTCATTGCTGCCATCCAAGAATCTCTCCACCCTCCAACACTACAATCCAAAAATCTCATCTCACCACCCTCTACCACTACAATCCAAGAATCTTTACATCCTCCACCGCTACAATCCAAGAACCTCTTCACCCTCCACCGCTACAATCCAAGAACCTCTTCATCCTCCACCATTGAGGAATTTCCCCACCTTTCACCACTATAATCCAAGAATCTCTCCTCCCTCATCACTACCATCCAAGAATCCCTCCACCCTTCACCACTACCATCTAAGAATCTCTAAACCCTTCACCACTACCATCTAAGAATCTCTAAACCCTTCACCACTACCATTTAAGAATCTCTCCACTTCCACCGCTACAATCCAATAATCTCTACACCCTTCACCACTACCATCCAAAATTACTAAACCCTTCACCACTCCCATCCAAGAATCTCTCCACCCTCCATCAATACCATCCAAGAATCTCTCTACCCTCCACAACTATCATCAGGAAATCTCTCCACCCTCCACCACTACAATCCAAGAATCTCTACACCCTTCACCCCTACCATCCAAGAATCTCTCCACCCTCCACCAATACCATCCAAGAATCTCTTCTTCACTCTCCACCATTACCATCCAAGAATCTCTCCACCTTCCACCAATACCATCCAATAATCTCTCCACCAATACCATCCAAGAATCTCTCCACCCTCCATCAAAGAGATCAGCTAAGGTATGATAGTATGATAGTATGACAACTCATGGGGCCCCCGGGCAATCTGAGATTATGGGGCCACACAGTGTACACATACATGTACACACAGTATACACATGTTTCTATTGGCTGAGAAGGTACTGGAGAGGTGGGGCAGCTATAATCTCGGGATTTTTAGATGTCGGTAAGGGATATTTCAGAAACAGATTTAAACAAAAAAACTGATTTTTACATACTGTCCCTGGTTTTACTGAGGCTGACAATCCTGATGGGGCCCCCTAGTGGCCCGGGGCCCTCGGGAAGTGCCCGAGTGGCTGAATGATCAGTCCGCCCCTGACAGGGACAGTGCTAAAGTTGTATGCCAATATTGAGGTTCCCGGTAAACTGGAAGTGAAGAGGACGCTCTTTTATTTTCTCCCATGAGCGATATCTCGCTGTTTTTTTTTTTTGTTTGTTGCAGTCTGCCAGGATTTGGCTTCCTCCCAGTATCTTTCCACAGCTGGGATCAGTAATGACCTTGTAATTTCAGAGACGGGATAAATAAATCGCAATATTGCAGTTTTAATTCTATTTATGTCTTCTGTTTCTCATCAGGAAGATGAATTTAATCTCCTCTGCCTCTAATGATATTCTGTTTATTGGAGATTTGTCTTTCTGAAGTTTAGATTACAAAATCTGCTGAACTGGAGGGATATCTGATGCCTCGGCCATGTCTACCTCTGATTCACCTTCCCGAGAGACGCCTCATTTCCACTGTCACAACATACGCTCTGCAGTTACTTTTATGTTTTATGCTGTCACTTTGCCCTTAGTATATGTGGCGCTTCATTCAACAAAAGGTTTGAGTGGCGTCAAAAAGTAGACAGTCTGAAAAGACATTGGAAAACTCTTCCTCGCTGCGGCCACCTGTCTTGGCTCATAGGCCTCAGTATACAACAGAGAAATTCAGTCGCTACGAAGTGTCCGCTAAGAATTACTTGGAGCTGAACTCCAGAATTTTTGGTTAAATAACAGGCTTTAAAGTGGTTGTAAACCCCAGACATGAAATATGAACAAAGCATATGCCACTATAGAAGGAGGTCTCCAAACATTCTAAACAAAGGGTCAGTTTATTGTCCTTCAGACTTTAGGGGTGCTGGACTGTGACCAGCGGGAGTGCAATTTTCCTGACATCTGTGGGAGTAAACATCACCACATTTGGTATAGTGCCCCGTTGTTGGTATCATTGCTAGGAATAGTGCCCCATTGTTGGTATCATTGCAAGGAATAGCCCCATTGTTGGTATCATTGTAAGGAATAGTGCCCATTTTTGGTATCATTGCGAGGAATAGTGTCACATTGTTGGTATCATTGCGAGGAATAGTGTCCCATTGTTGGCATCATTGCAAGGAATAGTGTCCCATTGTTGGTATCATTGCAAGGAATAGTGCCCCATTGTTGGTATCATTGCGAGGAATAGTATCCCATTGTTGGCATCATTGCATGGAATAGTTCCCGTTGTTGGTATCATTGCAAGGAATAGTGTCACATTGTTGGTATCATTGCAAGGAATATTGTCCCATTGGAATAGTGTCCCATTGTTGGTATCATTGCAAGGAATAGTTCCCGTTGTTGGTATCATTGCAAGGAATAGTGTCACATTGTTGGTATCATTGCAAGGAATATTGTCCCATTGGAATAGTGTCCCATTGTTGGTATCATTGCAAGGAATAGTGCCCATTGTTGGTATCATTGCATGGAATAGTGTCACATTGTTGGTATCATTGCAAGGAATATTGTCCCATTGGAATAGTGTCCCATTGTTGGTATCATTGCAAGGAATAGTGCCCATTGTTGGTATCATTGCAAGGAATAGTGCCCATTGTTGGTATTATTGCTAGGAATAGTGCCCCATTGTTGGTATCATTGCAAGGAATAGTGTCCCATTGTTGGTATCATTGCAAGAAATAGTGCCCATTGTTGGTATCATTGCGAGGAATAGTGTCCCATTGTTGGTATCATTGCGAGGAATAGTGCCCATTGTTGGTATCATTGCAAGGAATAGTGTCCCATTGTTGGCATCATTGCAAGGAATAGTGTCCCATCATTGGTATCATTGCGAGGAATAGTGCCCCATTGTTGGTATCATTGCGAGGAATAGTGTCCCATTGTTGGTATCATTGCAAGGAATAGTGTCCCATTGTTGGCATCATTGCAAGGAATAGTGTCCCATCGTTGGTATCATTGCAAGGAATAGTGCCCCATTGTTGGTATCATTGCAAGGAATAGTGTCCCATCATTGGTATCATTGCGAGGAATAGTGCCCCATTGTTGGTATCATTGCGAGGAATAGTGTCCCATTGTTGGTATCATTGCGAGGAATAGTGTCCCATTGTTGGTATCATTGCAAGGAATAGTGTCCCATTGTTGGCATCATTGCAAGGAATAGTGTCCCATCGTTGGTATCATTGCAAGGAATAGTGCCCCATTGTTGGTATCATTGCAAGGAATAGTGCCCCATTGTTGGTATCATTGCAAGAAATAGTGCCCATTGTTGGTATCATTGCGAGGAATAGTGCCCCATTGTTGGTATCATTGCAAGGAATAGTGTCCCATTGTTGGTAACATTGCAAGGAATAGTGTCCCATTGTTGGTATCATTGCCCCGGTCACAGTGGACAATGGTGCAGTATATACAATAATTTTCTGAAAAGCAACAATGTGCTACAAGAAGAATAGCTATTTTTGCAAAGTAATGTAGTCAGATTTCAGAGAGCTCCTCACACGTTGACTGGGTGAGTATGCTTCCTGAAACAGTACATATAAGTCTATGATCCTATCTCAGCAATTTACTTCTGCTCCTTGTATCACCAGATCGAAGGCAGGCTAGGACATGATTGGATGCCGTTAGGAACATTTTAATACTGCCACTTTCTTACATCCTGTTTTTGACAGTAATGAGCATGTGAGGGGTGTGGCTAGGAGCACTTCACCCATATGTGCAGGACTTTTTTTTCTCTGAGAATAGATGCAGGTACCTCCCCCACTTTGGAGTTACCCCTTGTCTCCACCCCCTACCCACCTCTGAGCACCGTCCCTTGGTTCCACCACCTACCCACCTCTGAGCACTGTCCCTTGTCTCCACCCCCTACCCACCTCTGAGCACCGTCCCTTGATAAAATAAATATAATAAATGATGACTGTGATTTAAAATAATCGTAAATACTTCATAAAATTCAAAAGAAATTTAAAATGTAGAAATTAAGGTAAAAAAAACGCAGTGAAGGCGATAAAGTGCAGTAAATAGCTAAAGAAGCTGCTATGAAAATAAATCATAGACTAAAGTGTCTATATAGTGACTGAAGTGAATGATGAAAGTAAATAAAAATGACTAAAGTGAAAAAATTGCAAAAATGAGTCGCAAGCTAAAAACGCATCACAGCAAATAAAAGATAATGAATAGTCCATATAAACATGGGTGCAGGTAACAGTTCGTTCCCAAAGTGACGTGCAGAAAATATTAATTCCTGTTGAATGTGCAATGATTTTCCACTGTGAATATCTTGTGCGATTTAGAGCAGCGCTCTGTGATCCTGGTGGGGGTGATAAAGTTGGCCCCTTACCTTACAGCTGTAAGGTTACAGCATGGGTTGAATGGGTCTTTGGGGTCCCTGGTGACCTTCCTCCTTTGAGAGCTCCAATCTGTTTCCCAGATCTTTTTGGCACTTAAATCGCATCCAATAAAGGGGGGGGGGGGGGGGGGGGGGGGGGGGGGTCACTCGCATCAGTATAAAAGAGAGGAAGGAAGTAGCCTCATGGTGTAGTATGTCAACATCAATTATGGTTTATTTAATACAAGTAAAACGGTTCACATTAAAAGCAGGGGGGTACTCACATTTTTAAATGAGTCAAAAAGAAATGTACAAACGAGCGGCGAGCTCGATGTTGCATCACTTCCGGTTGGTCAAAACTAAGCTGCGGTCCCGACGCGTGTTCGTCACCGATCACGTGACTTCTTCAGGGGTGCCTAGTGATTGTGGAAGTGTCTTATTTATAGGCCATTCAGTTATGCTAAGCGGCCATTTTCCTGTGGCCCGATCGCCGGAAATGGTCATAATACTGCCGCCGGAAATGCTCCGGCGGCCATTTTGGGATTGAAAAAACAGCGCTGATAGGCTGGAAACGTCTGGTGTCAGCAAAGGATGTATCAGATCCATTTCTGAACACAAGGCGGCTTTCTGATCAGAAAATGAATAAATTGCCAGGCGCAAATACATGAGTAAAGGGACGAATAAGGTGTTTTAAAACGGAGGGTTAAAAATAGCACAAACACCATAAAACACTCGGTAGATGGCCAGCTAAAAGTATTTAAAAGGTTAGGACCATAAGAGATATTAAAAATTACTAATAAGCATGGGAGTAAAACGACGGTAAAAATTGGGATGGTTTAAAACCAAAAAAATACCGGAAATGATGTTTACATGTAAATATAATTAAAAATACATGTATGAAATCTAAAAGTATAAGAGAACAGTGGTGGGACAATCAAGTGGATAGAAGATGAAAACACCCGGATACAGGGGTGATGGAGATGTGGAATAAAAGTAAGGTGAAATGGATATAGGGTGATCCATATACATTAGAGACATGGGTGCAGAGGTGCAAATAATTCAGGTAGATTGACATTACTCATGGTAGACATATTAATAAAAGAGTGGTAAAAGAAAGTTATGAACTATAATATGATAAAACCAATAGTAAAATTATGTAAAACTGGTGTGGTCAGAGTTTAGATAAAAGGGGAGGAGATCATTTTAAAAGTCGCTAAGGAAACAATTCAGGTCAAATTCGATGTTTAAGCCATGTGGCGTTAAAGTATTAAGGGTAAAAATCCACTTGGATTCCAACTGACTTATAGTTCTGACCTTGTGGCCTCCTCTCCAGTGTTTAACATAGGGTTCTATCCCCCAGAATTTCAAATGTGTTGGGTCCTTTTTATGATGTATGGCAAAGTGCCTAGATACGTTATGCTTATCGGAACCCTTTATGATATTTTTAACATGTTCTTTAATTCTGACTCTGAGTGGTCGCTTTGTGCGACCAACATACTGTAGGCCGCAGCTACATTCTAAAGCGTAGACAGCTCCTATTGTGTTACAGCAGATGAATTCACTGATCGTGTAGGTATTGCCAGTACTGGTTGATGTAAAATCCTTCTTTTTTTCGTTTGGTTTCTTAGTCCTGGTGCAAGCAAAACATCTTTTGCAAGGGTAGAAGCCTTTGCCTGTAAAGAAGGTAAGGCCTCTACTAGGTGGGTCTGGGATATTTTTGACTATTTTATCCCTCAGTGTGGGTGCTCTCCTGTAAACGAATTTGGAAACAGTGGGTAGGATTTCTTTTAGACGTGCATCAGTTTGTAGGATGTTCCAGTTTCTTTTGATGATTTTTTCGATTTCTTTGTGTTGTACACTATAGTCCAGCACTATCGGTATATTATCTTGTCTGGTTGTTCCTTTTGGTTTATCCTTTATAAGATCAAATCGGTCCATTTTATTTACTTCTGCTATGTTTTTACTGATCATTTCATTGCAATAGCCTTTTTCAATGAATCTGAGTTTCATATTATTGGCTTGATTTTGGAATTGCTCATTTTGTGTACAGTTGCGTCGTAAACGCATGAATTGTCCCTTAGGGATATTGAAAATCCAATTTCTATGATGGCAAGTGTCTATAGGTAGATAGCTGTTGCGATCAACATCTTTAAAGTGTGTTTTTGATCGCAATTGGCCATTTTCCTGTTCAATATCTAGATCGAGGAAGGTGATCTTTTTATCGCTAATGTCCCATGAGAGTGTTATATTTCTGTCATTTTTATTTAATTTCTCTAAAAAGTCAGTTAGTTTGTTCTGATCGCCTTTCCACAGGATGAATACATCATCTATGTATCTCCTATAGATGTGTAGCTCTTCGGGTTTATTATTGAATATTTCTTCATCTTCCCATCTTGCCATAAATAATCCTGCTACACTGGGGGCAAATTTTGCCCCCATGGCAACTCCTGTCCTTTGATGGTAATAATTTTTGTTAAACCAGAAATAGCTATTTTTTAAGCAGAAATCCAGGCTCTTCACTAGGAATTTTCTTTGGACGCATGGTAATTTGGTGTGTTTCCTTAGTCCCCATTTGATTGCTTCGCAAGCTTGATGGTGCAGAATAATAGTGTATAGAGATGAAACATCCGCTGTTGCTAACCACCAAGGTCCATCATTTGTTGGTGTTGCATCCAGGATCTGTAAAATTTGTTTCGTATCTCGAAGGTAGGCTGTTGTATTTTGTACCGCTGGCTGGAGAAAATGATCGATGTATTCTCCCATTCTAGCTGTTAGGGAGTTGATCCCATTCACAATAGGTCTTGAGGGGGGGTTCACTTTATCCTTATGGATCTTGGGGAGTATGTAAATAATAGGAGTCCTACATGATTCAGGTATCAGGTATTTTGCTTCCTTTTTATTCAGAATATCCTTTTTTAGTCCCAAATGGACGATTTGTTCTAATGCCTTTCTGCATTTAAATACTGGATTGCCTAAAAGGCGTGTGTAGGTCTCTTCATCTTGTAGAAGAGTATTTACACTTTTATTATATTGTTCCTTGGTGAGGACCACAATACCTCCTCCTTTGTCCGCTGGCCGTATAACCAAGTCTTTCCTTTTGGTTAGTTTGCGAATCCCACTCTTCATATGTTTAGGTTCTTGGCATTTCTTGATCTTCAAATTATTTAATTCGTCTAAAACCACTCTTAAAAACTTCAATGTGTTTATTGTCTTTTATAACAGGGTTAAAAACAGATTTATTTCTTAAAGTGCTATGTAGAATATCTTGCTCATGTTGTATAGTTCTTGGTTTGCAAGGGTTACTTAAAATATATTTTTTGATGTTCAGCTTTCTTATATATGTTTTTGGACTCCTATGTATGTCTGAAATTTGTCCATGTTTTTTACTGGAGCGTATTTAAGTCCTTTGTCCAAGACTCCAATTTCTTCATGTGATAGTTCTTGTCCACTGAGATTGAATATTCCTTCGCCTTTTATTCTCTTTTTCTTTTTAATTCTCTTCCCTCCTCTGCAGCCTCTCATCTTTCTGGGGTTCGTCTTGGGTGTCTCGTGTCTTCGTTCCTCCTCAGTTGGTTGTTCTCCCGGCCTCTCTCTAAAAAAGACCTCTCGTAATCCATATCGGATTGTCGATGTCTGTCAGTTCTATCTTCGTTGGGTCTTCGATCTAGGGGTGCATAGTAGTTATGGGTGGGGATCGGACTTCTTTCATACGTTCTGTATGTATCTGGTGGTGGATAGGGTTGCCCTACACGATCAGTGAATTCATCTGCTGTAACACAATAGGAGCTGTCTACGCTTTAGAATGTAGCTGCGGCCTACAGTATGTTGGTCGCACAAAGCGACCACTCAGAGTCAGAATTAAAGAACATGTTAAAAATATCATAAAGGGTTCCGATAAGCATAACGTATCTAGGCACTTTGCCATACATCATAAAAAGGACCCAACACATTTGAAATTCTGGGGGATAGAACCCTATGTTAAACACTGGAGAGGAGGCCACAAGGTCAGAACTATAAGTCAGTTGGAATCCAAGTGGATTTTTACCCTTAATACTTTAACGCCACATGGCTTAAACATCGAATTTGACCTGAATTGTTTCCTTAGCGACTTTTAAAATGATCTCCTCCCCTTTTATCTAAACTCTGACCACACCAGTTTTACATAATTTTACTATTGGTTTTATCATATTATAGTTCATAACTTTCTTTTACCACTCTTTTATTAATATGTCTACCATGATGAGAAGGCAGGATGGACGTGCAGACGTAGCGTCTAGCACGGAGGGAGGGGCGTGAGCCCGAGAGCCGACGAGAGCGTGGGAGATGAGGAGGAGAGCACCGGACCGACACGGTGTGTGAGAGACGCCGTGAAGGTATGCATCTACCAGAGGGATCGCCAGCCAGGACGCCACGGACCTTAAGATAAGGACAGCCAAAGCGTATGGGACGGCAGACGATCGGGTCCCGGCGCCCAGCGGCGATAGCGTCCTCCTCTTCGGACCCCTGACCCCCCCCCCCTGTCCCCTCCACCCCGCCACCGCCCCTCACAGGCCGTAGAAGGAAAGCAGGAAGAGGCTGCAGTGAGCCTAGCTCGAGCAGAATAGAGAAGAAGAGCCGTGAGTATCCAGCCATTTCACCCTTCACCCGTAAAGCACTCGCAAGTACACCTTACCAAAAGGTAAGTACACAGCAGCATAAGATCTGTTGGAAGCATACTGTGAAGTACATTCCCTATATCTAAGACCAAGGTAAAATGTTTCATTTCCTGTAAAGTTTGGGCTAATTGTGTGACTATGCTCCAGTGGCAAATACCCCATTTATTGGATACCTCAATGGGGCTAAATTAAGGAAGAAAGTAGGACCAATGTGGGGCTAATCTGGGAGAACCTGTGGAAAGGGGAAATACCCCATTGCTATACCCCACTGTGTGGTTGAACAATTGCTCATCGCCGGGTTGACCCCTATGAAGGAGTAACCCAGAGGCGCCCAGACACACTTTTTGGATTCCTACCTTAAAGCCACATTTCCCCCTCTTTAAGCACTGGGTCTGCGGCTAACAAGGCTAGACAGGGACCACCCCAGGGGGGAGTATAAATTTGTACCTATCAAGAAAAATGTGGGTCCAGCAATATATGTAAAGTTGTTTAAAAGCCTGGGGAAACTAAAATACAGCAGCGCAAAAATCTGCCCGCATGCTTATTCAAATCGCATCGGGCAGACTAGGATGTGCACCGAGTCCCAGAGCGGACAACTTCTGCAACAAGACAGCTTGACCCCCCCCCCCCCCCTCAACCGCAGCCTGGATATAACGGGAGCCTTAAAGTGAGTGCCTGAAGTATCATAGACACACATGGGTGTAGACGGGCTTTAAATCCCAAGATTATCGGAAGATTATGGATATTATGGTCCCCATCGGCGCAAAATTGCTGGAAAGGAAAACCCTGTAATTTGCCTTACAGACACTTCATGCATTAAAAACTGCTCTTGGGACTGTATGTGCGACTTTGATTAGCTCCTATGAATCTTTTTTTTCTTTATGTTAAAAAGTTGCACTATCGAATGAAAGTGTGATTTTTTTTTGGCGTCTGGGAAGACCGACCACCACATATGAAAAGCCGCTTTATGGAATGAAAGCGAAATTCTGATTGGTGTCCATGGAGATATACTGCCATACATCAAATACTGTATTATGGAACGAAGGTTGCCCACGTCATCAAGATCAGTGACCTCATGTAATATATCGTTAATATATACCGATTCTACCAGCAGAGCTACTTGATAGGGCACTGAAAAGGCGGAAACTGCGTATAGTGGAAGCTAACTAGCAGGAAGGGGGAACAAATCTCCCCATTCAAATAAAACAGCCCCAGCCATTGCATAAGTGTCTAGTACACCACTCAAAGACCCTACAGACGGAAAAGGTCCCCCTTAGTCCCTTGTAAACTTGATTGTATACATTAGAGTGACACACAGAGGGGTAAAAGTTAGCCTTAAAGCAAGGATCGCATCAAAAGGCAGGAGGTGGAAAAGGGCCCAGGAGGCCCAGGCCCATAACAAGACTGGGGAAGAGAATCAGGCCCATCAAAAAGATCAACATGAGTAAAGAACCACCCAAACAACCCAAGAAAGCTACCACCAAAGGCAGTAAAGGGGAGACAAGCACAATTAAACATTATTTAAGACAGGGTGCAAGCCCAAAAACATCGGGAAAAGAAACGCAGGCCGGAGTCTCCCCGGAGAGCAGGGGCGGGGCGGAAGGAGAAATTAATGACCCCAGAGCGGATCTCACAATGGAGACTGAGACTGAGCCCAGTAGGGGGGAGGATCAACAAGCAGGAACCCACATCCCCAACAAACATGAAATGGAGGCGATGCTTTTACGCCTGGAAAATGTAATCAAACTTGAAATTAACACTTTACGGGAGGACATGGGCCACCTGTTGTCCAGGGTAGAAGCGGTGGAGGGGAGAGCGGACTCCATAGACTTGGAAATCGCAAAGCTTAAAACACAATTAAAAGGCGCCTACCGCACACAGAGAGACACCCTCTATAAAATAGAGGACCAAGAAAATAGGGACAGGAGGCAAAACCTGAGGCTGCGTGCTGTCCCGGAACAAAGAGGGGAAGACCTAGAAAGAAAACTATGGGAAATTTTGGGCCCCATAAGCGGCAAGGACTTTGATCATTTTCCCCACACAGAAAGGATACACCGAGTAGGAAGACCCGAAAGGGGGGGCGCAGAGCGGCCCAGGGACATAATTGTCAGATTCAGCTACTTTAAAGAAAAAGAGGACTTGTGGGCTAAAATAAAAAATAAATCCCCTATACTGTATAAAGAAGCTGAAATTCAAGTATACGCAGACCTATCGGCCCGAACCCTCGAAAGACGGAGACACCAGAAACCCCTATTGGAAATATTGAAAAGGGAAAATATAAGATACAACTGGGGTTTCCCCTCATGCTTAATAGGGTCAAAGGAGGGGTGTCCGGCCAGGTTGAGGTTCCCGGAAGAAGTGCAGGGATTCTGTACAAAACTCGGGATTCCAGTCCCGAATCTGCAGGGTTGGACTGAAATGGAGGGCCTGGGGGACGCGGGGGGGGGGTGGCGGGGGGGGGAGGGGGGAGGGGTGAATGACCACACATAGCTACAAAAGAACCCAGCTCAAATCGGCCCTGCCCCCTCCCCCTCTGCGCCCTGAGCCGGGCTGCGGAGGGAGAGGGGAGGGCTTTACAAGCTCCACCTCACCAGGAATCCGGAGTCTAAGGGAAGCCACAAAGGATGGCCCCCAAGGACCCGGGGACCCTAGTTGGGGTAAGAGAGAGGGGGAGGGGGAGGTGGGAGAGAGAGGGGAGGGGAGGGGTGGGAGGGGAGGAAGGGAGGGGAGGGGGATGGGGGGAAGGGGGAGGGAAAGGGGGGAGGAGGGGGGGGGAGGGGGAGGGAAGGGAGGGGAGGGGGATGGGGGGAAGAGGGAGGGAAACCACGTCCGCTGTGGGGCTGTTGTCACCATCAATATTTCAGGGGGAAAAAAAAAAAAAAAATCTTCCAAAAGATAAATGAAGGACATAGAAATCAAATTTTTATCATATAATGTGAAAGGCTTAAACTCCCCCGGCAAGCGATCTAAAATTTTGGAGGAAGCTGAGAGATATGGCGCAGGTATAGTGTTCCTGCAAGAGACTCATCTGGCACATTCCTCAAATACTAGACTTTTTTCTCCAGCTCTCCCAAAATGGTTCTACGGAGACACTATCTCGAGCAGGGCAAGAGGAGTGGCAATTGGGATTGCGAGGGACATCGACTTCACGGTGGAGGAGAGAATGACGGACCCCGAGGGGAGATACCTGTTTCTTAGGGGCTCTCTCCTAGGGGTAGAACTTACACTGGCCAATGTTTATGCCCCCAACACCAAACCTATCTTATTCCTTGAAGCAATTCTGCGCAAGCTAAGGGCCTTCAGGAAAGGATATTTGATCTTGATGGGGGACCTCAATTTTGTGATGGACCCCGCGAAGGACAGTACGTCTGGTGGCACGGGGAGGGGTAACATACAACTGAAGCTTATTAAGAAAAAACTATCGGAGCACCAACTGCTGGACGTGTGGAGGATACAGCACCCGCAGTTGAGGGATTATTTGTTCTTCTCCCCAGTCCACCAGATGTATTCTCGCCTGGACTATATTTTAATAGACCATGGCATACTGGAAAGGGTTAAAGAAACCGAAATTGGAATAACTTCCTTCTCGGACCACGCGCCGGTATCCATGAGGCTAAGGTTCCCTGAACACAAACAACCCTCTAGCGGATGGAAACTCAATCCTGAATTGTTACATGACAAAGAAATTAGGGAGTATATCAAAAAGGAACTAGAATGGTTCTTTCAAGTCAACGACAACGGAGAGGTCTCAGAGGCACAACTGTGGGACGCGCATAAAGCGTTCATCAGGGGGCTCCTGATTGCTAAAGCTTCATGGAAAAAAAAGGAGAGGGTGAGAAAGACGCAGGCGCTGATGGCCGAGATTAAAACTCTGGAGCAAAAGCACAAAGCTGGGGGGGCACCTAGCCAGAGCATATACATAGAACTTATAGATAAGAGAGAGGAATTAAAAGATCTAGCTGAACAGGAAGTCAGACAGAAGTTCAATAAATTGACCAGGGAACAATATATATGGGGCAATAAGCCAGGGAAATTTCTAGCAAGGAAATTACAAAAAAAGAAAACCAGAAATTTTATTGAAAAAATTCAAACAAAAAATGGGGAGATGAAGTTCACCTCTAGTGAAATAGCCTCTACATTTAGAGACTATTACAAAGAACTCTACGAGGTGAAAACTAAGGGAAACAACGATAGCATAGGAAATAAACAGAAAACATCAGAGTTCCTAGAGAGGGCAGGGCTAATGGTCCTAGGGGGGGAGGAGAGAGAGGAGTTGGAGAGGCCAATAACTGAGGAAGAGATCTTAGCAGCCATCAACAACTCTCCAACAGGGAAGAGCCCGGGCCCGGACGGCTTCACGGCCTCATATTATAAAACGTACAAAGAGATTCTTATACCGAGATTGCTGCGATATATGAATGGACTTGGGATAGATTATGAGATGAGCGAAGAGGCCTTAAAAGCCACAATCACTCTTCTGAGGAAGGATGGGAAGGATGGATCGGTGTGCTCGAACTACAGACCCATCTCCTTATTAAATTTTGACACAAAATTATACGCCAAGATTCTGGCGGATCGAATAAAGGGGCACTTGGGTACACTGATCCATCTGGACCAGGTTGGGTTCGTCCCGGGCAGAGAGGGGAGGGACAATGGGATTCGGACACTGCTGGCCATACAGAGGATGGGAGATTCGAGAACCCCCAGTCTGCTCCTCTCGATAGACGCTGAAAAAGCGTTCGACAGAGTAGACTGGGGGTTCATGTTTAACGCTCTGCAGAGGATGGGTTTCGGACCCAGAATTATTCAAAAAATCAAAACTCTATATAATCATCCGAAAACCAACATCAAGGTCAATGGAACGACCTCCGCAGAGTTCGAACTGTTTAATGGTACTAGGCAGGGTTGCCCACTCTCCCCTCTCCTTTTTGTTCTATCCCTGGAACCGCTGTTGGCCACAATTCGCGGAAACCCAGAGGTGGAAGGCTGTAAAGTCGGCAGCGAAGAGCACAAACTTGCGGCCTTCGCGGACGACGTCCTCTTTTACATAAGCTCACCCCAGAAGTCAGTCCCCATATTGCTTAAAATCCTGAAGGAATATGGGGAACGAACAAACTTTAGAATCAATGCCTCAAAAACTTTTATCCTTAATATTAACCTCAACAAAATAGAGAAACAGAACTTACAGAAAACAGTTAGTTTTGTCTGGAAAAAAAGGATAAAATATTTAGGAATAGAACTGGCCAACAACCCGAGGAAATTATATAAAATAAATTATATCCCACTCCTAGAAGATATAAAAAAAAAATGCCAAGAGCTGAAGGGAAAAATCCTATCCTGGATAGGCAGGATCAATTCGGTAAAAATTATGATCTTACCAGTAATCACATATAAATTCCAGATGCTCCCCCTCCCTCTCCCAAAACAGTACCTCGGTAAACTAAGAGCCATTATAATGAATTTCATATGGAATTACAAAAAACATAGAATCTCCCTCCAAGTCCTAAAACAAGACAAAAGTCAGGGTGGCCTGGCGGTCCCAGACATAGAAAGTTACTATCATGCTATAGCACTTTTAAGAATTGCAGAATGGGGTAAAATAGGTAACACTAAAAGATGGGTTAGTATGGAGGAAGCACTGAGTGAAGCTAGGCTGGGGAAGATTGTGTGGAATCCTCCGAAAAGCCGGACACTGGGAGAAAAGACACATATAATCACCATCACGACTTTGAAAATTTGGGACAAAATATATAAAATATTCAATAAAAATTATAATTCGCCACTTATAGCACTTAAAGAAAATCCTTTTTTTCAGCCAGGGTTGAAGGAAATAGGAGGTGATTGGATCAGAAAGGACTGCACGAGATTAGGGGAAGTTATTAGTAAGGGGAAGGTTAAGACATTGCACGAGTTACAAAATAATGAGGCTTTTTTCATAGATGGATGGCGGCACCGCCAGCTGACCCACTTTGTGGGCTCTCTTCCTAGCCCATTAAGGGAGGCTAAGGATCTAACAAAATTAGAGAAAATTTTTACGGCTGAATGTTCAAAAAAAAGAATATCCAGAATATATAAACTATTATTAGAAAGAGATAGACCGGAGATGCCGCCATACCTCACCAAATGGGAAAGCGAATTAGGAACACAATTAGAAGTAGGCACAAGTAAGAAAATTTTAAAATTAGCACATGGGTCAGCGGTAGACGCGAGAACTGCAGAAACAAACTTTAAGTGCATGGCTAGGTGGTATAGAACCCCAGACAGGGTCAGCAATTTCCAGGCGGATACATCTGCGAACTGTTGGAGGGGGTGCGATCAAAGGGGCACAATGGGTCATCTATGGTGGGGGTGTCCTAAAATCAAAAAATTTTGGGAGACTATCCTAAAATACATAAAAGAAATAACAACGATCGAGGTAAAATATGATCCTTGGGTGGTACTTATGCATGCCACATCCAAGGAAACTAGACAATATAAAGGCTCATTGATTCCCCATCTGCTCAACGCGGCTAAAAGGGTTATTCCAAGGAGGTGGAAGGACAAGGAAAGCCCACCCTTATGGGAATGGGTTGACGCAGTGGAGTCCACTTACATGATGGAATGTGTGCTGTACACCGGGGAGGAGGACAGAGAGGCCACGAGGGCTAGATGGGAGAGTTGGAGAAAATTCAAGAGGTCTTGGAGCTATAGGGAGGCTTTGCGAGTGCAGCCGTGACAACTGATGATCCCTGGGGGGGGAAGCCGAAAAGAGATCTAGCCATGGAAAGGAAGACCCTAAGGGCAGGAGAAGATACTGGGGAGATAGGACCACCTTACAACGACAAAACAGCGGACGGGGATGGGGAGGGTGGGGGCATGGGGGGGGACAGGGGGGAGGGGGGGGGGGAAATAAAAATAAAAACCCCCAGGGGGGCTAATTGGAAGAGTGAGGGAACGGGATCTAGGACAAAGGAAACGGAGGGGGAATGGAGGCTGGGTGGGATCTCGGATGTACATATGTATTTTTTGAGCTTTGCAAATCTCTTGGAAGCCCGACTCAAGACCCCTATTCCCCCCAACTCCAGGGGGGAAAAAAAAAAAAAAAAAAAAGGGGGGGTGCGAATGAAACAATCCACTAATGATGCTAAGACAATTAGAGGGATGGAGATGCGGGCATAGCTGACACTCACCCAAAAAATATTCTTTCTGAAGTGGAAAAAAAAAGAAAAAAAAAAAAAAAAAATATGTCTACCATGAGTAATGTCAATCTACCTGAATTATTTGCACCTCTGCACCCATGTCTCTAATGTATATGGATCACCCTATATCCATTTCACCTTACTTTTATTCCACATCTCCATCACCCCTGTATCCGGGTGTTTTCATCTTCTATCCACTTGATTGTCCCACCACTGTTCTCTTATACTTTTAGATTTCATACATGTATTTTTAATTATATTTACATGTAAACGTCATTTCCGGTATTTTTTTGGTTTTAAACCATCCCAATTTTTACCGTCGTTTTACTCCCATGCTTATTAGTAATTTTTAATATCTCTTATGGTCCTAACCTTTTAAATACTTTTAGCTGGCCATCTACCGAGTGTTTTATGGTGTTTGTGCTATTTTTAACCCTCCGTTTTAAAACACCTTATTCGTCCCTTTACTCATGTATTTGCGCCTGGCAATTTATTCATTTTCTGATCAGAAAGCCGCCTTGTGTTCAGAAATGGATCTGATACATCCTTTGCTGACACCAGACGTTTCCAGCCTATCAGCGCTGTTTTTTCAATCCCAAAATGGCCGCCGGAGCATTTCCGGCGGCAGTATTATGACCATTTCCGGCGATCGGGCCACAGGAAAATGGCCGCTTAGCATAACTGAATGGCCTATAAATAAGACACTTCCACAATCACTAGGCACCCCTGAAGAAGTCACGTGATCGGTGACGAACACGCGTCGGGACCGCAGCTTAGTTTTGACCAACCGGAAGTGATGCAACATCGAGCTCGCCGCTCGTTTGTACATTTCTTTTTGACTCATTTAAAAATGTGAGTACCCCCCTGCTTTTAATGTGAACCGTTTTACTTGTATTAAATAAACCATAATTGATGTTGACATACTACACCATGAGGCTACTTCCTTCCTCTCTTTTATACTGATGCGAGTGACCCCCCCCCCCCCCTTTAGTGGATGCGATTTAAGTGCCAAAAAGATCTGGGAAACAGATTGGAGCTCTCAAAGGAGGAAGGTCACCAGGGACCCCAAAGACCCATTCAACCCATGCTGTAACCTTACAGCTGTAAGGTAAGGGGCCAACTTTATCACCCCCACCAGGATCACAGAGCGCTGCTCTAAATCGCACAAGATATTCACAGTGGAAAATCATTGCACATTCAACAGGAATTAATATTTTCTGCACGTCAATTTGGGAACGAACTGTTACCTGCACCCATGTTTATATGGACTATTCATTATCTTTTATTTGCTGTGATGCGTTTTTAGCTTGCGACTCATTTTTGCAATTTTTTCACTTTAGTCATTTTTATTTACTTTCATCATTCACTTCAGTCACTATATAGACACTTTAGTCTATGATTTATTTTCATAGCAGCTTCTTTAGCTATTTACTGCACTTTATCGCCTTCACTGCGTTTTTTTCACTTTATTTCTACATTTTAAATTTCTTTTGAATTTTATGAAGTATTTACGATTATTTTAAATCACAGTCATCATTTATTATATTTATTTTATCAAGCTGTTTTAGGCGCTCATTATGATTTGATGCATTTTACTCCTATGTGATTTTACCCGCACAATCACTGATCTATTACCCTGTGAATTCACTCCTACCACTTATTTGTATACAATTTTATCATACTCCTCCTACCTGCTTTTAGTTTAATTTTACCCCTTGCGCGCCACTACCTTTTCTCTTTTTATTGTACTTCTGGGTTCAGATATTACCCCCAGTGTGCGCTGCACTAGCTTAGTTTTATTCCCTGTTAAGCGCGAGATTAATCTCTTTACTCGTGTGTAGGCTCCATCGGACTTTTTCCGTCGGATTTTCCGACGGACAAAGTTTTATCTCCAGCTCTCAAATTTTCCGACAACAAAGTCCTATCAGACTTTTTCCGATCGTGTGTAGCGAATTCCGACGGACAAAGTGCCACGCATGCTCAGATCACATTACAAGACCAAAGCTATTGGCTACTAGCCTCTACGTAGTCCCGTCATACGCAACGAACGTCACCACGTTCAGGATGATCGGATTTTCCGACAACTTTGTCCGACCGTGTGTATGCAACACCAGTGTCGGACTAAATCCGTCGGAAAAAATCCGACGGATTTTATGGTCGGAATTTCCGGTCGTGTGTACGGGGCATAAGACTCATTCCAAAAGCACTTGCTTGTGGAACTACAACTCCCAGGACCAGCTGGCACTGTTTGGATGCTCTAACAATAGGCTCAGTTAGATCAGTAGCAAATGCCCTTGACAGGCAGGGACCGGGGGCCCCTTTGGTAGTGTAGCAAAAAGTTCTAGTGCCCGGCTGTCCCCCTCATGGGGCTACTGATCCCAGCGCCACCTCTTCAGGCACTGCCAGCCAACTTGGCTGCAGCTGCCCCTTTCATTAGCCCTCTTGGCCAAGACTCCACAGTTCTCCCAGACTGACTCTACATCCATCCTAGACTGATCTCTCCCAGTCCTCTCAGGCATCCCTCTCTGTCCTCCCGACTGTAACACTGACCAGCCCCCCTGGAGATTTGCTTGACAGCGTTCTCTTTCTGCTACCCTTACACCTGCTCCCGTGCCTCCGGTCAGGACACCTCTGTGTGTCATGAAGGGGATCCCTTCTTCACCCGAGCTCCCAGACTCAAGGTCACTCCCCCCCCCCCCCCCCCCCCAGACTAGGGGGCCACCCTCAAGAGCCTAACACTCCATCTCCAGCTTCCACCCGAACTTCTCACTGCCACAGCTGAGTATTTGAGGGGGGGCTGCCCCCTGCCAACCCATCTGTTAGGGATTGGTCAGGGCCCTCATGAACACTCCAGGCAGCTCCTCCTTACCTCCACTCCCATCCTTTCAGAATCTTCTCCAAGTTTCTAGAAGTAGGGATAGGTCTCAGAAGTGCAGCCTGCGAGTCATCCAGCCCTCCCTGAGTCACTCAACCCTGACCCAGAAAAACAAACAGGCTTAGCTGCCAGCCAAGCCTGACAATTTACCTAACCTAACAAAACCTATTCTAGCACACTATAGGGTGCTACATGGGAGGTGCTGGAACTGCCCCCCCCCCCCCACGTTCCCACAAAAAAAAAAAAGCCCCGATAATGTGAACAACAAAACTGAGTTGGGTGGACAGCAACAACATCTGAATGAAGCACTAAACCCCTAAGTGGCCTGGCTGTGTTCCTCTGTGCACATCTTATGCCACGTATACACGATCGGACATTCCGACAACAAAATCCATGGATTTTTTCAGACGGATGTTGGCTCAAACTTGTCTGATGGCGCCTACACACGGTTGGAATTTCCGACAAGAAGCTCTGATCGCACATTTTCCATCGGAAAGTCCGACCGTGTATACGGGGCATAACACTCCATCTCCAGCTTCCACCCAAACTTCTCACTGCCACAGCTGAGCTGACCCTGAGTATTTGAGAGGGGGCCTGCCCCCTGCCAACCCTCTAACCCTCTAACCATCTGTTAGGGATTGGTCAGGGCCCTCCATGACCACTCCAGACAGCTCCTCCCTACCTCCACTCCCATCCTTTTAGAATCTTCTCTAAGTTTCTAGAAGCAGCCTGTGAGTCATCCAGCCCTCCCTGAGTCACTCAACCCTGACCCAGAAACAGAACGCCAAGCCTGACAATTTACCTAACCTAACAAAACCTATTCTAGCACACTATTAGGGTGCTACATGGGAGGTGCTGGAACTGCTTTCCTCCCCCCCACGTTCCTGCAAAAAAAAAAAAAAGCCCTGATAAGGTGAACAACAAAACTGAGTTGGGTGGACAGCAACAACATCTGAATGAAGCACTAAACCCCTGAGTGGTCTGTCTGTGTTCCTCTGTGCACATCTTATGCCGCGTACACACGATCGGACATTCCGACAACAAAATCCATGGATTTTTTCCGATTGATGTTGGCTCAAACATGTCTTGCATACACACGAAGTTGGTCAGAAATTGCAAACGTCAAGAACGCGGTGACGTACAACACGTACGACGAGACGAGAAAAATTAAGTTAAATAGCCAGTGCGGCTCTTCTGCTTGATTCCAAGCATGCGTGGAAATTTGTGCATCGGAATTGTGCACACACGATCGGAAAATCGAAATAATTTGAGGACCAGATCTCAAATTTTGTGTGACGGAAATTCCGATGGAAAATGTCCGATGGAGCCTACACACGGTCGGAAATTTCCAACAAAAAGCTCCCATCAAACATTTTCCATCGGAGAATCTGACCGTGTGTACGCAGCATTATGCCCCGTACACACTGTCAGAAATTCCGATGGAAAAAGTCAGTTCGGATTATGTTGTCGGAAAATCCGATCCAGTGTGGGCTCTAGTGGGCTTTTGTTGTCAGGGAAATTTTAGATCCTGCTCTCAAATTCTTTCCGTCGGAAGTTCCGACGGCAAGAATTTGAGAGCAGGATCAAAAATTTTCCCGACAACAAAATCCGATCGGACTTGCTGCTCAGAAGAAATTTGGAGACGAAAGCTATTGGCTACTGGCATCTACGTAGTCCCATCGTATGTTTTATACGTCACCTCGTTCCGAGCGATCGGATTTTCCGACAACTTTGTCCGACCGTGTGTGTGCAACACAAGTTTCGGCCAAAATCCGTTGAAAAAAAATCTGCCGGATTTTGTGGTCGGAATTTCCGACCGTGTGTACGGGGCATTAGAGTTAATTTTACACATTTCCTCGACCTGTGTGCTAAAACTTTTTGTCCTGAAATTTGTAATTTCGTTATACATTTGGGTTTGCGTGACTATTATGGAATCAGTTGAATCATGCAAGTGAGGTTTTCATATTAAATACCTTCAGGGGTGTCTCTGTTCATGACAGGTTTTAATCCAAGTTATTAATGAGTCATCAGTAATCATGTCATTGATTTCATGCGATAATGAAAAAAAAAAAATCAGCTTTGAGGTCTTACGTTTGTTAGAAGGGTCCTACCATACGTGCGTGGCCACGCTGTACATCCCACCCTGGGGCCCCTTAGGTAGATGCCTCAACCAATTTCCCGGATGTCGCTCCTCCATCTAAGTGCAAAACATTGTTATATAAATGTAACAATTTTACTCGCAGTAAATGTTTCTTCATCAAATCCTTATCGAGGCATCTGAACATCAAATGTTCCCTCAAATCCTATTATCTGCATCAAATCCGCGGCGGTATCATCGGATCATTTCCTCTGCTGTATATCTCAGCACAATGACTGTAAATAAACAAGATAGAGCTGGATTTCCTCCCCTAATCCTATTAAAGGGGATCAGCGTTGTTATGAGCGATCGCCGCCCTGTGTCCGCCGCACGGGATGCGGATAAAGATGTTTAGAAATAAGTTGTCGGACAAATAAGAGAGGTTTATGGCAGACGAGGACCGAGTGTTGGTGTAGTTTTGTGTGTTTAAGTGCCGTTAAAGTCCCACCCGTAGGGGGTTCCTCTTTGTTTGGGTGTTTTGTATGTTTTTTTGATATGTATAGATGTGTAATTTATATCATATAATTAAAAATTTTTAATACTTTTTACATAAATTGGGTACTGTTATAGTCCTTATACTTAGTTTGTAAGGGTTTATTATTTTGTATCTCATTGATTAGGATGAGGTACCAGACCTACATGGTCTACCAAATGAGGTTCTCCTTTTGAGGCCTTCCTCACAATTTCCTATTTTTCCTATTTTAATGTAGCCTATGAGTTCTGAGCTATTGGTATTCTGCCTTAAAAAATTAATTGTCTGAGCCCCATCCACCAATAGGAGGCAGATAGTACTGTACAGACGCCTTGTCTTCATTAGTATGGGGACAAGGTGCTTGGCTAGGGGGGGTGCTCCCTTCAGAAGGTACATAAAGGAAAGTATATCTATATCATCTAGGACACATGTGTTGAACACAAGGCCCACGGGCCGAATGCGGACCTCCAGGCCATTTCATGTGGCCCTCACACCTCTTATGCAGCTGCAGCAAGCAACCCCCTTGTTTCTGCCCCACCCCCCTCTCTTAGCAGTCGGCAGCAGGTAGGAGAACAGAACTCCTCCGCCAGATCCTGGGCATCTCTGTGCAGCCACGGAGAGGCTTGTCTCTGTCCCCCTTTCCCCCGTCTCTGCAGTCAACCGCAGAGAGGAGAACAGAACTCCTCTGCCTGATCCTGGGCTTCTCTGTGCAGCCACGGAGAGGCTTGTCTCTGCCTTCCTGTCCCCCCCCCCCCCCCCCATCTCTGCAGTCAACCGCAGAGAGGAGGACAGAGCACCTCCTACAGATTCTGCTCCTCTCTGTGCAGCCACTGAGAGGCTCTTCTCTGCATCCCTATCCCCCATCTCTGCAGTCAACCGCAGAGAGGACAGAGCACCTCCTACAGATTTTGCTCCTCTCTGTGCAGCCACAGCACCCGCTCGTCTCCGCCTCCCCTGGTCTCAGCATTCAGCAGACTCCAGCCCTCCTCTGGTCCGCCTTCAGACACTGCACTTTCTGCTTCCCAGCTCCGCCCCCAGCTTATTCCCGGCAGCAGCACATGGTAAGGGGGGTGCACTCTGATGTAAGGGAGGGTTGGGGGGTAGGGTGCCCACGTGTCCCGGATTGCCCGGGATTGTCCCTTAATTGATATCTGTGTCCCGGGCACCTTTATTCCGGGACAATACAGTGTCCCGGAATGAAATAAGGACACACAGCCGCAGTAATAAACATTGCTGAATTGTTTGATAGGGCCGCCCCGCCTCGCGTCTACCAACAGCGCCCTTAGTCCACTCACCTCCGCCTCCGGCCGCAGCAGCAGGGAGAGGGAGAGAACGGCCATAGAGCATCTTCTGTATCTCCTCCTCCTGAGTCCTGAAAACGGCTTCTTATTGTTGCTGGCCCGCTCACCACCTGTAGCACAGAGCATTGAAGCACTTTCTTTGGCTACTGTGATAGGTGACTGATAGGTCACGGTCACGCTGGTGGTGGGCGGGGACAGTCGCTGCCGTACCATCCTCCCGATAATCCCTGGTGTCAGTGTGGGGCACCAGATGACAGCCAGCTCGGTGCAGCTGCCCTAGAAAAGGGGAGATCCGCACACTGCTCCATCCAGCATGTCTGGCTTGGCAAGCTTGTGACACTTACCAGGAAGCCGCTGACTGTGAGCCCCCCCCTGGACCACCCAAGTGAGTGAGCTGAGCACTGTCACTAACCAGACCCTGACCCCTCTCTCTGCCCCCCTCCCCCCTCTACCCCTGTCCCCCATCCCTCTCTCTCTCCCCCCTCCCTCTCTCTCCCTGTCCCCTCTCTCTCCCTGCCCCCTCTCTCTTCCTGCCCCCTCTCTCTCTCCCTGCCCCCTCCCTCTCTCTCTCCCTGCCCCCCTCTCTCTTTCCCTGCCCTCCTCTCTCTCTCTCTCCCTGCCCCCCTCCCCCTCTCTCTCTCCCTGCCTCCCTCCCTCTCTCTCTCCCTGCCCCCTCCCTCTTCCTGTCCCCCTCCCCTCTCTCTCTTCATGTCCCTATCCCTCTCTCTCTCTTTCTGTCCCCCTCCCCCTCTCTCTCTCCCTGCCCCCTCCCTCTCTCGCTCTCTGCCCCCTATCTCTCTCCCTGCCCCCCCTCTCACTCTCTCTCCCTGCCCCCTATCTCTCTCCCTGCCCCCCCCTAACTCTCTCTCTCTCCCTGCCCCCTCCCTCTCTCCCTGCCCCTCCCTCTCTCTCTCCTGCCCCCCTCTCTCTCTCCCCCCCCTGCCCCCCTCTCTCTGTCCCTGCTCCCTCCCTCTCACTCCCTAACCCCCTCCCTCTCTCTCTCCCTGCCCCCTCCCTCCCTCTCTCTCCCTGCCCCTCCCTCTCTCTCTTCCTGCCCCCTCTCTCTCTTCCCCCCCTGCTCCCCTCATTCTCTCTGTCCCTGCTCCCTCCCTCTCACTCCCTAACCCCCTCCCTCTCTCTCTCCCTGCCCCCCCCCCCTCTCTCTCCCTGCCCCCCTCTCTCTTCCTGCCCCCCTCCCCCTCTCTCTTCCTGCCCCCTCCCCCCTCTCTCTCTCTTCCTGCCTCCTCCCCCTCTCTCCCCCTGCCCTCTCTCTCTCTCTCTTCCTGCCCCTTCTCTCTCCCTGTCCCCCCTCCCCTCTCTCTCCTTGTCCCCCTCCCCTCTCTCTCCCTGTTCCCCCTGCCCCCTCTCTCTCTCCCTGTCCCCCCGGCCCCCTCTCTCTTCCTGCCCTCTCTCTGGCAGCAGGTGACAAGTGACACGCTTCATCTGGTGGCAGGTTATGGTAGCAAGTGACACGCTTCATCTGGTGGCAGGTGATGGTGGCAAGTGTCATGCTTCATCTGGTGGCAAGCAACGGTGGCAAGTGACATGCTTCATCTGGTGGCAAGCAACGGTGACAAGTGACAAGCGGCATCTGGTGGCTGGCAACATTGGCAAGTGACAAGCGGCATCTGGTGGCAGGAGACAGTGGCAAGTGAGAAGCGGCAACTGGTGGCAGGAGACAGTGGCAAGTGGCACGCTGCATCTGGTGGCAGGCGATGGTGGTAAATGACACGCTGCATCTCGTGGCAAATGACAAGCTCAGGGTTCCCTCCATGTTATGGTGAGTTGAACTATTTCATTTTATATTACAATGTAATAATAGAAATAATGTGATTTGATCATCATGACACCATACTAAGCATGGTGTCAGGATGATTTCAGTGCTAGCACCAGCCATTCACCCAACAAATCCCCCCCCCCCGGTCCTTGGCAAAATTGTCCCTGAATGCCAGTTTGGAAATGTGGTCACCCTATTGGGGGGGCTCTTGACATCTGATGTAAGGGGCTTGGAGTGCTCTGTATACCTAGTCTTACAGATACAGCTGGCCCTTTGAGGGCCACTATAATGCTGATGCAGCCCACAGTGAAATGGATTTTGACACCCCTGATCTAGGATAAAGGTCTGCTATAGGTGAAGGTAATGGGATTGTATTATTATTTTTTTATTTTTTTGGTTGAACTAAATGGACTTGTGTCTTTTTTAAACCTGGCTAACAGTGGCCGCTGGTGCTCAAATTTTTTTTTTTGGGGGGGGGGGGGGGGGGGGGGGGGGGGGGGGTGGGCGCAAACAAACTGAAAAATTCTGAAAAACACAAAAAAAAAACATCAATTGCAGCCACTGTGCCCATAAAATGCAGCCACTGTGCCCATCATATGCAGCCTCTGTGCCCATCATATGCAGCCTCTGTGCCCATCATATGCAACCTCTGTGCCCATCATATGCAGCCTCTGTGCCCATCATATGCAGCCATTGTGCCCATCATATGCAGCCTCTGTGCCCATCATATGCAGCCATTGTGCCCATCATATTCAGCCTCTGTGCCCATCATATTCAGCCTCTGTGCCCATCATATTCAGCCTCTGTGCCCATCTTATGCAACCTCTGTGCCCATCTTATGCAGCCTCTGTGCCCATCATATGCAGCCATTGTGCCCATCATATGCAGCCTCTGTGCCCACCATATGCAGCTTCTGTGCCCATCATATGCAGCTTCTGGGCCCAAGATATGCAGCTTCTGGGCCCACCATATGCAGCTTCTGGGCCCATCATATGCAGCTTCTGTGCCCACCATATGCAGCATCTGGGCCCATCATATACAGCTTCTGTGCCAATTATATGCAGATTCTATGCCCACCATATGCAGCTTCTGTGCCCATAATGTGCAGCCACTGTGACCCCCCCCCCCCCTGCTCGCCTGCCTTTAGACCAATAGGATGCCCAACACTTTGGCCAATCGGGAAACAGGTCTCACTGACCTGCCTCCTGATTGGCGGGAAGGCACTGTGGTGTAAAAATAGCGAAGATGAATTTGCTATGGTGGGATCAGGCGCACTCTCTGCATCCTGAGCCCACCCTTTTTTGAAGCCTATTAGAGCCTCAGGCTATAATCAGGTGCTTCGGGAAAAAAAAACACCCCCTCCCACGTTGCCATAGGAGTCCATGTGTCCGGCGTCCTGAAAGGGGCTGGGTGCATGTATAGGGAGGCCGGTGGCAGGGATGTAACCTATGTAACTATGTAATTCCTTGCTTTTAGTATACAAACAGAACGTAGCAGCTGGGAGCTGTCATTTACCAGCCATTTAAAGGGATTTTTTTTTTCATTTGGGTAGCACCCTCTCAGGTAGGTTGCTAGATGAGTAAATCTAACAGTAAAGGTAAATATTAGACATGTACACTGCCAAAATTTTTTTTTTTCATTTGTTTTTTTTTTGTTTTTTTCGGGTCATTCGTTATGATCGCAATTTTTAAATTCGAAAATAAGAAAGAAAATCTGAAAATTCTAAAGAATAACTATTAAATTATAGGTATTGAAATTTCCTTTCAAATTTGGCTGTTAGTGAACGTAACGAATACAAATTTATCCGAAGTTACGAATTATCCGAAATAACGAATGCCGGATCTAAACAAATGGAACAGAACAAAATAATAATAATAATAAAAAGTTTTTATTATTATTATTGTTATTTATTATTATTAATTTGTTACGTTCCATTCGTCTAGATACGGCATTCGTTGTTTCGGATAATTCGTAACTTCGGATAAATTTGTATTCGTTACGTTCACTAACAGCCAAATTTGAAAGGAAATTTCAATACCTATAATTTAATAGTTTGTAATAGTAAAGTTAATGGAAGTTAGTTTTTATTTCAGATTTTCCAATTTTCAGATTTTTAGATTTTCCAATTTTGAATTTACGAATTTTCAAATTTTCAAATTTTCAAATTTACAAATATTCGGAAGAATTCGTTAAACGGGTTTTCGTTTATTCGGATATTTCTGAATGAACTAATTTGTTGAAATTAGTTGAAAAACAAATTTGTAACGAAACGAATTGCACATGTCTAGTAAATTTAGTCCTTTTTAGCTCCTCCCTAATCACTGGAGCTATTGATTTCTCTGGCCTGTTCTAGACCTCACAGGCTGCGGGTTTGATTAATTCCCCCTGCATTCTGGAGGCTTCCAGGTTCCAGTAGGTGGCTGGAGGTGGCTATAAATAGTCTGGGGTTTGAAGCAGACCTGCTCTTGTCCTGCTGGAGAAGTTTCAGCCTCAGGGGCTGCTGCCCCTTTAGGGTAGTTCTGCTGGGGTCGGCTGATGTTCATCGAGGTCCCAGCTATAGGAAAGCTAGAGGGCCTATTTCTAATTACCGTTGAAGCTAACTCAGCAGTTTCACTGTAGAAAATGGCTACTGATTTCAATTGGGTTTGGATTCGACATCCAAAATTCAGTAAAGTTTACTGAACACTCCCTGAACCCAACCCAGGTACATTTGGCTCATCACTACTTACCAGTCTTTAGATGTGGCAGCATCTTTTTTTTTTTTTTTTCGGGTTAAGGACATTTCCAGCAAGTAGCGAAAATACCCGTTGGTCCTGTAAGTGTCCTTTTGACTTCCTGTGAGCTTTAAAGAAAGCACAAAGACCCTTATCTTATTTGTGTAAACGGCTAATCCCATCAACCCACCATAGGCGTCGTTAAGGCTATTGAGGCTGGAGCCCTGAATGTAGAGCCAATAGCCCCAAGTGTCTAAGCGTCGGGTCCAGCAGTGTATGGAAAGGGAGAGAAAAAAGGAGTAGGGGCAGTCTGTATTGTTAGGGGAGCCTGTGAACTTTAGGGGGGTCTGTATTGTTAGGGGGGTCTGTGCACTGTAGGGGGGTCTGCGCACTGTGGGGGGGGGGCTGTTCCCTGTGGGGGGGGTTCTTTACTGTAGGGGGGTCTGCACTGTAGAGGGGGTCTGCACTGTAGGGGGGTCCTGCACTGTAGAGGGGTCTTGCACTGTAGGGGGGTCTGTACTAAAGGGGGGTCTGCACTGTAGGGGGAGGGGTCTGTACTGTAGGGGAGGATACTGTACTGTAGGGGGGAGTCTGCACTGTAGAGGGAGGGGTCTGTACTGTAGGGAAGGATACTTTGCTGTAGGGGGGAGTCTGTACTGTAGGGGGTGTGCACTGTAGGGGGTGTGCACTGTAGGGGGGACAAAAAAAACTGTTTTTGAGAATCGTGATCTTCATTCTAAGCAAAAGAATCGTGATTCTAATTTTTCCCAGAATCGTGCAGCTCTATTTGAACCCGATTGAACATCTGAAAATGGCTGTGCACGGACACTCCCCATCCAACCTGATGGAGCTTGAGAGGTCCTGCAAAGACGAATGGGAGAAACTGCTCAAAAGAAGGTGTGCCAAGCTTGTAGCATCATACTCAAAAAGACTTGAGGCTGTAATTGGTGCCAAAGGGGCTTCACCAAAGTATTGAGCAAAGGCTGTGATACTTATGTACATGGGATTTATTTTTTATTTTAAATACCGGTAAATGTGCAAAGATTTTAGATTTCTTTCACGTTGTCATTATGGGTATTGTTTGTAGAATTTTGAGGAAAATAATGAATTGAATTCATTTTGTAATAAGGCTGTAACATTACAAAATGTGGAAAAAGTGAAGCACGGTGGATACTTTCCGGATGCACTGTACAATAAATGTTACACAGTTTTCACACCATTTTACATAACACTCCCCTTTGTTCTTTATGGCACAGATTGTAATAATGAATTCATACTGTACATTATGTCTCTGTTACATCGTGGTGGACGGTGTGTGCATGAACATGCAACAATCTCCTAAAATGATCTCCATGTAAAATCTGTCAAACAAGAGCCAGAGGGGACAATTATTGCACCGTTCACACCTGTTCACACTTGTGCACGGGACACGCCAGGCTCCTTATAAATAGACTTCTGCTTTTATTTCTACGCTGGCGGCTTCTGCGAGAACAGACAACGCGTCCCGAGGGATTTCATCCACACACCCCAGATGGGATTGCTTAGTGAATGCTGATTATGGTCTGAAACGTTTCCTGGATATGTTAGGAGACATACAAAGTGTGATCTGGAGGAATCTATTGAGTCTAATAGGACATTTATTGTTAGAAAAATTAGCGCCCCTGCCCATTGAAATTAATGGGCAGTGCCACCAAACCGCCGGCAAAGTGCGGCTGCAGTATTCTCTGCCAACAGTGTGCTTTACCCCTTTAGATCACCCCCCACCAGTAGGGCCCTCTGTGCCTTTACATCACACACCCCCCTCCAACAATAGGGCTTTCTGTCCCTTTACATCACCCCACCCCCAAAGTAGAGCTTTCACATCAAGCATCCCATGCTTACCCATCCTTCAGTGCCAGGTCATCTGCTAGGGTGACCACATTTTTTCCAAACTGCCATTCAGGGACAACCTCCCCCCCCCGCAACCGCGCCCGCCCAAAAAAAGATGGTTTTTGATACTTTTTGATACTGTGCCATGTTGTCGCAGTCCCGATAAAAATCACAGATCGCTGCCATTACTAGTAAAAAAAAAATAATGAAAAAGCCATAAAACTATCCCCTATTTTGTAGACGCTATAACTTTTGCGCAAACCAATCAATATACACTTCTTGCAATTTTTTTTTTACAAAAAATATGTAGAAGAATACATATCGGCCTAAACTGAGGAAAAAAACGTTTTTTTAATATATTTTTTGGGGATATTTATTATAGCAAAAAGTAAAAAATAATGCGTTTTTTTCAAAATTGTGGCTCTATTTTTGTTTATAGCGCAAAAAAAAAAAAAAAATGCAGAGGTGGTCAAATACCACCAAAAGAAATCTCTATTTGTGGGAAAAAAGGACGCAAATTTGGTCTGGGAGCCACGTTGCACGGCCGCGCAATTGTCAGTTAAATAGACGCAGTGCCGAATCGCTAAATGTGCTCTGGTCTTTGGCCAGAGCACTGGTCTGGTGCTCTGGTCTTTTTTTCATTCTGGGACACTGTATTGTCCCAGAATGAAGGTGCCCAGGACATGGGACAAAAATCATAATTAAGGGACAATCCCGGGCAATCCGGGACACGTGGGCACCCTATCATCTGCCCCCCTCACTTCACCTGACAGATACACTGAGCGTGTTCTGCCCCAAGGGCGCATAGAATTTATATAGATTGTTTTCCTAACCCTTTTTTATGGACATTTTATATTTAGTTCACATGCTGCCATCTAGTGACCTTTTTAGTGGTAATGTACTTTTTTCCCATGTTCTTTTTCCCTAGTGTATATGATATTCACCCTTCTTCCTGTTTTTGTACTTCCTGTGTCATGGATGCAGCAACAAGCCACATGTAGCAGGGCACATGTATTCTACATTGTAAGCTACAGACAATATCATCTTTTGACCACATAAATACAACCTATTCATCTGTTTGTATCCTGTCATCTGTTGTAACCTGATGTTCTGAATAAAGGCATCTTGTGGATGGAATCGGTATTTGGTGAGTTCAAACTATCTGATGAGTATTGTCCTCAGTGATTATATCTTATACAGGCCAGGCATAGAGGTCTCACAAGGGATAGTCGCTTCACAACAATTGGAGTCGGAATAGAGTGGAAAGCGAGAGGCAGGGCAGTTTGAGAGGCATAGTAGCACTGCATGGAGGGCGGGAGCTGTTGTTAAGTTTGCATTTTAACAAGCTGGTGATTGGTTGCTAGGACCTGCTAGCTAATCTGCAAAGCTCCCGTCCTCCATGAAGTGCTACTGTGCCTCTCGCTCTCGATCTGTCCTACATCCCACTCTTTGCTCTGATAATGACAGGGGAGAGAACCTACTCCCAAATGGCACTACCATGGGTCCGGATGTGACAGTGACTTGGTCCGGATCTGGATGTGGTCCACCATTTATTGATGCCTGACATAAGAGTTTTAAAGAATAATATTTCCACTCCCAAATAAGAAGAGCCAGCAAAGGAGTATATGGAACAGACAGAGAGATGTTACTACTCCCCAAAAGAGAATTTGCTGCAATCCAAGAAGTTGAAAAAGAAAAAAAAAAAATTAGAAAAAGAGAATTCTTAACAGACACTGGCGTGTCTTAAAGCAGTGGTTCTCAACCTCAGTCCTCAAGTACCCCCAATGGGCCATGTTTTCAGATTTTCCTTTACTTTGCACAGCTGCTTTAAATCAATACCAATGACGTGGTATTGATAAGAGCTATTTTATAGGGATTCCCAAAACATGGCCCATTGGGGGTACTTGAGGACTGAGGCTGAGAACCACTGTCTTAGCGGACTGCCCAAAATTGAAAAATTATGTTGGCCATTATCCACAAATGGTGGCCTAAAGAGCACCTGATCTTGGAGATCTGCTAATTCACTCAGAATATACCCCAAGTCAGAGGCGTAGTTTGAAGTTTGTGGGACCTGATGAAAAAGTTGTCCTGGGCCCCCCCCCCCCCCACTACTACCTGCCCCTTCCACTGCGCGCCAAGATACTCCCATTACGTGCCAAGATACTCCAAGTGGTTAAAGAGTTATTCCAGAGATTTATGTACATATTGAGAGGATAATTCAAAATATTTTCTAGAAACCATCCTAGTAACCACATGACCTTGCCCCCTTTCCCCCCATTGTAGGAATGACATGACCTCACCCCCACCCTAGTAATGATATGACCTCGTCCCCGCATCCTAGTAATGACATGACCTTGTCCCTTCCCCCTCTATCCTATTAATGACATGACCTCGCCTCCCCCCATCCTAGTAATGACATATCCTTGTCCCCTTCCCCCCATCCTAGTAATGACATGACCTCTCCCCCTCCTCACATCCTAGTAATGACATGATATCTCCCCCTCCTCCCATCCTAGTAATGACATATCCCCAGCCAATGAGAGCAGAGAAAGGGTGTGGACTGGGGAGAAGGAAAACAACTGGAAGCTGATTACTAGATTATAGAACTTGGCTGGGGCCCTGGGAGAAAAAAGGCGGAGTGGAGCTGGACTCCAGTTCTGGGATTTTGTGAAGGAAATCAAATGTAATATGACAGCAGGGAGCAGAGCTGTGGGCCCCCTGGAGCTAAGGGTGGGGTCACAATTGTTACCCCTGCACCCCCCGATGCTACGCCCATGCCCCAAGTAGTGATCATACCTAGCTGTCTTCCTTCCCAGGTTCAAAAGAATGTTCCCATGCGGTAAATGTCAGGTATGTCATTATATAGAGTGGACGGACACTTTTTCGGATTCACAAAATTGAACCCATTATAGTATTAACAGCTTAATTCATTGCTCTGCCACATGTGTACTGTATATGAACACCCGCCCATGTAACAAGCTGTATGTGGGAAAGACAACTAAAGATAAGGATAGTGGAACATTTTAAAGACATACGCAAAAAATATTCAGATAGCCCCTTAGCCCAACATTACTTGGGTTTTCACAGAAGTAAATTGGATAGTACAAAGGTAAAAGGATTTTATGGCCTTAATTTCCCAAAAAAGAAGAGGGGATTTAGATATAGAACTACTGAGACGTATAAAAAATGTGGATATATAAATTAGACACGTTGCGCCCAAAAGGCTTAAACACGGAATTAAATATATATGAGAACAGCAAAAGTATTTCAGTTCCTCAAGCAGGATGCAATAAATTAATAATTCCATTAAAAGGGATGGAAGATTTAATTCACAATGGTATAAATAGCAATGTTGTGTGTTTATTTAAAAGCTGAACAGAATATACAATGTATAATATTATACAGGATATGAATGGAGTCTCATTAAGATTTGGTGGAAACTTTCATGGAAATTCTACCTATTACTTCTATGTTTAAACTCTCTGCAGTCTCTGCACCATAAGAGCTTACAGTCTAATATCTCTCCACAGTCACACAACGTTATTATTATTATACATTTATATAGCTCTGACATATACTAGTGAGGCTGACGTCCTTGGCAAAGGTGAGGCTGCATTCCTTGGCACAGGTGTGTCTGCATTGCTAGGCACTGGAGATGCGGCATATCTGGGCACTGGTGAGTCTGCATTGCTGGGCACTGGTGTGGCAGTATTCCTGGATTCCTGGGCACAGGTGAGGCTGAATCCTGGGTAAATGTGGGGCTGCATTTCTGGGCACTGGGGAGGCTGCATATCTGGGCACAGGTGAGGCTGCATTGTTGGCTACAGGTGAAGCTGCATTGCTGGGCACAGGTAAGGCTGCATTGCTGAGCACAGGTGCATTCCTGTCAAAGGGTAAAGATTCTTTGAGAAGGCTAATGGGCCGTCAATTCTCAATTCTCAATGTTGATAGGAGGATACAGGCAAAAAAAAAATGTCTGCTGTTTATCCTCTGTAGCAGGCAATTTACTTTGCAGCCACCAGCAGTGTTCAGTTCAGGGTAGAAGCACTTTTTCAGCAGTGTTAGCTGTTCAGGAGGCCCTTGAGTGGTGCAGAGCTGCAGGCTGGAGAAATTACTTGCTGGCATTGGATCAGTCTAAAGCTTTTGGTTGGGTCAATCATGAGTACCTATGGCTCCTACTTGAAAAGTATGGCCTGGAGGGGGGCTTTATCAATTGGCTGAAGACCTTGTACAGAGGGGTTGAAAGATTCATGCTTGTGAATGGTTGGATGCCTTTTGAGCTTGGCTCAGGTGTGCGCAGGGGGTGTCCTTTGAGTCCTCTGCTATACGCGCTCACAATCGATCCCTTCATCCGGAGGTTAGAGAGCGGACCGTTGTGCGGAGTGCCTTTGGGCAGTCCTGGTGAGCCTTCTGTGAGGGTCGTGGCCTATGATGATGATGTGTCTGTTTTCATCTCTGGGATAGAGAAGGCAGAGGAGGTGGTCTCAGTGATGAAGCAGTATGCTAATGCATCTGGCTCAAATATCAATCAGGATAAAAGTAACGTTTTTTGGATGGGAGAGGAAGGTGATGGCTTTGAGCTTCCAGACCTCTTCCTAGAGCCGCAACAGGAAATGAAAGTTTTAGGCATCAAATTTGGTCCTGGCGATTATGGCCTCGCAAATTGAGTGAGCAGGCTACAAGATGCCGATTCCAAGGTTGCCAGCTGGAAGGATTGGAAACTCTCTTATAGGGAAAGGATTGACCCGATTAAAACGTACCTGATCTTGGTATTTCTGTATTTCAGCTTTGTCTGTGTTTTGCCAGTGTCTCTCTATGCGAGAATCTACAGCTGTTTCTTCCAACTGATATGGGGGAACAAACAGAATCTCATTAAGAGGTCAGTAACCCACCTTCCCAGGCAGATGGGTGGCCTAGGTATGGTCAACCCGGTGGTATTTTTTTCTCTGATGTTTTTGAAACATAATTTTGCTAACTTGCTGGCAGAGAAACCGCCTGGGTGGGTTGGTATTATTCAGTCCTGATTTAGGCCTTTTCTGCGAAGCTTGGAGAATGGTGGGCCAGTGAAAAGCCTCAGGGTCCGACATGGTGAGCTCCTGGCTTATGTTGCTCTGTGCCTGAAAATGCTTCGCTAGTGGTGAGGAAATTAAGTCTCTTTATAGGAAGGACCAGGAGAGGAGGGTTGTTGAATCTGCCCAGGCCCTGTTACAAGGGAGGGTCTGCGTTTGCTCAATCTAGAGAGAATCCCTTTAAAGTTTCAGGATTTGGCCTGGCGCTCGTTCCATGGCAGAATCTGTGAAGGGCAACCTGAAGCATCGCTCTGAGGAGAACCGTGGTTGTCCAAGTGTAGAGTGGGGTGGAGAAAACAATGGACCACTTCTTGCTTCAGTGCCCCTTCAATATAGAAGTCTACAAGAGGGTGGGTGGGGCTCTGGGTATCCCTTTCCTTTCCCGCTTGAGTTTTGCGGAGTGGTGGTACGGGGCCTTTGCAACACATCAGGATTTTGATACACTTTTTCTAGTTAGCTTAGTAGTCTGTTTCTTCACATGGAATGCACGGACTCAGGTTTCCATTCGGAAAAAAGTCAGTCCTGTCGAGGTGGTGGTGCAAGACATTCTGGGTAAGGTTGGGAAGATTCTGGGTCTTGAGAAGGACAAGTGATGGCCGGGGGCCTGGACAAAGGCGTGGAGGAATGTCAGGTCTCCGTAGCTGCTGTTTTTCAGTCTCTGGGTGGGCGACTTTCTTTCTGTCCTTTCACATCCCCTAGATTTTTATATGAGATTGTATTTTTGAAAAAAGGCTGCATGCATGGGTTACATGTGTAATGAGTTCTTAGCCTGAGGGCGTTTAGGTGGAGGTTATGGCTTTGTTCAGGTTGGTATATTTAGTTTTCTTTATGTTTTTTTGCTATGCTGATGTAAGCTATTTTTGTTTATATATTTTTATTTATTTTGTATATATGTAAATATGTTTTTATTATGTTTGTAAGTTTTGTAATAAACAAAAAAGTTACACTCTAATGTCCCCCCCACAGTCATGCACTATTATTATACATTTATATAGCTCTGACATATACCATAGTGCGGCACAGAGAACACAGTCACATTATTCTCTGCATCCTGGTGGGAACTGAATTCCAGACCCCAGTGCTGTATTTTTTTTCCCCCCTGAGCCATGTACAAGGAAGGGATTAGGCTAGGAAGCCATTAGTAGTACTACAAGGCCACGCTCCCTACAAGGCTTTGTAATTAGAAAAATTAAACCGCGGAGCAACTCGGCTCTATTCGCAGCTTTTGTTAGTTCTCGGTGTGAATTCCTTTGCGGGGGCTCCCCCCCACCTCCAGTAATATCCATTCACATCAATGTTTGCCTATAAATTAAAAGGATGCAAAGTTTACAAGGGATCTGGTGGCAGCGGCTCAAAACCCAGCAGAAGGTCCGAGTCTTCACAGCCAGATTAAGCGCCGGAATCCCCTCGCCCCGCACGTAGAGAGTCAATGGCGTCTTTCTTCCCCGGCCGCCCATTTCCATGCTAGACAAATATTTGCCTTAACAATTCCATGAATCTTCCCCGTTGACCCCTTTGTACGCCTTTTATTGGGGCCAGCGACGGACTTAATGTGGGCAAATATTGCCTCATGGATGTTCTGAATGAAGACGCTGAATGTCTGAATAGCCGGCGCATTCTAGCCAGGGATCCCATCACATCCTATAGCAACATGAAGACCTTCACCGAGCGATCTGGGAACACCGCCGGAGACCGGAGCCTAAACAACCAATATTTCCTGCTTCATATTCACCTAATTCTGAACTCTGAGATAAGCAGATATTGTCTGAATCCACTGGTCATGTGTATTTTTTTTGAATCTTGGTGCGTTTTGTGTATTTCTTCCAGATCTGTGCAGTATTTCAGTGTGAGACTTCCTGTAATAAAGACCGCTCAGTGCTGCCTTCTCTCCTTGTGTAGGGTGACTAGTCATGTCTCCGCCCCCTCCCTGTAGTTTTCTGCAGGTAGCCTTTAGTAGGTGGGGCCTGCTGGGCTCCTCCCACAGTGGTGCTTTCTGCACAGGCTATGTACAGCACAGCGATGATGTCACTTCTACCTTTAGAAGGTTATATCTGGGTTTGTAGAGGCCTTCGGTTTACACAAAGTGGGTCTATACCCTTTTATATTGAGGAATACACTCACCGACCACTTTATTAGGTACACCTTGCTAGTACCTGGTTCGACCTCCTTTTGCCTTCAGAACTGCCTTCATTCTTCAAAGCATAGATTCAACAAAGTGTTCCTCAGAGATTTGGGTGCATATTGACACAATAGATTGAGATCTGGTGAGTGTGGAGGCCATTGGAGGACAGTGACCTCATTGTCCAGTGGTGAGATGATTGGAGCTTTGTGACATGGTGCATTATCCTGCTGGAAGGAGCCATCAGAAGATGGGGACACTGTAGTCATAAAGGGATGGACATGGTCAGCAACAATACTCAGGTAGGCTGTGGCATTTAAGCGATACTCAATTGGTACTACGGAGCCCTAAGTGTGCCAAGAAAATATCCCATTACACCGCCACCAGCCTGAACCATTGATACAAGGCAGGATGGATCCATGCTTTAATGTTGTTTACACCAAATTCTGACCCACACCATCTGAATGTTGCAGCTGAAATCCAGACTCTCGACACAGCAGCCTTTCTCTGACAGGGTGTGGCAGAACCCTATGGTTCCTCCGGAGCGGGGATGGCCTGTCCATTAGGGCACACAGGCACACTCTCCCCTTTCCATCGCTGCTGCCACCCCCTATTCATGCGTCTGGCCCCTTTCAGGATGCCGGGCACCTGAATTATATACAATTATAAAATACGGTGGCGGTGGTGTTATTTTTGAAGCACCTGATTAGAGCCAGAGGCTCTAATAGGCTTCAAAAAAGGATGGACTCGGATTTAATATTCTGTCACGAGAGCCACGTACCTGATGTGAGACCAAAGTAGTGGGGAGGCCTCCCTTGCACCTTGAGTCCTTGAAGTCTCTGGAGATGGAGACCAAAACTTGGTGGACACCGAGTGGCACGGGTGCCAGGGGTGCAGAGCACCATGCAAGCCTTAGTCCAAGATCCAAGCCGAGGTCAAGTCCAGTTGGGCAACGAAGTATAAAAGGTTTAATCAGAAGAAGAATGGTTGAGGTCCAAGCCGGGGTCGTTTCCAATCTGGCAGCTGAGTACAAAAGGGGCAAAGAAGTAGAATGGTTAAGGTACAAATCTGAGGTCAATGGCAATGAGGAATCAAGAGTAGTCAAATAGGTTTCCAGGTCACAACAAGTTCAGACAGATCATACACTAGCACAGGAACAAGGGGGGACTGAAGATAATCCAGCAATTTGGCAGTGTCTGGGCTGGGCTTATATAGGGAAGTTTGAGGTCACTTCCTGTGCGCCTCCTGGGCATTGTCCCGCCTTCTTCCATCAGGTTGATGTCAATTCCTGTGCGCGTCCTGGGCATTTTCCTGCCTTTTTCCATCAAGTCTTCTGCGCAGGTGCGGGTTAGCGCACTAAGGCGTCTTTGGCGCATGCTCAGTTGGCACAGATTTTCTCTTGCGGCAACGCGCCATTGGTGCATGCGTAGTAAGCCCTGGACTCTTACATATTCGCTTTTCTAACACTGAATCGCCTCTCCGCCAATCAGGAAGCGCGGGTCTGATACCTGTGTGACGGACCCCGTACTCAAGATGTCCGCCGTAAATGCTTCCTCTGTCCAGTACCACACAATCCAAGACCCCTTAGCTCACCCAGTCACCAGACAACACCAGTGTAGGGTACATCAGGAATTAATCTTTATTTGACATGTCACACATATATACAGCCAGATGACTCACACCTAACCTAATTAGCATGAGCTAATTATCTTAATCAACACTGGACTCCTTCATTCAATTGCAGGGTTAATTAGCACATACAACAATAGGTGAAACACTCCTACAAGCCAGACTATATTCATTTACACAACAAACAGGCTGACTGGAGTTCATGACATTAGCATCTCTTGCTAATATGCCAAATACACATACAGAGTCTGTGTCCTGGGGGCCAGCATGGACCCGAATCCAAGTAACACCAGCTCTGGGGTCCCCAGGCATGCAGCCCAAAGAGCACCGTTCCCCCAAATGCCAGGGCCCATAATCGCAAGGCAATAGGCTCGCATTCAGTCCCCTCCAACAGCCCCTGTCCCAGCCAGGTTTGTCACAACCTGTTTCCCGATTGGCTGGAAGGACAGGCAATCCTATTGGATGCCTAGGAGGAGAGAGGGGTGCTGTGATCCACAGATGGGGAAAGTGCAGGGCTTTGATGTCTCAACCGTCCTCCCCTCCCAGGGGGTTGGCTGTTTGCCGCCCCCCCCCCCCACGCCCCAAAAGAAAGATACACCAGCCGCCACTGCTTCAGAGGTTGCTAAGGAAACAAAATCTCTGTCCGAACATTGGAAAAGATATGATACAATATTAATACAATTTGCCAATCAAGCTCCCATTGTGGACGATAACCTGCAACATCCCCTCAGTCTGATGCTTCCATACACCATGGTGCCTTTATTGGCTGATTCTACAATTGTAATATTTAATAAGATGTCTGATCCCATCTGGATATTTTGGTGTCGATCCTGGGAGTATTCTGGGTGATTCCCGGGAAACTGAATGACTTGTCTGTGTCCTCCATCCACATGTCTTCTGATCTCTGGGATCTGATAGAAATTATAGTTTATTATCCGTCTTATCAGCTGAACATTTTGTGCCGTGTTCCTGTCGTGTCCTGTACTTGACATCCTCGCGCCTGTCCACCCCTTCGCTGCAAACGCCTGTCCACAAAACCAACAATGTTTATTCAGTTAGAAACTAAGCACTGGGAGGAATATTCCAGTAGAAGGACAGTATTTATATTTTCCCTGGCTGGATTTGAATAGCTATGAAAACAAATGCAATTGTGCACAATTCATGCGCTGGCAGGATCATCCTCATTGTTCTTGTCGCACCCTCTACCTTAGGTAGGTGCTAAGTGTAAGTTTTATTTTGTGTAAGCTGCCAGCGCAGGTAAATTTAAGCAGGCCTATGCTGTCAGCTAGGCCTGTTTGTTTTGATCTGGGGGCAGGGGAGTGGTTTAGTGTAGCAGTAGGTGACTGACATGTACTTCAGCTCTTGGGTGCCTCCTCTGTTTCCAGGGAGAATGTTCTGGAAAAGGGGCAGGACAGAGAGCTGGAGTGACATGGGGTACATGTGAGGAGCTCTGACCAATCCCCAACTTGGCAGGGGGGCAGGCCTCCTACATATACCCATGGTCAGCCTGCTGGGGGAAGGAGTTGTTGTCTGGGTGAACTGGATGATGGAGTGTTAGACTGTCATGTCTGAGGGAACCCCCTTTCTGGGGGGGAGCGTACCTCAAGCGGGGAGCTCGGGAGCCTCTCCTTACACGGTCATGGAGAGGTGTTCTGGAACAGGAGGTGGAGGAGACAGTTGGTACGCACATTCGGAGTAAAGTCATTCAGGAAGGATCCAGGACAGGTGTCCATGAGTGGAAAGCTCTGGAAGAGACATTGCAGCGGAGCTGGATGTAAAGCCAGAGGGAGAGACTGTGCAAGTTTGTGTCAAATCGATGCAGCCATGAGGGCGGGCGGGATTTGCAAGTCAGACTTGTTGGGATCAGTAGTCCATCAAGTTCCCTTTTTTCTTCTCAAGTAAATCGGTTGCTACCAGAAAGGGGTACTGCAGGCCCCGGCCTGCAAAGGGCCATCAAGTAAAGACACTGGGACTTATTCAGAGTGAGGCCTAGTCATGTTCTGATGGTGTGACATGACTAATAAAATTGGACAGTGAAGTAGCGTGCTGGAGGAAGTGAGCTGGAAGAAGTGTTCTGAGGTAAAAGTCTGTCAAGTTTAGGGTCAGCCATCTTGTTCTTCTGAGAAGTGCAACACAGATACTTTATTCTACAAAGTACAATTTATCCTAAGGGCATTCTATGTCCCTTTTCCCCAACCAAGTTCAATCCCCTAATAAAAAGGCCAGTCAACTTCCTCCACCCCAAACTCGCTCATCCATGTCTTTATGGAGCTTGCTTTGTGCACTGGTCCTAATCACTTTGTGGAGGGGGGATTATGGTGTGGGTGTTGTTTTTTTAGGGGTTGATCTTGGCCCCTTAGTTTCAGTGAAGTAAACTCTTAAGGCATCAGCAGACCAAGACATTTTTGACAAATTCATGCTCCCAACTTTGTGGGAACAGTTTGGGGACAGCCTCTTCCCGTTCCAACATGACTTTGCACCAGTGCACAAAGCAAGGTCCATAAAGACATGGGTGAGCGAGTTTGGGGTGGAAGAACTTGACTGACCTCAACCCAATAGAACACCTTTGGGATGAATTAGAGCAGAGACTGCGAGCCAGGCCTTCTCGTCCAAGGTCAGTGCCTGACCTCACAAATGTGCTTCTGGAAGAATGGCCAAACATTCCCATAGACACATTCCTAAACCTTGTGCACAGCCTTCCCAGAAGAGTTGAAGCTGTTATAGTTGCAAAGGGTGGGCCAACTAAATATTGAACCCTACGGACTAAGACTGGGATGCTATTAAAGTTCATGTGCGTGTAAAGGCAGGCGTCACAATACTTTTGGTAATATAGTGTATCATATAAATAGATATATAGATAGATACAGTATATAAAGAGAGCGTTAAATAGATTATATAGAGAGGGAGATGGATAGATAAATTAGAAAGTATATGTAGATATTCACTCAAAGGTTGAGCCTGGATTGGGGTGGGAAATGTATTGAACATATATTGATGGTGGCTCTGAAGTCTTCTTTCTCCTGTAGTTTTTGTCCTGGGACTTCTCAGATCATTAGGACACTGAGATGTTCATTATGCAGCAAAGTTCTGAATGTTCAGGTTATGGTGGAGTATTTCTTCTCAGACTGTACATTTCATGTTACTGCTCCCTCGGATCACATCATACGGTTTCCATGTAAAATGATCCAGACCGCGTAATGTTATCGCTCTGTAATCTGCTCGTGTTTTGTTCGGCTAATGAAGCTTTCAGAGAAGGGTGAAGAGTAACGTTCTCAGAATCTTCCAACATTTATCACCATGGCGCCCCCACATCTGAAATATTCCTTTAATCCTATTTCCAATCCGTTCTCAAATATCATCAGGAGTCAAATCTCCAGGTCAGGGGATGGAGAGCGTGTAGGGATGGCGGCAGGTCACCAGTTGGTCATCAGCACCCGGTGAGGTCTGTGTCACACTGCCAATTTTGTAGAGAGATTTGAAGCGGCTACAGAATGGCATTTGTGTTGGTAGAAAGAAATGAATTGCAGTCTTTGGGAGGTGCACATCGTAGGAATTACAGATTTGTACCTCAATCAAATAATTTTACAGCTTTTGGAGATATAGAATCGCCGTCTTCAGGAGTTTATCATGATCTCCAGTGCCAATGATAAGGAACATGGAGCACCAGAGTTCCTAACCCCGTAAATTCTTCCAAAACCTTCCAAGTCCACAACAGAAAGAAAAAATATATACTCATGCAGGAAAAATATGCAAATGCACAATGTTTCAGTGGGATAGTGGCCCTCCGGGGAGGATAGCCCCCAAGTTTATTGGTGTTGGGGGGATATAGTGGCCCCTAGGGGAGAATAGTCCCTCAATTAATTGGTGTCAGCTGGATAGTGGCTAGGAGTGAAGAACAGCCCACAATTCACTGGCATCAGTGAAATGGTGGCCCACAAGGGAGAGTAGTCCCTCAATTCATTGATGCCAGTGGAATAGTGGACCCCAGGGAAGAACAGCCCCAAACCATTGGTGTCAATAGAATAGTTACCCCCAGGGAAAAACATTACTTCAAACCATTGGAGTCAAAAGAATTGAGGCCCTACAGGGATGGACAGTCCCTCAAACCATTGGTGTCAGTAGAATAGTGGGCAACAGGGATGACAGTCCCCCAAATCATTAGTGTCAGTAGGATAGTGACCCCCCAGGGGTGAATAGTACCTCAAATAATTTGTGTCAGTGGAATAGTGGGCCTGAGGGGAGAATTGCTCCCAAATTATTTGGTGTCAATGGGATAGTGGCCAACAGGGAAGAATAGCCCCACAAATCATTGCTATCAGTTGGATAGTGGCTATCAGAGAAGAAAAGCCCCCAATTCATTGTCATCAGTGGAATGGTGGCCTCCAGGGAAGAATAGTCCCTCAATTTATTGGTGTCAGTGGAATAGTGGTCCCCAGGGAAGAATAGTCCCTCAAACCATTGATGTCAGTGGATTAATGTGCCCCAGGGAAGAACCATTGGTGTCAGTGGGAGAATATCCCCATGGGGGAGAATAGCTTGTCAATTGATTGGTGTCAGTGACATAATGGCCATCAGGGAAGAATGGACCTTGAAATCATTGGTTTAAGTGGGCCACCAGGACAAAATAGCCCCCCAATTCATTGACGTCAGTGAAATAGTGGGCCCCAGGGAAGAATGGCCCCCTAAATTGATGATGCCAGAGGGATAGTGGCCCCAAGGGGAGAATAGTCCCTCAATTCATTGGTGTCAGGGGAATAGTGGTCCCCAGGGAAGAATAGTCCCTCAAACCATTGGTGTCAACGGAATAGTGGGCCACAGGGAAAAACAGCCTCCAGTGGTGTCAGTGGAAGCATGGCCCCCAGGGGGGGGCGGGATAGCATTTCAGTTCATGGGTGTCAGTGGGATAATGGCCATGAGGCAAGAATAGCCCCCAACTCATTGATGTCAGTGAAATAGTGGGCCCCAGGGAAGAATGGCCTCCTAAATTGATGATGCCAGAGGGATAGTGGCCCCCAAAAAATAGAATAGTCCCTCAAAAAATTGGTGTCAGTGGAATATGTGGGCCCCAGAGGGGAATGGCTCCCCAAATAATGTGTCAGTGGTGGTACTTAACTTGTCTTAGAACAGAAGCCAGTACCACCCCATAGATGAAGACTCGGGCATAGCATCCACTGAACTATTTCAGATTAGTTGGCTGCCAATCAATTCGCCCAGCTGGGGAGAGGTGGCAGCCTTTCTGGAGTGGGGTCCAGCCTGAGAACCATTGGCCTTCGAGAATTGCTGCAGCTGCAACTTTGTATCCAAACTTGCCCGAGGAAACAAGTAGAGAACTGGAGCTGCTACAAAGTTTCAAGCGTCACACTACCCTAAAAGAGTACGCAATGCTGCAAGATTCATCAGGGTGTCCAGATCATTGTCTATTCAAATGTGTTGTCTGAAATCTGATAGACTCCTGTGCCCTGCATATCACTCTATATAGGTTGTCAACTGACTCACAGCCAGTATAAACCCATCTCTTGGCTCCATATACAGTACAGATAAAATTAGACTTTATATAAGGCTGGATACACAGCAACCAGGAGATTGTTCTGCTCCATGGTAGCTTATTTGCTGCTCTCCCATCTAAAGGCATCAAACTTTCATGCAGTGTAATGGTGCCCTGCACAGCTGTAAAACGTTAATGCATTTTTTATCCAAAAATCAATATTTATTTATTATTGTATGAGGGAGAAGCTGAACATGACTTGCAAAATTATAAAAAGAAACTTTGACTCAACTAGACTTACTGACGGAAGATTCTAGAACTCTACTGTGGACACACATGCAGCAATCAGAAAAATATTGGCTATTTAGTCAACCCACTGCCAAGATAACTTTACAGATAACCTTTACAAATTTTTATCTTTATGGCAGGGGTGTTGGTAGGTGACCTGAGCCGGATCAATCATTTTTGCAATTAATGAGTGAAATTGCTACAAAATGTATGGCGTTTCCAGTGAAACAACTTTTTTTTCCCCCAGCTATCAGTTGTCCATTGTTGGTGATTTGGTGCCCCTTGTAGCCTAATTTCCTGCAGGACCCTGGAGTGATTTTCTACTGCTATAGTCCATCTTTTTAAAGGTTCGCCATGTTGGGTGTTCATAGGTGGTCTTTTTTGCGCAGCACTGCTGTGAAGAGTGGTTACTGGAAGCATACTTCCTGTCAGCCCAAACCAGGTCATTCTCTTCTGACCTCTCTTAGTAACAAAATGTTTTCCCCGCAGAACTGCTGAAGACTTAAAACTGTATGTCATGACTGCTGAGGCGCAATGGGCCTAGGTCCCAATTAACGTAACACAATGGGATCAAATCCCCCACCACCCTTGCCCTTTACCCCATTAAATAAGACACTTACGACCATTAGGTTGGAAAGGGCAAGGCCACAGCTTTATTAAATTCCAACACATAACATGTGAACATATTTAACCAGTGCCAGTCACTGTCGTACTGTCAACCAAAAGAAGGAAGTGGGGCCTGTCCTTTCCATAAGTGCTGTACAGACAGCCTACTTCCAATTTTCCATCAAGGGCATAGCCCATTACAGCAACATTAACTGCTGGCAAGGTCAAGAAAAACCGCAGCAACCTGTGACATACCATAACAGAGGAAAAAAAGAGGGACGGGAGGGTGGGCAGCTCTTCCAACCGACTCCTCTGAAAGACCCAGAATTCCCTGGGGCACACGTTCCCTGAGCTCAGGCCCATCCCATCCCCCTTATTTCAACCAATCATTCCCCCTGACTGGCACCTAGCCATGCCCCCATCAGTCAAGGCTCTCTTTCCCTAGGGAGGGGGCTCAAAAGGCCTTCATGGTCAGGGGTCAGAATTGGAGACTGGTAGCTATAGCAGTTTAGAGGTTCCCACTGACCAGCAGGATAAGTATACAGGCAGGTCAACCTAGCGGATGACATGGGTTCACCTGAGGGATGGGGTCTAAGCCTTCAAGTCCCATCATGTCTCTGGGAGTCATGTTTGTATCTGTCAGCTATGCAATGCCTCATTGGACTAGTAGCTCCGCAACAACTGGAGGGTAACAGGTGGAGCACTGATGGTCTAAGCACTAACTAGTATTTACCAGAGCTCCTGATGGGGGAGATGGGTTTTGCTGCGTGTTAGTACCAGGTCATGGTCCTCAGGATCACCCCACCAGGAGGTGAGCAAGCCGGGGTCCAGTAGCAGATATAGCAGGTAGAGATCAAGCAGAGGTGTAGTCAATAAACAAGCCAAAGGTCAGTAACAAGTGGTTGCAGCATAGCTCCCAACTGTCCCCGATTTGGAGGGACTGTCCCTGATTTGGAGCAATGTCCCTCTGTCCCTCTTTCCTCCTCATTTGTCCCTAATTTTGGTCTGATCTATATAGTTGTATATAAAATTTACTTTTTATCTTTCAAAAAGTGTTTCCTGCTGCTAAACCGTTAATCCAAATTCGAAATAGCTGTATTTGTAAATTTTAAACAGCAATATAAAGGAATAGTAGTGGTAAAAAAAAGCCCTTGAGGATTTAATTAACCTTTTTTTTTTGGCTAATTCTCCTTTTAAGGGGGTGTGGCAGGGGGCGTGTCCTATGCCTGCATAAGTTTGGTAGTAGGTGTCCCTCATTCCCATCTCAAAATGTTGGGAGGTATGTTGCAGGTTGGGATCAAGCAGAGGTGTAGTCAGTAAACAAGCCAAAGGTCAGTAACAAGTGGTTGCCGGTTGGGATCAAGCAGAGGTGTATATCGTGTAGTGAAGTAGCGCTAATATAAATATAAAAAAATGGAAAGAAGGAATTTCTCAGATGCTCATGGCAAATATAAACTCATATAAAAGTGTTCAAAGTCCTAAAAGGTGCATCCCATAATATATATATCTGAGCAATAGTGCAATGAAATCCAGTAAAGTGTATCACATAAAACTAAACTAAAAGTAAATTGTTTCCCAGGTGTAATCAGCATCCAAAAAAATCAGGTGACTCACAGAGATGATCAGTTCCAAAGGGAAAAATATAAATCATAGTAGATAAGGGGGATAAGGACAGGTGAAAGAGTCCAAATTAAAGATGTAAGATGGTAAACATGCAATCCTCCCCCAGTAGTGCTAGCCTCTCACCTTATAGATAGCCCCCAACGGGTCTAATGGGGCAACAGTGAACAACCAGCCTGTTGTTGAAGCTTTCCTCACAGCTTTCAAGGATTCACTGCAGCTTTTGTCAGGTCTCCACTGTCTTTTCCTAGAAGAAAGTTTTCTCCCAATTCTATAGGTGGGGCAACAGTAAACGACCAGCCTGTTGTTGAAGCTTTCCTCGCAAGGTCCAAGGGATCGCTGTAACTTTTTCTCCGGTCTCCACAGTCCTTTCCTAGAAAAAAAGTTTCTCCCAATCCGCAAGATAGAAGATAAAAAAGAAGGCTCTCCATAGTGTAGTAGGTTTAAAAGGTTAAAAAGTAATTTATTTAAAAAAAACTAAAAACTCCTTTACAATAAAAATGGCAACAGCAGGCCAGACAGCAAAAAAAGTGTCAAACAAATAAAAAAGACTTCCAGTCATGGCCGTAACCGGAAGTGACGTCACCAAGCTCCTCCTGACTAGTTGCGTCACAACACACGTGACTTCATCAAGGGTGCACTTGATGAAATCCCGTGTGTTGTGACGCAACTAGTTGGGAGGAGCTTGGTGGCGTCACTTCCGGTTACGGGCCATGACCGGAAGTCTTTTCATTTGTTTGACACGTTTTTTGCTGTCTGGCCTGCTGTTGCCGTTTTTTTTTGGAAGCACTATATTAGTGCTACTTCACTACACGATATACATTTTCAGAGGTGTTGGTTACACTATAGAAGTTTAGCTGCTTTTTTCAATTAGCACTTTATATGTATGCACTTTATTAATTAGCACTTTATTTGTATTGATACACTGTTGGTAGCGCATTAGTACTTTGCCATATTATCAAGCAGAGGTGTAGTCAGTAAACAAGCCAAAGGTCAGTAACAAGTGATTGCAAGTTGGGATCAAGCATAAAATCGAGAAACAAGCCAAAGGTCGGGGACTGCCTGTACATTCCTCTTTGGGCAGATGAAGAAATACAGTTGGTGAGTTTTTTTTAAGCCAACTGCAATGAAACCTGTAATTTAGGGTAACTCACCCACACTGAGAAATGAGAGAGACTGCCTTTTTGCAAATTAAAATCTTATTGCATGGGGATGACTGTCACTTGGCTTTAAATAAATTACATATTTAATAGCCCCTTCCCCCACCCTCCATCCTGAAATATCCCCTGCAGCAGGGGAGGGGGGAGGAGGGAAGTAAGCAGAACTGGGGTGTGTGTGGGGGGGGAGGCCCAGGCAGTCGGGGGAATCGGTACCGCACAGAGTGATTAGGGTGTGCCCAGGCACAGCTGGCACCCCCCCTGCGCAGGCATATGGTGCCAATACCCCCTCCATAAACACTACACAGGTCGGGTCCTGTGTGCTTATCCTGTGTGCTTATCCTGTGTGCGCTCGCTCTCTGCCCTCCTAGTTGGTCACACCATAATAAACAGACACGATGGAGGAATCTGTGTCACCCAGGTCTGTGTGTCTTCTTGCTTCCAGGCTGATTTCATGCTGTCACACTTTTGTCCCCGGGCCATCATTGGGGCTTTTATCGACCATCAGAGATGTTGACATGAGCGAGGATTAGGATCTCCGGTTCCTGTGATGTCTCAGTGCCGGGTCTGTGATTAGTGGCCATGGAGGGGCACAGGAGGGAGAAGCCAAACCGCAGTCGCGTGTCTGTACTGAGATGTGAGACGCAGCTGCTGTGCAGGACCTGCCCGCCGGGCACCGCGCCAGACCAGAGCCAATGGCAGACCAACGCTTACCATTAAACGCACGCTCCCAGCATACTTAAAGGGAAAGTTCAAAGCAGATGTCTCCCTGTAATTACCTTGTAGCATCTCCATTAAAATAACTGAACGCTGCTAATCGTTTCTGGTTGTGTCTTCTTAAGTTCAGCCAACGTCCACATTTCACACAGCTTCTAATTTTATTTTAAACACCATAAATACCCCGGGATCATTCTTTTAAGGGTCACATTTGTTTCCATTTGTGTGATTGAACTCCATCCCCTCTCCTACACACTCTGTCCTTATTCTGTATGTATGGACTTTGCACAGTACCACTTCTCTTGTCCTGTATGTTGGGTGTAATTCTCGGTATCTGTCCTCATTCTGTATGTATGGACTCTGCACAGTACCACTTCTCTTGTCCTGTATGTCGGGTGTAATTCTCAGTATCTGTTCTTATTCTGTATGTATGGACTCTGCACAGTACCACTTCTCTTGTCCTGTATGTTGGGTGTAATTCTCGGTATCTGTCCTCATTCTGTATGTATGGACTCTGCACAGTACCACTTCTCTTGTCCTGTATGCCGGGTGTAATTCTCGGTTCTCGCTTCCTCCTCGGCTTTGATGTGTACACAGGCTGGGAGGAAGAGCCGAGGATGAGGAGAGACACCATCCACGCTACATCACCTGCCCTGAGGTATGCAACAGGGGTATTGCAGAGGAGGGGGACCTAGTGGTTGGGGGGGCATTGTCAGGTAACAATTATGCTGCCAGTAGTGGGGGGTTAGAGGATATCTGCTAGGGGGTGCTATTTTTGTTTTGGGTTAGAAAGGACTTGAAAGGACAGTAGGAGGGGGCAGATTTAAAGTTTTACCCCCTCCCGCCAGCGCAATTCCTCTCCCCTCCCAAAGCACCCCCTAGCACATATCCTTTAACCCCCCAAATCAAAGATCCCATCCCGGCTCCATCCACTCCACCGATCCCATCCAGCTCCACCCACTCCCCGATCCCATACCCGCTCATCCATCCCCCCTGATCCTATCCCCACTCCATCCATCCCCCCTGATCCTATCCCCGCTCCATCCATCCCCCATGATCCTATCCCCGCTCCGTCCATCCACCTGATCCTATCCCCGCTCCATCCATCCCCCATGATCCTATCCCTGCTCCGTCCATCCCCCTGATCCTATTCCCACTTCATCCATCCCCCTGATCCAATCCTGGCTCCATCCATCCCCCTGATCCCATCCCGGCTCTATACATCCTCTGATCCCATCCCGGCTTTATCAATCCCCTGATTCTATCCCGGCTCCATCCATTCCCTGATCCCATTCCAGCTCTATCCACCACCCCAATCCAATCCCAGCTCCATCCTTCCCCCCCAATCCCATCCCAGCTCCATCCATTGTGGTAGGTTAAGGGGGGAGAGCCGCACTGATGCACTAGCCTGCTTAGTGGTGGGGGGTGACACCGTGTATTACCGCACCAGGTGATAACAACCCTAGTGACGCCACTGCCTGTATATCGGGTGTAATTCTCGGTATATGTTCCAGGGAGGACAAATTCAGAAATAAAAAGCTAAATAAATCCTATCTCTATGATGAATTTACCATCGTTTACATTTTTTGTGCACATCTGGAATTATTTTCCTAGAAAGTGGAGGTGAATCTTCCCCGGTATGTGTATCGGACAATAACTACACAAATCCTGTCTGGAGGACTGACAGCCATGACATGCGTTTGGATAAAGTGCGCTGAGTATTAAAATCCGATCACGCGATTTGTCTATGTTGGCCCCTTATGCAGAAAGCACGTATTTCATGGCTGCCTGTATATTGGACGTCCTTGCTCTGACCTTGTTCTCGGCCCACAAAGACACATCAAAGGCTCCTCAGCCGAGATGGAACTGTGTTTAAGTGTTCGCGAAAAGGCAGTCTCTTATTTCTCAGTTTTGGGTGAGTTACCTTAAATTACGGGTTTTATTGCGGCGGCCTAAAAAAACTCACCAACCGCATTTTGTCGTCTTCCCAAAGAGGAATTTACACATCGTGTTCTAGAAAGATTCTCATTGCGCTGATTCTCGAGAGCCCAGAGAACATGAAATGGGAAAATGTAACCACTTCAGCCCCGGAACGATTTTCCCGCTTAATGACCGGGCCATTTTTTGCGATACGGCACTGCGACAATTTAACCGACAATTGCACGGTCATGCGACGCTGTACCCAAACAAAATTGATGTCCTTTTTTTTCCTCACAAAATAGAGCTTTCTTTTGGTTGTATTTGATCACCTCTGCGCTTTTTATTTTTTGCGCTATAAACAAAAAAAAAGAGCAACAATTTTGAAAAAAAAACAACTATATTTTTTGCTATAATAAATATCCCCAAAAATGTTTTTTAAAAAAAATTCTTCATCAGTTTAGGTCAATATGTATTCTTCTACATATTTTTGTTAAAAATAAAATAAAAAAATAATCGCCTTAAGAATATATTGATTGGTTTGCGTCTAAAGTTATAGCGTCTACAAAATAGGGGATAGATTTATGGCATTTTTATTATTCATTTATTTTCTACTAGTAATGGCAGTGATCAGTGATTTTTAGCGGGACTGCGAAATTGCGGCGGACAGATAGGAGGACACTTTTGACAGTTTTTTGGGACCATTGACAGTTATACAGCGATCAGTGCTATAAAAATGCACTGATTACTGTGTAAATGTCACTGGCAGGGAAGGGGTTAACACTAGGGGGCGATCAAGGGGTTACATTTTTTCCCTAGGGAGGTGTTCCTATCTGTGGGGGGGAGGGGACTGACTGGAGGAGGAGCAGACGATCTGTTTCTCCTCCCCTGTCAGAACAGGGATTTGTGTTCTGGCTCCTGCGCCCGCGATCGCGGGTGGCCGTGGGCTATGGCTCCCAAAGGAGCGGCTGTACATACACGCCGATTCGCGCGGGAGAGCCATCCTGCCGTCGTATATGTACTGGAGCAGGTCGGGAAGTGGTTAAAGGAAACTCTCTGGGGATGATTTACTAAAGGCAAATAAACTATGCACTTTGCAAGAGAAGCTGCTCCAGAGCTTAGTAAATGAGCAAAAACTCTGCTGACTTCCATCATCCAATCATGTGTAAGCAAACATGCGTTTTTTTTTAATTTATTTTATTTTCTTTGCATGCGATTGGATATTTTTTGCAAAAGTGAAAGTAACTGCTCTTTGCAAAGTGCACAGTCTATTTGCCTTTAGTAAATCAACCCCTCAGAGTCCTGCTGCAGAGAGCAGAACTTTTTTGCAATACAACACTGCATCGCTTTAACTGGAAATTGCGCGGGCGTGCGACGCTGTGCACAAAATAAGTTTTATGTCCTTTTTTTCCCCACAAATAGAGCTTTCTTTTGAAGATATTTGATCACCTCTGCGGTTTTCATTTTTTGCGTTATAAAAAAAAAGGCCGATGATTTTGAAAAAAATATATATAGTTGTAGTGTCTACAAACTATGGGATTTTTATTTATTTATTGACTAGAAATGGTCATGATCAGCGACTTATAGCAGGACTGCGATATTGCAGCGGACAATCTGACACTAGCTGACACTTTTGACACTTTGTGGGAACCAGTGACACTAATACAGTGATCAGTGCTAAAAATATGCACTGTCACTGTACTAATGACACTGCCAGTAGGGGGCTAACATCATGTGTTTTACTGTAGTGGGTGTTCTGTCTCTAGCAAACATACGACAAATTCTCCTGCGCTCTGGTGTCTAGTCTCTTGCTTCGTAAAAAAGGATATAAGTGCAATTCCTCAAGGTAATGTCCAAAATCTTGCAGCCCTCCTTTGAACAATGGGTGTTCACAACACTACAGAAACAAGAAAAACAGAAGGGCGCACCGACCTTTGTGCATTACCACTAAAAAGGTTTTATTAAAATATATAAAAACAGCAAAAAAACTACTCACAAACGAGTACACGGTATAGGCAAAAACATGGATGGATGCAAAGGCAGATCCCCATTCTGCCTCTCTTTCCCGCAGCATGTGGCGGGCACGTGCCCGCATAAGCTAGTGCATGGACCGGACTTGCTAGTGCATGGATGGCGACACAGGGGAAACAACCTGCCACAGTATAACTGTGACGGTGGTCGGGAACAGGTTAAGGGTTACACTCTCTGTTGCACAAAAATACAACTCTTCTTTGGTTTTGAAGACCAGGCCTCACCTCCATCCATGGCTGTAGTTTTCAGATCACTTCAGAAACTTCCTGGTAGACAGAGGACAGACACACAGGATGGACCAGTGGTAATGCACAAAGGTCGGTGCGCCCTTCTGTTTTTCTTGTTACTGTTCTGTCTCTAGGACAGAGAGCAAAACCTTCCTGCTCCATAAACTTCAGATACCATATTTCTTTGATCTTAGAATTTTGCATGTAATAAAGGAACAATGCGAAGAATTAGATGATAAGAACTCACTTTTTAAGCTCGCTGAGGGGTGATAGCGAGAGAAGAAAACATGCCTTCCTGTTCCTGAAGATTCTTAAAATGGAAGATTCCTCTAGAGAATTCTCCCAGAATGCACTGGTTCCTAACAACTTTATTAACACATTCTAAGAGAATACAATATGTCATTTCTATAAACAGCAAAGCTATACCAGAAAAGGGAACAGTAGGTGGCACCTGCGCTTTGCATATAACTAGCTTGGTGGACATCAAGAAAACTAACATGTTATTTCAAGCATTATTTCAAGCACATAAACATAAGTAAACTCAATAGAAGCCCGGTGGGCAGAACGGTGGGGGAGGTGCTTTTACTAGAGGAAGAGATGAAATTTATTCACTGCTTTGCAGGGACACAAACCTCATCTCTTCCCCGCTGTCAGAACCGTGATCTGATCGCAGTTCTATCTCTCTGCCCGACGATCGGCAGGTGCCGGAGGACAATGAGTACCCGGCACAGGGGCGGACTGACCATTTGGCCACTCGGGCACTTCCCGAGGGCCCCGGGCCACTAGGGGGCCCCATCAGGGTTGCCAGCCTCAGTATAACCAGGGACAGTATGTAAAAATCAGTGTTTTTTTTACATCTGTTTCTGAAATGTCCCTTACCGACATCCTTTGGTCTAAAAATCCCAAGATTATAGCTGCCCCACCTCTCCAGTATCTTCTCAGCCAATAGAAACATGTCTGTGTATACTGTGTGTACATGTATGTGTATACTGTGTGATTGTATACTGTGTGTGTGTATACTGTGGCCCCATAATCTCTGATTGCCCGGGGGCCCCATAATCTCCTATTGCCCGGGGGCCCCATGAGTTGTCAGTCCGCCCCTGACCCCACCGATTGGTTTCCACTGTGTATAATGACAGCGGAAGTGTGCCGGTGGTGGCTCACATGTGTGCCCCCTACCCGAAAGTGTCAAATCGCGTGTATATATACAGTATCTCACACAAGTGAGTACACCCCTCACATTTTTGTAAATATTTTCTCTTTTCATGTGACAACACTGAAGAAATGACACTTTGCTACAATGTAAAGTAGTGAGTGTACAGCTTGTATAACAGTGTACATTTGCTGTTCCCTCAAAATAACTCAACACACAGCCATTAATGTCTAAACCGCTGGCAACAAAAATAAATAATCACATGACATCTCCACACTGCCTGCTTCCTCCACATTGGCTATAAATAATCACATGACACCACCACACTGCCTGCTTCCTCTACATTGGCTATACATAATCACATGACATCACCACACTGCCTATAAATAATCACATGACATCACCACACTGCCTATAAATAATCACATGACATCACCATAGTGCCTGCTTCCTCTACATTGGCTATAAATAATCACATGATATCACCACACTGCCTGCTTCCTCTACATTGGCTATAAATAATCACATGACATCACCATAGTGCCTGCTTCCTCTACATTGGCTCTAAATAATCACATGACATCTCCACACTGCCTGCTTCCTCTACATTGGCTATAAATAATCACATGCCATCTCCACACTGCCTGCTTCCTCTACATTGGCTCTAAATAATCACATGACATCTCCACACTGCCTGCTTCCTCTACATTGGCTATAAATAATCACATGCCATCTCCACACTGCCTGCTTCCTCTACATTGGCTATAAATAATCACATGACATCACCATAGTGCCTGCTTCCTCCACATTGGCTATAAATAATCACATGACATCACCATACTGCCTGCTTCCTCCACATTGGCTATAAATAATCACATGACATCACCACACTGCCTGCTTCCTCCACACTGCCTATAAATAATCACATGACATCACCATAGTGCCTGCTTCCTCCACATTGGCTATAAATAATCACATGACATCACCACACTGCCTGCTTCCTCTACATTGGCTATAAATAATCACATGACATCACCACACTGCCTGCTTCCTCTACATTGGCTATAAATAATCACATGACATCACCATACTGCCTGCTTCCTCCACATTGGCTATAAATAATCACATGACATCACCACACTGCCTGCTTCCTCCACACTGCCTATAAATAATCACATGACATCACCATAGTGCCTGCTTCCTCCACATTGGCTATAAATAATCACATGACATCACCACACTGCCTGCTTCCTCCACATTGGCTATAAATTATCACATGACATCACCACACTGCCTGCTTCCTCCACACTGCCTATAAATTATCACATGACATCACCATACTGCCTGCTTCCTCCACATTGGCTATAAATTATCACATGACATCACCACACTGCCTGCTTCCTCCACATTGGCTATAAATTATCACATGACATCACCACACTGCCTGCTTCCTCCACACTGCCTATAAATTATCACATGACATCACCATACTGCCTGCTTCCTCCACATTGGCTATAAATTATCACATGACATCACCACACTGCCTGCTTCCTCTACATTGGCTATAAATAATCACATGAAAACACCAAACTTCCATCTTTTACTACATTAGTTTCGTATGATCACATGATGTCATCATCCTGGCAGTTTTGGCTATGCTGGTTCTGAATGATCACATGACATCTCCACACTGCCAGCTTTCACTACATTATCTGAATGATCCTATGACATCACCACCCTGGTAGTCTCCATTCTGCTGTTCCCTAATGATCGCATCCTGAGAACAGATTTTATAATGCTTTATATAAAGCATTTAATAATCAGGGATGGGCAGATTTGAGACGGCTTCTAAAGGACAGTAAGAGAGTTAATAACTCTACATCATAATTAGGCTCTTTATAAACATGCTTTAATCCTGTAATTCTTCTTTTTCCGCCGTTGTCCCGGCTTGTTGTGTTTTATACAGAAGCGTATAAAGATTATGTAGTAAATGTATAGTATGGTCTCCCACGTGTCTGCCATCTGATTCAGGGAAGGAAGCTTCCATCCGGTATTTTATGATCCCCCTCACCTCCATAGAGATGCCCACCCCCCACCCCCCTCCACCCTTCCTGTTCACATATTGGCAGTGTGTCAAGAAGTGGTGGACACATGTCGTATGATGTCATCTCCACGCTTCTCTTAAGCAACAAGCGTTTCAGTTGTTTTATTTGTAAAGTAGTTCACCGTGACTTAGACAAATAAACAGAACAGCAGCAGATGGGACATTGTATGGAGTTCATCATTCTGGATGCAGCTGTGTGCATATTTGGCGCGCTCCGGGGCCCAATCCAACTCGCACGCCGCGAAGATCATTTATGAAGACACAAGAGTGTCATTTCTGCAGATATCCAATGTACACATGGGCGTCCGCAGGTAGAGGCAAGGGGGGGCAAGTGCCCCCCCCTGGAATCAGGGATGGGATCAGGAGTTTGTTCCCCACTCGGTCTTTATCCTAGCGCTGGCAGCCGGCCCTGTCCTCACCCAGAATGAAAACGGGTCTTGCCAGCTGTTGGCCATCATGGACATCCTACTGGCATGCAAGGTACCGTACTGAGCATTACACACACCACTGGGACATAGGGGCACTTGAGGGACTGCAGACAGGGCTAGGGGGTCCCTCTCTCTGACCCCCCATCACCCCTCTCTGTCACCCCCTCTCTCTCTCTGTCACCCCTATGTCTTTTTCACCCCCTCTCTCTGCCACCCCACCCCTCTGTCTCTCTCTGTCACACTCCTCTCTCTCTGTCACCCCCCTATGTCTCTCTCTGTCACCCCCCTCTGTCTCTCTCTGTCACCCCCTTTCTCTCTGCCACCCCTCTCTCTCTCTCTGTCACCCCCCCCTCTCTCGTTGTCACCCCCACATGTATGCAGTCTCTTAGAGTCTCTTGTGCCATGTCCCTAGTCTCTTGAGCCATGTATGCAGTCTCTGACAGTCTCTTGGGCCATGTATGCAGTCTCTGGTCATCTTTTGTGCCACGTCCGCAGTCTCTTACAGTCTCTTGGGCCATGTATACAGTCTCTGGTAATCTCTTGTGCCATGTCCACAGTCTCTTACAGTCCCTTGGGCCATGTATGCAGTCTCTGACAGTCTCTTGGGCCATGTATGCAGCCTCTGACAGTCTCTTGTGCCATGTCCACAGTCTCTTACAGTCTCTTGGGCCATGTATGCAGTCTCTGACCATCTCCTGTACCACGTCTGCAGTCTCTGACCGTGATAATGACATTGTCAAAAAGGGTCAGAGCATGGGTGACCTTAAAAATTATGCCCCCCCCCTGAAAAAAGTTCTGTGGACGCCCATGAATGTACAGCAAAAGTACAGTACAGAACATCACTAAAGTGAGTACACCCCTCACATTTTTGTAAATATTTTATTCTATTGTAGCACTGACCCCCAAAGGAGCTGCTGGTTATTTTTTGGGCTTACCGTTACCTTCTTGCCCTCGTGTGCGTCTAGGGGGTTTCCCGAGGAAGATGGCCCAAAGAACTGCAGAATCTGACACTGGATCCACTTTAGGGATTTTTATTTGCAAAATGGTAGACAAAACACAGTCTTTCAATAAAGGGATAGAGGTCATAGCTAGGAAGTTCAGGTACTCTTGGAACTGCTTGAAACTGAATGTCTCTCACTATGAAATCCAGGGAACAGCCATTCGCAACTGGATATTACAGCTATCGGATAAATCTCCTCTCAGTGGATCTAGCAGCCGATAAGTGATTCAAATAAAGCAAAGTCTCTGCCACAGACTTGGTTGTAGAACTTGTGAATGGAAAGTCTCTGCCACAGACTTGTTTGTAACTGAAGGATATATGAAGTTAGAGAACCCTCATACGGTACCAGTATCTTGCAGCCGGTCCGGCGATACCGTACGAGTGTGGATTCACCTGGTGTCCTTTCAACTTAGCTTCCAGGCTCTTACCGAGCAGCCAGCCTTGTGCGTGGCCCTCTTCTGAAGAGTCCTCCCCTGGCTACGCTCCCAGCTTTTGGGCCTCTCCAAAACCGAGACAGCACCGGACCACCTTGGAATCCTCCCTCCAGCTACTGCGCCTCGGGCTAGCCAACCCCGAGACTCGGGAATGGGTGGATCCACACCCCAGGCCATGAGGGCCCCTGAGGGCTGGTCAGGAGGAGCAGGACCAAACAGACAGAAAGATCTTCTGGACCGGAACCCAGAAGCACGTGACCTCAGTACCTTAAGTACCTTCCCCCAGAAGGCACAGCGAGACAACACACCCACTGGTTGGTTCCGAGAGAGATTGGCACCCAATGCGTCCAACCGGACTGCGTTCCTGTGCTTGCCAGAGGTGACACCGACACCTATGGCCAAGCAGAACACTATGCAATCCAGCCAAACTGACACTCCCACCACCATGCTTGACTGTAGGCAAGACACACTTGTCTTTGTACTCCTCACCTGGTTGCTGCCACACGCTTGACACCATCTGAACCAAATAATGGACGAGAAGGCCTGGTTCGCAGTCTCTGCTCTAATTCATCCCAAATGTGTTCTGTCGGGTTGAGGTCAGAATTCTGTGCAGGCCAGTCAAGTTCCATCACCCCAAACTCGCTCATCCATGTCTTTATGGACCTTGCTTTGTGCACTGGTGCGCAGTCATGTTGGAACAGGAAGGGGCCGTCCCCAAACTGTTCCTACAAAGTTGGGAGCATGAAATTGTCCAAAATGTCTTGGTATCCTGACGCCTTAACAGTTCCCTTCACTGGAACTAAGGGGTCAAACCCAACCCCTGAAAAACAACCTCACAACATAATCCCACCTCCACCAAATGATTTGGATCAGTGCACAAAGCAAGGTCCATAAAGACGTGGATGAACGCGTTTGGGGTGGAGGAACTTGACTGGCCTGCACATAGTCCTGACCTTAACCTGATACAACACCTTTAGGATGAATTAGAGTGGAGACATCTCGTCCACATCAGTGCCTGACCTCACAAATGCGCTTCTTGGAAGAATGGTCAAACATCCCAATAGACACACTCCTAAACCTTGTGGACGGCCTTCCCAGAAGAGTTGAAGCTGTTATAGCTGCAAAGGGTGGGCCAACTTAATATTGAACCCTACGGACTAAGACTGGGATGCCATTAAAGTTCATGTGTGTGTGTCAAGGCAGGAATCCCAATACTTTTGGTAATATAGAGTATACTGGGTATGTTCCTGATATATTGAATCAACAATTCACCTCCCTATTTGTATAACCAACAAAAGCGCACAAGATGGCTGAGCGCCTGCTAATAATTTGGATTCTATTTGTTTTGTAAAGTGAATATTTCATGCCAAGCTAGGCCAGCGTTGCCCCCTTCCCTCCTCACTTGAATAATACACTTCCAAAAAAATCAGAATTTCAATCTCACAGTTTCCTAAGAACCCTCATTACACATTTCCTGTCATGCCATGACAAGCTCTGGGCACTTCAGTCATCTTCCACCAAGAGACAAGCATGAAAAATGTGATTATTTATCTAATTCTGCATCTAATGATTATCAGATGAGTAACAACCATGCAGATTGTGGCCTGAGGGGTTTTGTATGGTGGAAAGTCAGCTGTCTCAATAGCGTCACATCGTGAGTCGGTTCCTTTCCTGTCATTAGTTCGGTGCGATATCCAGGAATACGGGAACGTGTTGTACAACAGATGAGTGATGTATAAATGCCTCATAGAGCTGCACCAACGCGTGCCAGATGCTGGGCGTGACCGGCGATACCCTGGAACTCTGAGCCATTGATTGGTACAAGATGGGCATGCGGTTAAGGCAGGAATCTTATTCCAAACTCAGAGTAGAGGCCTCTTTATACCATATCCATGGAAGAAATCTGAGAAGGAATGGCTTTCACTGATCACACAGAACATTTCAATTAAAAGCACATCAAAATCTTCTTTACGTACGCTACGAGTTAATCACAAACTACCACTTAATGTAAATGAACTAGTGACGGGAAAACTTTCCTCTGTGAAGTTCCATCATATAGAAGGCCTGACGCAACAACAACCATAAGGGTCTGAGAAGAAATACAACACTCTTGTAATCCCACCAGACTCTGATTTCTGTGTGGTACACTGTAAAGGCCCTACTATATAGTCAAAATATAATATGACCCCCCCTCCAAATGATGGAGTTCAGATATTTCCAGTGAAAATTACTATTCATTTGACATCATACAAAGACATTGTAGACAATTGTGATCTTCCAACATTGTGGTAACAGTTTGGTGAAGACCCTTTTCTGTTCCACCATGACTGTGCAACAGTGTACAAAGCCAGCACCATAAAGCCACAGTGTGACCAGTTTGGTGTGGAGGAACTCGAGTGTCCTGCACAGAACCCTGACCTCAACCCTACTGAACACCCTTGGGATGAACTGGACTCATAGTGAGCCACGTCTTCTAGTCCAACATCAGTACCTGACCATATAAATGGGGACAAATTCCTCCAAAATCTTGTGGAAAGTCTTCCCAGAAGAGTGAAAGATGTCATAGCTACAAAAGAAGGGAAGGGTAAGGGACCAACTATTGATGGCCATGGTTTCTAGTGAGGGGGACTTTTAAAACTACAGCAAACATGGGCGTCCGCAGGTAGGGGCAATGGGGGCCAAGTGCCCCCCCCCCCCTGGAATCAGGGATCGGATCAGGAGTTTGTTCCCCACTCGGTCTTTATCCTAGCGTTGGCGGCCGGCCCTGTCCTCACCCAGAATGAAAACGGGTCTTGCCAGCTGCTGGCCATCTTGGACATCCTACTGGCATGCAAGGTACCGTACTGAGCATTACACACACCACTGGGACATAGGGGCACTTGAGGGACTGCAGACAGGGCTGGGGGGTCCCTCTCCCTGACACCCCATCACCCCTCTCTGTCACCCCCTCTCTCTCTGTCACCCCCTCTCTCTCTCTGTCACCCCTCTGTCTTTTTCACCCCCCTCTCTCTGTCACTCCACCCCTCTGTCTCTCTCTGTCACACTCCTCTCTCTCTGTCACCCCCTTATGTCTCTCTCTGTCACCCCCCGTTGTCTCTCTCTGTCACCCCCTCTCACTGTCACCCCCTTTCTCTGTCACCCCCCTCTGTCTCTCTCTGTCATCCCCCCTGTCTCTTTCTGTCACCCCCTATGTCTTTCTGTCACCCCCTCTCTCTCTCTGTCACCCCCCACATGTATGCAGTCTCTTAGAGTCTCTTGTGCCATGTCCGCAGTCTCTTATAGTCTCTTGAGCCAGCTATGCAGTCACTAACAGTCTGTTGGGCCATGTATACAGTCTCTGGTAATCTCTTGTGCCATGTCCGCAGTCTCTTACAGTCTCTTGAGCCATGTATGCAGTCTCTTGTGCCATGTCTGCACTCCCTGACCATCTCCCGTACTACGTCTGCAGTCTCTGACCGTGATATTGACATTGTCGAAAAGGGTCAGAGAATGGGCCTTACCTTAAAATTATGCCCCCCCCCCCCCCCCCCCTGAAAAAAGTTCTGCGGACGCCCATGACAGCAAAGACATTGTAGACAATTGTGGTCTTCCAATCTTGTGGTAACAGTTTGGTAAAGACCCATTTTTCTGTTCCACCATGATTGAGCCCCTGTGTACAAATCCAGATCCATAAATACATGGTGTGACCAGTTTGGTGTGGAGGAACTCGAGTGTCCTGCACAGAGCCCTGACCTCAACCCTACTGAACACAACCCTACTGAACACCCTTGGGATGGATTGGAGTGCTGATTTGGAACCATGTTTTCGCATTCAACATCAGTATCTGACCTTATAAATGGGGACAAATTCCCACAGACATCCTCCAAAATCTTGTGGAAATCCTCCCTAAAGGAGTGGAGGATCTTTTAAATACAAAGTGGGGCAACTCTTTATTAATAATCAAATAGGATGTCCAACAAGTGTGATGCTCAGGTGTCTACGAACATTTGGCCATAGGCGGGTTGATTTACTAAAGGCAAAGTGAATGGGGTAATGAGAACTTCCAACATCAAATCATGTGTAAGCAAAAACACTGTTGTCTTTTGGTTTTGTTTTTTTTCTTGTACGTGATTTGGTATTCTTTGCAAAGTAAAATTTCACCACATTCAGGTTCTGTTGAAAATTCCCACACAAAGTGAATGGCCTATTTGGCTTCAGTAAATCAACCCCATGTAACTAATGGAGAATAAATTTGCCAGATTACCTGTTGTGGATTTATGCTTTAGGTCAGCAGTTTCCAAACTTTCCAAACAAAGGGCCAGTTTACTGTCCTTCAAACTTTAGGGGGGCTGGAATGTGGCCAGTGTGAGTAGAAATTGTTCTGGCGTCAGTGTGAGTAAACAGTACATCATTGGTGTCAGTGGGAAACAAGGTGCCCTATCATTGGTGTCAGTGGGAGACAAGGTGCCCTATCATTGGTGTCAGTGGGAGACAAGGTGCCCTATCATTGGTGTCAGTGGGAGGAACAGTGCACCATCTTTTGTGTCAGTTGAAAGAAGAGCGCCCCATTATTTGTGTCAGTGGGAGGAACAGTGCACCATCTTTTGTGTCAGTAACAGGAATTGTGCCCCATTGTTGGTGTCAGTGGGAGGAATAGTGTCTTGCATCAGTGGAAGGAAAAGTGCCCCAGGGGCCAGATGAAGGCAAGCAAAGGGCCACCAGTTTGGATACCACTGCCAGTAAAAGGGTAATTTGGACCCAATACCCAGTCCATTTCTGCATGCCATGTTGTACCAAATGCTAAGTGCAGGTACACAGCTATTATATGACAACCCAGCAGGTGACCCTATGGGTGTTCTACATGATCATGGCATTTATATTTGTTTACATGTCTATGGCTATCTGGGAAGGAAATTCGAGTGTCTCAGTGGTTGCTTATTTGTTGCGTATTTCAGAGAGACAGCTGGTGACAGAGACAGCTGGTGTTCCCTCCAAATGCAGCTGTCGCTGGCATCCCTGAGCCATGCCACCATACTGAATCCTGTCTGGGTTCTTCTATGGGTGTCTTAGGTTCTACAGAAGGTCCCATTTCCTGGTAGAAAATAGGGAATTAAGTTGTTTTTTTCCTGAAGGAATATTGGACATAAAATCAAGTGCATTGGAAAATACCTCCTTCTAAAATGAGATATATTTCAATGGGTTTGTTTTGTATTTATAGTACCAACATATTACTAGACATGTGCAATTCATTTATTTCCAAATTAGTTTTTTAACGAATTTTGATAAATTCATTAATTTCGGAATTTTTCCGAAATTCCCAATTTCCTTATTTCTGAACTTCCGAATTTCGAATTTTCAAATTTCTGAATTTCCGAAATTCTAAATTTCCGAAATTCTAAATTTCTAGAAACTTCCGAATTTCGAATTTTCAAATTTCTGAATTTCCGAAATTCTAAATTTCTAGATTACGGAAATTTTTCTAAAGGGCGCATGCGCCATAGACATCGGCGCCCGGCTTTTTAGTAAATATCTCCTAAACCGTGGAGGTTTAGGAGATATTTCAAGCACCTACAGGTAAGCCTTAATATAGGCTTACCTATAGGTAAAAGTGGTTGTACAGGGTGTGCAACCACTTTAACAGTATGTTTGTATTGGAAACTCCCATAAACATAGAAGATACAAACTCAATGCAGATCTTGTCTTTGGTGGGATACAAACCTAGGAGCCAGACCACCACTGAAGACATTGGGTTACCTTACTAAAGCCAAATAGGCCATTCACTTTTGCAAGGGAATTTTGAACAGAACCTGAATGTGGTGAAAATTCACTGTGCAAAGGATACCCAGTCGAATGCAAGGAAAATTTATTTTAGCTTGCACATGATTGGAAGATGGAAGTCTTCAAACTATGGCCCTCCAGTTGTCCAGGAACTACAATTCCCGTCATGCCTATTCATGTCTGTGAATGGCAGAGTTTTACAATACCTCATGGGACGTGTTGTTCCGCAACAACTGGAGGGCTGTAGTTTGGAGATCCCTGCACTAAACTAATGCCGCGTACACACAATTGCAATTCTCATTGGAAAAAGCTCTGATGGCTTTCCCGATGGAATTCCGACGGAATTCCGCTCAAACTGTCTTGCCTACACACGTTCACACCAAATTCTGACCGTCAAGAACGCGGTGATGTACACCACTACGACGAGCCGAGAAAAAATGAAGTTCAACGCTTCCGAGCATGCATCGAATTGTTTCCGAGCATGCGTAGGAATTTTTCCACGTCGGAATTGCTACAGACGATCGGAATTTCCGATAGAAACTTTTTCCGTCTGAAAAATTGAGAACATGCTCTCAAATTTTTGCTGACAGGAATTCGGCCAGCAAAATTCCGATGGAGCCTACACACGGTCGCATCTTTCGATGAAAAGCTCTCATTGGTCTTTTGCTGGCCGAAATTCCGATCGTGTGTACGCGGCATAAGGGAAAATTCTCTTGCAAAATGAACACCCTATTTGCCTTTAGCGAATCAACCTAATTGTTCAACCACCTTTATTATCAACATCTTCTGCTCCGATTAGGCCTGAAAATGTTACATATTCTGCCAGAAATCTCATTTAAGTTCCACAATACCATTTAGCTTGTTCCTGGCTGGATAATAGTTTTTGCGATAATACTGCATGGACTGAGAAGAAGGGGGCGGACCCCAGAAAGCTTGTCCTAAAAATTTAACTGTTAGCGCAATTAAAAAGCAGGATCACAGACAGTACTCAACTGTGTGGTCAGATCATAGTTATTATGTAAGGGCACTGATACTGCTACTATTACACAATAATACAATAAATAAGGAGAGGAGAAATGACAGAGCAGCCAATCAGGAGAGACGTCACCCGGTTTATAATAATACGTATAATTATTATCGTCGGGACACAGAACAGAGGGTTCTCTCTAAGTGCCGTGTCTATTAGGAGTTGTCTGTACACAAAGAGAACATTGTATCTGCCACGTAGAAAAATACAACTAATTATTTCTTCAATTCAATTTGTGGCGGTTTAATCCTACAGTCTAAAAGGTTGAAATTACAGATTAATAGAGAGTGCTTGAGGTATCTTACAATGGGATACAAGAGTGAAAGTTTCAATTTAACAACATACGTAAATGCAAGAGGTCCATGGTAACTCTGGAGGAGCTGCAGAGATCCACAGCTCAGGTGGGAGAATCTCTCCACAGGACAACTATTAGTCGTCCACAAATCTGGTCTTCATGGAAAAGTGACAAGAAGAAAGACATTGGTGAAAGAAAGCCATAAGAAGTCCTGTTTGCAGTTTGTGAGAAGCCATGTGGGGGACACAGCAAACATGTGGAAGAAGGTGATCTGGTCAGATGAGACCAAAATTGAACTTTTTGGCCTAAACGCAAAACGCTATGTGTGGTGGAAAACTAACACTGCACATCACCCTGAACACACCATCCCCACCGTGAAACATGGTGGTGGCAGCATCACGATGTGCGGATGCTTTTCTTCAGCAGGGAAGCTTGCTCTTCAGCAGAGTTGATGGGAAGATGGATGGAGCCAAATACTGTACAGGGCAATCTTAGAAGAAAACCTGTTAAGCCCCATACACACGGTCGGACAATCCGCGGACCAGGTCGGTCGGATCCTGTCCGTCATACTTTGTCTGATGTTGGTTTTGCGTACACACGGTCGGACAAAGTTGTCGGAAAATCCGATCATTCTGAACGTGGTGACGTTTGTTGCCTACGACGGGACTACATAGAGGCTAGTAGCCAATAGCTTTGGTCTTGTAATGTGATGTGAGCATGCGTAGCACTTTGTCCGGTCGGACAACCGTACACACGATCGGATTTGGTGTGATCGGACCGTGTTGTCGGCAAATCTTTCCAGCAGGAGATAAGACTTTGTCCGTCGGACAATCCGACGTACACTGTCCGATGGTGCATACACATGGTCTGATTTTTCAACAACATTGTCCGATCGGACAGAATCCATGAAAAAGTCCGACCGTGTGTATGGGGCTTTAGAGTCTGCAGAAGATTTGAGACTGGGGTGGAGGTTCAGCTCCCAGCAGAACAACAACCCTAAACATACAGCCAGAGCTATAATGGAATGGTTTAGATCAAAGCATATTCATATGTTAGAATGTGTAAAAAAAACGGGTGAAAATATTGTGCTAAAACCAAGGTGAACGTGAAAAAAGAGTTATACAAATAGTAATAAGCTGCTAACACACAAAGTCCAAATAGCAATATCAAACAAATAGTAGACATGTGCGATTAGTTTCGTACGAATAGGAAATTCGTACGAATCCGAATTACGAATTTTTACGAATTCTGTACGAAATACGAAATTTGGTTTCGGATCCAAATTATCCGAATCCAAACTACCAAATGACGAATTTCAACTAATATGAAAGAAATTATAGCGGATATAACGAATGATTTGAATGCATTTGAGATTCAGTATAACGAATATCGCCATTCTACGAATAATAACAAATTATCCGAAAACGTATTAACGTTACATAACACAAGTCTATTGTCTATTGTTGACCAATAACTCAGAGGAAGTACGAAATTTCGTATTTCGTACTTCCTCTGAGTGATTGGTGAACAATAGACAATAGACTTGTGTTATGCGACGTTAATAAGTTTTCGGATAATTCATTTTTATTCGTAGAGTGTCGATATTCGTAACGATTTGTAACGATATTAACGATTTTATATATATATAACGACATATATCTGTTTTTGTTTACAGGTTATTTTGATTCATTTTAGTTTAACCTTAGCTTATTTGAGGTGACTTTGTTGCTTTTCCTTCGCTCAGTCACATTTGTCTAGCTCTCCATCCAATCTGACAGAGCTTGAGATATTTTGCAAAGAACAATGGGCAAAAATGTCCCTCTCTAGATGTGCAAAGCTGGTAGAGACATCCCCAAAAAGACTTGCAGTTGTAATTGCAGCAAAAGGTGGTTCTACAAAGTATTGACTCTGGGGGGCGCTATAAAAATGTACCCCCCCCCCCACACTTTTCACATATTTATCTGTAGAAAATGTTGAAAACCATTTATCATTTTCCTTCCACTTCACAATTATGTGCCACTTTGTGTTGGTCCATCACATAAAATCCTGATAAAATATCAGTGTGTAGACTAAGGCCTGATTCACACCTATGCATTTTTAGTGCTTTTTGCATTTTGCAGATTTGCACTACAGTCCATTTAACCACTTGCCGACCGCCCCCTGTATATATACGTCGGCAGAATGGCACGTACAGGCAGAACCACGTACCTGTACGTGCCAGTCTTCCGGCGGGTGGGGGGTCCGATCGGACCCCCCCCGGCCGGCGGGGACGGTCGGGATCGCTTCAGGAGCGATCCGGGATGAGGGGACGGCCAGTGGTTTCTGGCCACCCCCTCGCGATCGCTCCTGGCGAATCAGATGCTTCCTCTGTCTGTGTCAATCAAAACACAGGCAGAGGAAGTGATGTCACGCTCGGTGCGCCGGTCTATGTGACCGGAACGCCGAGCTGTGAACATCTAAAGGTTAGTGCACAAACAGTACACTGACACCAGTACACATAGGCACACAAAACACCCCCCTGTCACCCCCTGATCACCCCCCAGATCACCCCCTCCCCCCCCCCAGTCACAGTGTCACTAATTGCAGTGATCATTTTTTTACTGATCACTGCATTTAGTGTCAGTGTGACTGTAATAACTGTCAGGGCAGTTAGTTTTAGGTCCAAGGTAGCCCCCCACCCCCCCCCTAATAAAGGTTTAACCCCTTGATTGCCCCCCAGGTAACCCTTTCACCCCCTTTTGCCAGTGTCACTAAGCGATCGTTTTTCTGATCGCTGTATTAGTGTCACTGCTGTCGCTAGGTAACCATTTTTTTTTTTTAGGTAACCGCCATGTTTATATAGGTTCATAAATAGGTTTATAGGTCAGGTACCCCCATATTACAACCTAAATAAAGGTTTTAACCCCCTGATTGCCCCTAGAGTTAACCCTTTCACCAGTGATCACAGTATAACTGTCACTGGTGACGCTGGTTAGCCAGTTAGTTATTTCGTTATTTAGGTTCCCCGTCAGGTTTTTATATAGCGTCAGGTACCCCCATATATTACCTAATAAAGGTTTTAACCCCCTGATTGCCCCTAGTTAACCCTTTCACCCCCTTTTGCCAGTGTCACTAAGCGATCGTTTTTCTGATCGCTGCATTAGTGTCGCTAGGTAACCATTTTTTTTTTTTAGGTAACCGCCATGTTTATATAGGTTCATAAATAGGTTTATAGGTCAGGTACCCCCATATTACAACCTAAATAAAGGTTTTAACCCCCTGATTGCCCCTAGAGTTAACCCTTTCACCAGTGATCACTGTATAACTGTCACTGGTGACGCTGGTTAGCCAGTTAGTTATTTCGTTATTTAGGTTCCCCGTCAGGTTTTTATATAGCGTCAGGTACCCCCATATATTACCTAATAAAGGTTTAACCCCCTGATTGCCCCTAGTTAACCCTTTCACCCCCTTTTGCCAGTGTCACTAAGCGATCGTTTTTCTGATCGCTGCATTAGTGTCGCTAGGTAACCAGTTTTTTTTTTGTATTACTGTTACGGGTGACGCTGGTTAGTTAGCTTGTTTTTTATACTGTCAGGGCACCCGCCATTTATTACCCAATAACGGTTTAACCCCCTGATCGCCCGGCGGGTGATATCAATTAGGTTTTAGGGTCAAATAAGGTCTGCGTCGCCCCAGGTTAGTGCCAGTACCGCAAACACCCACGCACAAAGCATACACCTCCCTTAGTGGCACAGTATCTGAACAGATCAATATCTGATCTGATCAGATCTATACTAGCGTCCCAGCAGTTTAGGGTTCCAAAAAAAAACGCATTGTTAGCGGGATCAGCCCAGATACCTGCTAGCACCTGCGTTTTCCCCCTCCGCCCAGCCCAGCCCACCCAAGTGCAGTATCGATCGATCACTGTCACTTACAAAACACTAAGCACACATAACTGCAGCGTTCGCAGAGTCAGGCCTGATCCCTGCGATCGCTAACATTTTTTTTGTGGTAGCGTTTTGATTCAGTCGCTTCAGTCAGGAGCTTTTTTACCTGTGAATCTCAAAAAAATAAAAAAAAATAAAATAGTTGTCGTTTTATTGTTCTCTCTCTCACTCTATTCTCTCTCTATTGTTGCTCTTTTTTTACTCCATTCTATTCTGCAATGTTTTATTATGTTTTATTATGTTTTATTATGTTTTATCATGCTTGCTTTTCAGGTATGTAATTTTGTTTACTGTGTGTTTTAGTGTTGAGCATTTTTTTGTTTTCAGGTGCGCCATTCAGTTGCAACGCGGATTTATTTATCTTGACAGCAACAGCGTTTGCTCCCACGATACATAAAGCCGCGACTCCAACGCTGTAGGAGGTGATTTCACCACCACAGTTAAAAAAAAGAGCATATATGCCGAAGCATGGGGGCAGCAGGGGGGGGGAGCGATTGGCTCCTAATGCCACGTACATACGGTCGAAATTCCGACCGTGTGTACACGGCATAACTTTTGCGGGAGGATGCCCCCATGCATCGGCATATATAAATGGTGCATGTATGCCCATCATTAGAAGTGGGTGGATGAAGGGAGGTATTCTAATGGTGGGCATACCCACCAATCAATCTCTTTTTTTCGTTCAGCCAAGAGGCTGCATGAAAAAAAAAAGATTACAATATATGTCCAGTATGTTGCTGGACTTTGAATGGTTATACCAGAATGATGCCTGCAGGTTTAGGTATCATCTTGGTATCATTCTTTTCAGCCAGTGATCGGCTTTCATGTAAAAGCAATTCTAGCGGGTAATTAGCCTCTAGACTGCTTTTACAAGCAGTGGGAGGGAATGTCCCCCCTCCCGGATATAAACCGCGCCATTGGGAAATTGGGAAAGCATTTTATCACACCAATCTTGGTGTGGTCAGATGCTTTGAGGGCAGAGGAAAGATCTAGGGTCTAATAGACCCCAATTTTTTCAAAAAAAGAGTACCTGTCACTGCCTATTGCTATCATAGGGGATATTTACATTCCCTGAGATAACAATAAAAATCATAACAAAGAAAAAAAATGGAAGGAACAGTTTAAAAATAAAATAAAAAAGCTAAATAAATAAAAAAAAAAACAAAAAAAAAAAAAAAAAGCACCCCTGCCCCCCCTTCTCTTGCGCAAAGGCGTACACAAGCGTTGGTCTGGCGTCATATGTAAACAGCAATTGCACCATGCATGTGAGGTATCACCGCGAAGGTCAGATCGAGGGCAGTAATTTTAGCAGTAGACCTCCTCCGTGAATCTAATGTGGTATCATGTAAAGGCTTTTAAAGGCTTTTAAAAATGTATGTAGTTTGTCGCCACTGCGTGTTTGTGCGCAATTTTAAAGCATGTCGTGTTTGGTATCCATGTACTCGGCCTAAGATCATATTTTTTATTTCATCAAAAATTTGAGCAATATAGTGTGTTTTAGTGCATTAAAATAAAAAAAAGTGTATTTTTTCCACAAAAAATGCGTTTGAAAAATCGCTGCGCAAATACTGTGTGGAAAAAAAAAATGCAACACCCACCATTTTAATCTGTAGGGCCTTTGCTTTAACAATATATATAGTGTTTGGGGGTTCAACGTAATTTTCTTGCAAAAAAAAAAAAATATGTTTTCATGTAAACAAAAAGTGTCAGAAAGGGCTTTGTCTACAAGTGGTTAGAAGAGTGGGTGACGTGTGACATAGGCTTCTAAATGTTGTGCATAAAATGCCAGGACAGTTCAAACCCCCCCCAAATGACCCCATTTTGGAAAGTAGACACCCCAAGCTATTTGCTGAGAGCAATGTTGAGCCCATTAAATATTTTTTTTTTTTGTCCCAAGAGATTGAATAATGAAAAAAAAAAAATATATATATTTTTTTTTACAAAAAGTTGTCACTAAATGATATATTGCTCAAACATGTCATGGGCATATGTGGAAATACACCCCAAAATACATTCTGTTGCTTCTCCTGAGTACGGGGATACCACATGTGTGGGACTTTTTGGGAGCCTAGCTGCGTACGGAACCCCAAAAACCAATCACCGCCTTCAGGCTTTCTAAGGGTGTAATTTTTTTATTTCACTTCTCACTGCCAATCACAGTTTCGGAGGCCATGGAATGCCCAGATGGCATAAAACCCCCCCAAAATGACCCCATTTTGGAAAGTAGACACCCCAAGCTATTTGCTGAGAGGTATTGTGAGTATTTTGCAGATCTCGCTTTTTGTCACAAAGTTTTGAAAATTGAAAAAAGAAAAAAATTTTTTTTTTTTCTTTACTTTCTTCATTTTCAAAAACAAATGAGAGCTGTAAAATACTCACCATGCCTCTCAACAAATAGCTTGGGGTGTCTACTTTCCAAAATGGGGTCATTTGGGGGGGTTTTGTGCTATTTTGGCATTTTATGGCCTTCGAAACGGTGATAGGTAGTGAGGAGTGAAATCAAAAATTTGCACCCTTAGAAATCCTGAAGGCGGTGCTTGGGTTTCGGGGCCCCGTACGCGGCTAGGCTCCCAAAAAGTCCCACACATGTGGTATCCCCATACTCAGGAGAAGCAGCAAAATGTATTTTGGGGTGCAATTCCACATATAACTATGGCATGTGTGAGCAATATATCATTTAGTGACAACTTTTTGAAAAAAAAAAAAAAATCTTTTTTATTTTTGTCTTTATTCAATCACTTGGGACTAAAAAAAAAAATATTCAATGGGCTCAACATGCCTCTCAGCAAATAGCTTGGGGTGTCTACTTTCCAAAATGGGGTCATTTGGGGGGGTTTTGTACTTCTCTGCCATTTTAGCACCTCAAGAAATGAAATAGGCAGTCATAAATTAAAAGCGGTGTAAATTCCAGAAAATGTACTCTAGTTTGTAGACGCTATAACTTTTGCGCAAACCAATAAATATACGCTTATTGGCATTTTTTTTACTAAAGACATGTGGCTGAATACATTTTGGCCCAAATGTTTGACTAAAATTGAGTTTATTAGATTTTTTTTTTATAACAAAAAGTAGAAAATCTCTTTTTTTTTCAAAATTTTCGCTCTTTTTCCGTTTATATCGCAAAAAATAAAAATCACAGAGGCAATCAAATACCATCAAAAGAAAGCTCTATTTGTGGGAAGAAAAGGACGCAAATTTCGTTTGGTTACAAAATTGCATGACCGCGCAATTACCAGTTAAAGTAGTGCAGTGCGAAATTGAAAAAAGACCTCTGGTCCTTTGGCTGCCAAATGGTCCGGGGCTGAAGTGGTTAAAACACCTAGAACAGGCGCAAACACAAATACCCCTGCAGGGCGCTGTATGGTGCTATAGGCACCTCCCGGCTGAAATCAAGAACCACCCACTGATAGGGACGACACTTCGAGTTGGGTCCCAAACTTGCCTCACTCAATCACTATCCACTCCAACTTCACCTCTATACCCTATCATAGGGAACCCAAAATTCCCCTCGGGACTTGACCCCCAGACTAGGAATATCTTTACAGACATAAATTGCATACAAGCAAGACATTTCATACAGAATAACTCCTGGCCCTCCATAGAAATACTTAGAAAAGAGACAGGTACCTTTAAATTACCATTTTGGACGGCCCTACGACTAAGACACTTTCTCTCATCTATACCTAACCCACAAGACTATGACAGACCTCTCACCTTTCTAGAGACGCTCTGCTCGGAAGCGGAAAGGCTCCCGAAGACACTATCTATACTGTATAACCTTCTGACCTCCCCGAAAGATAACACACCCCCACTGTATTTGAGCAAATGGGAGAAAGACCTAAATTGTACTTTCACTCCAAACCAGTCTCAACGTGTAATAGTGCTGGCTCTGAAATCCTCCATATGTACGAAAGTACAAGAAACCAATTATAAGCTTATGACAAGGTGGTATTTGACCCCACATATCTTACATACCTACTATCCAAACACCCCAGCAACGTGTTGGAGGTGTCAGGGAGACAGAGGTACACTATTACACATATTCTGGTCTTGTCCAAAGCTATCCCATTTTTGGTCTACGGTCAGAACGACTATACAGAAATTCACAGAATATGTCATTCCAGACGACCCGGCATTCTTTCTCCTCCATGTAAATACTATGTCGATTAAGAAATACAAAAAATCGGTCATTTGTCACCTGCTAAACGCCGCAAAATCCTGCATTCCGATTAACTGGAAAAGTCAGGCCCCACCAACAATTGCTAGTTGGATCCAGAGAGTAGAAGACATTAGGAGAATGGAGGACCTGGTGCTCACGGCGAAACAACAGGAGGAAAAATATAAAGCGACTTGGGATTTGTGGCTTCATTTTATCCTCTCCTCAGAGGGTATAGCTCTTGGAACGTTGTAGGGGAAACGATTTCCCTTATTGACTCCCTTAAGTGATGAGACCAGAGGCCGCCCTGAGCCAACCGGGGCTCCCCTTGCTCCCCCCCCCCCTTTTTCCCACCCAGACACCCCCTGTTACTGAATGTTCAAGATAGTCTGTACTTATTTTTGTCTATCGCTGTTTTGTACCTTGGTTTTTGTTGTTTATTTTTGTTTGTTTTGTTTTTTCCGCCCGAGATGGGCATTAATAAAATCTATATTTGAAAAAAAAAAAAAAATCACCTGGTTGTATCCAGGATGGAAAATATGTATGCCCTAGATTCAGGCTTTATGCGGACTTATACCACTAGAGGGGAGTGCTGGGAGTCCTATAGGGAAGAGTTAATGAGCCTAGCTGAAGTAAGTGGGCTCATTAAGACCTCTATAAAAAACCCCAGCATGCTTAGGGAGATGCTCCATCCTGGAACCAGTTTTGTGTAGACTGGGGAGTGTGACTTCTGTTCTGTGTGGTGAGTTAATGCCTGTGTGGCAAACCTCTACAACAGAGATAGGGACTGGTGCAGCACAAGGCTGCACTCAGTTGTTAGACAGGGAATCTACATGTGTAGTAAGAGGTCAAGCTGACCAGGGTTTCTTTTCATGTTTCTTTTTGTTTGGCTGTTATATTTTTCACTGCATGTAGCATAAATAAACCGCACCTTTTGTTTTTTTTCACCTACAACGCTGTCTGCTCTGCCTGATTTTGTGTTGTGAACCCATCCAGGGGGTCACACACACCCGCTGCCGAGCTAACCCCTCACAATATACAGTGGTGTGAAAAAGTGTTTGCCCCCTTCCTCATTTCCTGTTCCTTTGCATGTTTGTCACACTTAAGTGTTTCGGAACATCAAACCAATTTAAACAATAGTCAAGGACAACACAAGTAAACACAAAATGCAATTTGTAAATGAAGGTGTTTATTATTAAAGGTGAAAAAAAATCCAAACATCATGGCCCTGTGTGAAAAAGTGATTGCCCCCTAAACCTAATAACTGGTTGGGCCACCCTTAGCAGCAACAACTGCAACCAAGCGTTTGCGATAACGTGCAATGAGGCTTTTACAGCGTCCTGGAGGAATTTTGGCCCACTCATCTTTGCAGAATTGTCCTAATTCAGTTACATTAGAGGGTTTTCGAGCATGAACGGCCTTTTTAAGGTCATACCACAACATCTCAATAGGATTCAGGTCAGGACTTTGGCTAGGCCACTCCAAAGTCTTCATTTTGTTTTTCTTCAGCCATTCGGTGGTGGACTTGCTGGTGTGTTTAGGATCATTGTCCTGCTGCAGAACCCAAGTTCGTTTCAGCTTGAGTACACGAACAGATGGTCGGACATTCTCCTTCAGGATCTCTTGGTAGACAGCAGAATTCATAGTTCCTTTTATCACGGCAAGTCTTCCAGGTCCTGAAGCAGCAAAACAGCCCCAGACCATCACACTACCACCACCATATTTTACTGTTGGTATAATGTTCTTTTTCTGAAATGCAGTGTTCCTTCTACGCCAGATATACTTGGACACACACCTTCCAAAGAGTTCCACTTTTGTCTCATCGGTCCACAGAATGTTGTCCCAAAAGTCTTGGGGATCATCAAGATGTGTTGTGGAGAAATTGAGACGAGCTTTGATGTTCTTTTTGCTCAGCAGTGGTTTTCTCCTTGGAACTCTGCCATGCAGGCCATTTTTGCCCAGTCTTTTCCTGATGGTGGAGGCATGAACGCTGACCTTAACTGAGGCAAGTGAGGCCTGCAGTTCCTTGGACGTTGTTGTGGGGTCTTTTGTGACCTCTTGGATGAGTCGTCGCTGCGCTCTTGGGGTAATTTTGGGCGGCCGGCCACTCCTGGGAAGGTTCACCACTGTTCCATGTCTTCGCCATTTGTGGATAATGGCTCTCACTGTGGTTGGCTGGATTCCCAAAGCTTTGGAAATGGCTTTATAACCCTTTCCAGACTGATAGATCTCAATTACTTCTTTCTCAATTGTTCCTGAATTTCTTTGGGTCTCGGCATGATGTGTAGCTTTTAAGGATCTTCTGGTGGACCTTACTGTGTCAAGCAGCTCCTATTTAAGTGATGCCTTGATTGTGAACAGGTGTGGCAATAATCAGGCCTGGGTGTGGCTAGAGAAATTGAACTCAGGTGTGGACAACCACAGTTATAGTATGTTTTAACAAGGGGGCAATCACTTTTTCACACAGGGCCATGATGGTTTGGATTTTTTTTCACCTTTAATAATAAACACCTTCATTTACAAATTGCATTTTGTGTTTACTTGTGTTGTCCTTGACTATTGTTTAAATTGGTCTGATGTTCCGAAACACTTAAGTGTGACAAACATGCAAAGGAACAGGAAATGAGGAAGGGGGCAAACACTTTTTCACACCACTGTATATATAAATATATATATATATATATATATATATATATATATATATATATATATATATATATATATATATATATATATATATATATATATACAGGGGGTCCCCGGGTTACAAACAAGATAGGGACTGTAGGTTTGTTCTTAAGTTGAATCTGTTTGTAAGTCGGAACAGGTATATTTTTTAAGTGTAGCTCCAGCCAAAAAATCTATTTTTAAGTTTTTAAGATAACATAGAGAAGGGTTATCACCCCTGTAACATTTGTTTTGCTGTCTGTGCCCCTGTTCAGAAGATTTCACTTCACCTTCTGTCCAAATGACAATTGGATTTTGAAAATTTTGGGTTGTTAGGGAAACATGGACTGGTGATAAAGCATCAGTGGAGACACCTTTTTCCCATATTAACTCTTACAGGAGTGAATTTCCCTTCCTAGGGGTAGATTTCCTCTCACTTCCTGTTGTGTCCCTCCGTTTGTAAGTAGGAGTCGTTTGTAAGTCGGATGTTTGTAAGTCGGGGACCCCCTGTATGTATATATATATATACAACAACCGAATTTTTTTTAACCCAATCTAGTGATCTCTGACGGTGACCCAACTTATACCTAACAACCAAAATTCACTTTAAACTTTTCCCCAGGCCTCCAAACTGTGAACTCTCGGAGACAACTTCCGTCAGTGAAACAAAACAAGTATTCCCTCCAACGTTCAGGAATACACAGGAGGGGGATGATACTGCGATGAGCCCCCCACCCCAGTTCAGTTCACCTCTGATTTACCGTCACCGTCAAAGACCACCATACACCGCCACCCTTCTGGACCCAATTTGCTGTCATGACGCCTTCATCCGAATAAAAAAAGTTATGCCTACTTTTGCATTACTTTTGGTACGGCCCTCGTATATATGGGAAATAAAAAAAAAAATCAGTTAAACTTTATTGCACTTTGTGTGCTGAAAACGCTAGCCATAACATTTCTCATTGCAGAACAATCTGTAGTATCTTGTATGTTTTACGCTAACGGATATTTTATAACTTTATAAACTTTTGTTTTCCTTTGAGCTCGCAATGTTTATGCAGCAATTACAGAGCAAGCGGCCATATTTCAGTGTTCTGTGTCAGAGCCTCCATTTGTTTCAGTGAGTAAACATCTTGTGTTTTCTCTTCACCTGATCTGAGACGGCCCCCGTGTTTATCAGTTTTCGGCATTATATTAAATCTCCTGGAACGCGGATTCTGCGTAATAAATGTCCCGAGCTGGAGAGTGTTTAGGTAACACAAACTAATTGAGAAACATAGTAACGACTGGAGGTTCACGAGGTGCAAACCGCGGCATGTAAAAAAAATTGATAGAAAAAATTCCCTGTAATGGCATAATGTGCACCAAATGACTCTTGCACAAAAGAATGGCAGCCCAGCTCTTGTATGAGTAATTCCTCGGGGGATACTGCCCCTGGCCTTGCTGCTCTCTAGTAGGGATGAGCCGAACACCCCCGGGTTCGGTTCGCACCAGAACTTGCGAACGGACCGAAAGTTTGCACGAACGTTAGAACCCTATACGTTATAATGGACGCGAACGTTCGAAATCTAAAGTGCTAATTATAACGGCCAATATGCATGTTATTGTCATAAAACAGGTTTGGGGACCCGGGTCCTGCCCCAGGGGACATGTATCAATGCAAAAAGAAGTTTTAAAAACGACGTTTTTTCTGGAGCAGTGATTTTAATGATGCATAAAGTGAAAAAAAAAAGTGAAATATTCCTTTAAATATGGTACCTGGGGGGTGTGTAAAGTATGCCTGTGAAGTGGCATGTGTTTCCCGTGTTTAGAACTGTCCCTGCACAAAATGACCTTTGTAAAGGAAAAAAGAAGCCATTTAAAACTGCTTGCAGCTTTAATGTCATGTCTTGTCCTGGCAATATGGTTAAAAATCTTTGAGAAAAATGGCATGGCTACCCCATCATACCTCCCCCCCCCCCCACCCCAGCCCATTACCAGCCCCTTTGGGTCTTGTATGGATATTAAGGGGAACCCTGCACCCAAAATAAAACCCTATACCTAAAACCCTATATACTCTGAACCGCAGTATACAGGCGGTGCAAACAAGACAGGGACTGTAGGTATATACTGTATGTATGTATGTATGGACTGTTGGTGTATACTGTGCTGGAGGCACACAAAACACACTAACTCCTGCAGATGGCTGTCTTAGGTGACAACAGGGCAGATACAGTGTAAGGTGGTTTAGTGTGCTACTGCTGTGCTATACTCACACAGCACACACACACACTAACTCCTGCAGATGGCTGGATTGGTAGAGAACAGCACTGAGAAGAACACACTATCCCTGCCTATTTTTCCTCTATCCCTACACTTTCCCCACAAGCAAAGGCTGAGAAGAATACACTATCCCTGCCTATTTTTCCTCTTTCCCTACACTTTCCCCACACTTTCCCCACACAGAAATGATTCACATATAGTGTGTACATGTACAGTACACTGTCACTGTTCCTCAAGCCGGGACACACTACACGAGGCCGCCGGTGCGGCGTCCTTATATAGTGTGGGGCGTATACTAAACCCCCTGAGCTATAATTGGCCACAGGCATCCTGCCTGTGGCCAATTATTGCTCTCATCGCCGCTGGCTCTATGATTGGCCAAGCATGCAGGGTCACAGGCATGCTTGGCCAATCATCAGCCAGCAATGCACTGCGACTGGCGCAGTGCATTGTGGACCATTCGCATCATCACGAATTTGATGCGAACGGCCCTCAGAGTTCTGCCCTCGACGAGCGGACGAATGGCCGATTTTTTGATTCGAACATGGGCTCGAATCGAACACCGGGCCCATCCCTACTCTCTAGGACTGGGGGCGTCCTAGAAGAGGGCGCACCAGCCGAGTGCTTTATCCCAGATACATTTATTGTGTAAAAAGTGTAGAAAACTACTCACAAGCATATGGACAAATAACAGCTTGAATATGCCACTACCATGTGGCTTCACAGTCTTGGAACCAGTACTATCCCTTGAAAAAGTCACGTGACAGGTGACACAATGCGTCGGGGGGAGACGGTGGCGTCACTTCCGGTGTCTCCTACACTCGGAATTAGCGGTGAGGAGCTCTCATTTGGGATGTACCGTATATACTCGAGTATAAGCCGACCCGAATATAAGACAAGGCACCTTATTTTACCACACAAAAAATGGGAAAACGTATTGACTCGAGTATAAGCCTAGGGTGAGAAATGTGCAGCTACTGTAAGTGGAAAAGAGGGTCAACAATGCCCATTTGCAGCCTCACTCTGCTCATTTGCATGCCTCACTGAGCCCATTTGCAGCCATAGGTCCCCTGAACTTCAAACTTGGTAGTTAAGAGTTCCTAGATGCCTCCTAGCTGCAGCCAAATTTGGGGTCTCTGGACCCAAAGGGTCCCGAAATGACATTGCTGCAGATGGACACATTTGGCCGACTTTGGGGCCCCGTATCTCGGGACCACTTAGTGGGCTATGAGTAAGCACTGATCCTAGTGCGAAACGCGTCAGTTTGGTACCCCTTTTACCATTTTGCTGTGGACCATCGGATGTGATGTGATTTTGATTTTTTTATTAAACAACACAGAATTTTATCTTTTTCCGGTGTGCGGCTGTCCAGAGTTCTTCTGCTGTTTCCTGCCTGTTGTGTCATTAGCCAGCACCTGGGGCTCCTGATTGGGAGAAAGAGCATTTGCCCTGAAGGGCTATCCTGGAGCGGTGGTTTCCCCAAACCACTTAGTGCTAGGAACCCCCACTGGGTTTGCATGCTAAATTTGGGGTTCCTAGCACCAAGTGGCCCCGAGATACGGGGCCCCAAAGTCGGGTCGGAAAATGTCATTCTCTGCTGCAGAAAAGTGCTTGACTCAAGTATAAGCTGAGGGGGGCACTTTCAGCACAAAAAAATGTGCTGAAAAACTCAGCTTATACTCGAGTATATACGGTATTTGTTTCAATCTTACATGTAGCAAGGTCCCAGGGCCCCAGGGTGGTGGCCTCAAGGGTTAAGGACATCCTTCTTTGTAGAGTGGGTTACCAGGCAGGGTGGGTGTGATGGAAGAAGAAATGATGGGCGTCAGTCACTTTTTGAATGCGAACAAGAGATTTATTGTCTCTTAACAGAACTGTGGGAGAGAAGGTTAGGGCCAGGACACCCTTAGGTAGATGCAATGATAATTAGCAGACTCCAAGACTTCTATAGGTAGACAGCTATACAGTAGAAGGCCTCCAGCCAGATAACACTTCTGTATAGGTAGGACTGCTGTCTACTATGGCAACCAATCTTGCAACAGTCACTAAAGGTAATTGTACATAACTCTTGGTAACACAGACCAGTCCATGACTTATCTCACATTATCCAACTGTAGATCTTCACTCACTGAGCTCCCAGACTTCAAGATCCCAGTCGTCACCGGATATCCTGAGCTCTTCCATAGCTAACCCGCAGTATCCTCCTCAAGCGTCACCCCTGCTATCCTGCTGGGTCCCTGGCTTGGCACTTGCTGATGCTTTCCCACTTCTTCACCGTCCCCAGCTGGTGAGAAGACTGCTCTGGTACTTGCTTCAGCTTACTCACAGTAGTCTCTGGTAATAAGGTGGAGGGTCCCTTATTGGCAACAGCTTCCCCTCTAGCTCCGACCACGACTTGTTTACCAGAGGGCAAGCAAAACAGGCATGTGGCTTTAGCCCAGCCAAGGCCTTTAACCACTTTCAGCCCCGGACCAATTTGCAGCCAAAGGACCAGGCCCCTTTTTGCGATTCGGCACTGCGTCGCTTTAACTGACAATTGCGCGGTCGTGCGACATGGCTCCCAAACAAAATTGGCCTTTTTTTCCCCCCACAAATAGAGCTTTCTTTTGGTGGTATTTGATCGCCCCTGCGGTTTTTATTTTTTGCGCTATAAACAAAAAAGAGCGACAATTTTGAAAAAAAAACGCATTATTTTTTGCTATAATAAATATCCCCCAAAATATATAAAAAAACTTTTTTTTTTCCTCAGTTTAGGCCGATACGTATTCTTCTACATATTTTTGGTAAAAAAAAAAATCGCAATAAGCGATTATTGATTGGTTTGCGCAGAAGTTATAGCGTTTACAAGATAGGGGATAGTTTTAAAGCATTTTTATTAATATTTTTTTTTTATTAGTAATGGCGGCGATCAGCGATTTTTATTGTGACTGCGACATTATGGCGGACACATCGGACATTTTTGACACATTTTTGGGACCATTGTCATTTATACAGCAATCAATGCTATTTAAATGCATTGATTCCTGTATAAATGACACTGGCAGTGTAGGGGTTAACCACAAGGGGGCAGTGTAGGGGTTAAGTATGCCTAGGGGTGTGTTTCTTACTGTGGGGGGGCGTGGCTGTCAGCTAGTGAATGCTGATCTCTGCTCCAATCACAGGGAGCAGAGATCGGCGTCACTAGTTGCTAGGCAGAACGGGGAGATGCTGTTTATCTCGGCATCTCCCAGTTCAGCCTTCCCGCGAGACGATCGCGGGGGCCCCGCGGCGATCGAGTCCGCGGGGCCCATGACCGGACTCACGGGGGTCCCGACCGGCGCGCCGGGAGCGCGCCGGGAGCACGGACAGGCATTAAGGAGGGACTTATATATACACCCTCCTGCCTGTACGTGCCATTCTGCCGACGTATATCTGTGTGCGCCGGTCGGGAAGTGGTTAAGCTTGCACATTTTATGTATGGCTGTTTTGCTTGCCCTTTGGTAAGCAAGTTCTTCTTAAGGTGGTGGTGCAATTTTTATGACGTTAATCACTGTGGTGTTTACCAATAAAGGGATCTCCATTTCACCATCAATACACAGATTCATTCTATTTATGCTTACTCCTAAGGACTTTGCAGCTATCAGTTTGGACTATTTAGCGCGGCTCCCTTTTTTAAATGTTTATATTCCTCTGACCAACTAATACGAGGTTTATTGCCAGTGGTGCAGGCTCGGGAGGGTATAAATATTCAGGAGCGACCTTGGGAAGACAGCCTTTCCCAGGCTTCCTAATGTAGCGCTCTCCTAGTGTAGAGTAGGCTACTAGGTAAGTTGAGTTTGGCTCCCCTGTAATCAGTGGAGCAAGGGTTGGTTATCTATTATGGTTTTCCCATAACAAATATGGGAAAACGTATTGACTCGAGTATAAGCCTAAGGTGAGAAATGCGCAGCTACTGTAAGTGGAAAAGAGGGTCAACAATGCCCATTTGCAGCCTCACTGTGCCCATTTGCAGCCATAGGTCCCCTGAACTTCAAACTTGGTAGTTAAGGGTTCCTAGATGCCCCCTAGCTGCAGCCAAATTTGGGGTCTCTGGAACCAAAGGGTACCGAAATGACATTGCTGCAGATGGACTCATTTGGCCGACTTTGGGGCCCCGTATCTCAGGGCCACTTAGTGGGCTATGAGTAAGCACTGATCCTAGTGCGAAACGCGTCAGTTTTGTACCCCTTTTACCCTTTTGCTGTGGACCATCGGATGTGATGTGATTTAGATTTTTTATTAAACAACACAGAATTTTATCTTTTTCCGGTGTGCGGCTGTCCAGAGTTCTTCTGCTGCTTCCTGCCTGTTGTGTCATTAGCCAGCACCTGGGGCTCCTGATTGGGAGAAAGAGCATTTGCCCTGAAGGGCTATCCTGGAGCGGTGGTTTCCCCCAACCACTTAGTGCTAGGAACCCCCACTGGGTTTGCATGCTAAATTTGGGGTTCCTAGCACCCAGTGGCCCCGAGATACCCCAAAGTCGGGTCGGAAAATGTCATTCTCTGCTGCAGAAAAGTGCTTGACTCAAGTATAAGCCGAGGGGGGCATTTTCAGCACCAAAAAATGTGCTGAAAAACTCGGCTTATACTCGAGTATATAAGCTATTTGTTTCAATCTTACATATAGCAAGGTCCCAGGGCCCCAGAGGTGGTGGCCTCAAGGGTTAAGGACATCCTTCTTTGTAGAGTGGGTTACCAGGCAGGGTGGGTGTGATGCAAGAAGAAATGATGGGCAGTCACTTTTTGAATGCGAACAAGAGATTTATTGTCTCTTAACAGAACTGTGGGAGAGAAGGTTAGGGCCAGGACACCCTTAGGTAGATGCAATGATAATTGGCAGACTCCAAGACTTCTATAGGTAGACAGCTATACAGTAGAAGGCCTCCAGCCAGATAACACTTCTGTATAGGTAGGACTGCTGTCTACTATGGCAACCAATCTTGCAACAGTCACTAAGGTCCCTTTCACACTGGGGCGGGAGCCGCGGTGACGGTAAAGCAGCGCTATATTTAGCACTGCTTTACCGTCGTTTTAGCCACGGTATTCGGCCGCTCGCGGGGCGGTTCTACCCCCCGCGAGTGGCCGAAAAAGGGTTAAAATCCCTGCAAAGCGCTGCTACGAATACCGTGGCTTAAACGACGGTAAAGCAGTGCTAAATATAGCGGTATTACCGCGGTGTCCCATTGAAATCAATGGGTAGGAGCGGCATAGGAGCGGTGAATACACCGCTCCCTTCACCGCTCCAAAGATGCTGCTAGCAGGACTTTTTTTACCGCCCGCCGGCTTTCACACTGGAGTCAATGGGGCCGGTTTTTTCAGGCGGTGTACAGGCGCTATTTTTAGCGATGTACCGCCTGAAAAACGCCCCAGTGTGAAAGGGGCCTAAAGGTAATTGTACATAACTCTTGGTAACACAGACCAGTCCATGACTTATCTCCTAGTATCCAACTGTAGATCTTCACTCACTGAGCTCCCAGACTTCAAGATCCCAGTCGTCACCGGATCTCCTGAGCTCTTCCACAGCTAACCCGCAGTATCCTCCTCAAGCGTCACCCCTGCTATCCTGCTGGGTCCCTGGCTTGGCACTTGCTGATGCTTTCCCACTTCTTCACCGTCCCCAGCTGGTGAGAATACTGCTCTGGTACTTGCTTCAGCTTACTCACAGTAGTCTCTGGAAATAAGGTGGATGTTCCCTTATTGGCAACAGCTTCCCCTCTAGCTCCGACCACGACTTGCTTACCAGAGGGCAAGCAAAACAGGCATGTGGCTTTAGCCCAGCCAAGGCCTTTAAGCTTGCACATTTTATGTATGGCTGTTTTGCTTGCCCGCTGGTAAGCAAGTTCTTCTTAAGGTGGTGGTGCACTTTTTATGACGTGAATCACAATCAAATGTGGTGTTTACCAATAAAGGGATCTCCATTTCACCATCAATACACAGATGCATGCTATTTATGCTTACTCCTAAGGACTTTGCATCTATCAGTTTGGACTATTTAGCGCGGCTCCCTTTTTTAAATGTTTATATTCCTCTGACCAACTAATACGAGGTTTATTGCCAGTGGTGCAGGCTCAGGAGGTGTTAGGTACCTGGTAGTGATGAGCCTGGCTTGGTGGTTGGAGACCTCTCTTACAGCTCTGGTTCAGGGCCTGCTGGATTGGGAACAGCGTAGCCGTGAACACAGCGGGTAGGAGTGTCCGTAAGGATGCAGGTGGCCGATGCTGGGTGGATGCAGGTCTTTGGTTGGATGGTAAGGCTGCAGATGAAGGTTCGGCAGACAACCAGGGTGCAGGAGGAAGACCGGCAGCAGGAGCAGCAGCAGACGGCAGAAGTAGCAGACAGCAGCAGAAGTAGACCGCAGCAGACAGCAGCAGCAGAGGACCTGTGCAGGAACACTGGAAGCAGGAATGGTCAGGCAAGCCGGGTCACAACAGGCAAGGTAGTCAGGCAGAGATGGCAGGCAGAGGGATGGTCAGGAGACAGGCCAGAGGTTCAGCAACAGTAACACAGTCCAGAGCAGGGTCAGATAAGCCGGGGTCAAGGAACGGAGAAGGCAGCAGAGTCGGGCAGGCCGGGTCACAGACAGGATCAGCAGACAGGTTCAGGTTGGGGTCACAGGTGGGAGCTGAGACGGACAGCGCCGCATGCAGGCAGCTGTCCCCTTTAAATAAGGCCACTGGCGCCAAAGCGGCGCCGATCGCGCACGTGCGTGCGCACGGGGGTGCGCCTGCCGCTATTCGCGCACGGGAGCGCGCGCACATGTACGGCGGGCGCGTGCACATGTCCGGCGGGCGCGTGCACGCACCCGCGGCACGCGCTGACGCTCAGGGGGACCAGGGCTACCCAGGTGCCCGCGCACCCTCAGGTTAGTGTGCCCAGGGCGGCTAGAGCCCTGACAGGAGGGTATAAATATTCAGGAGCAACCTTGAGAAGACAGTCTTCCCCAGGCTTCCTAATGTAGCACTCTACTAGTGTAGAGTAGGCTACTAGATAAGTTGAGTTTGGCTCCCCTGTAATCAGTAGAGCAAGGGTTGGTTATCTAGGGCTGCTGTTCTGTTGCTTCCCTCTGTCTTCTAGAGGATTCTGGAAGTATAGTGGGAGGAAGGACAGAACAAGCAGCCTGAAAATGTATGGGTCCCCAGCCAATCTCTGGGGGAGGTGTGCCCAGAAAGTGATGGAAGAGCCCATAACTAGTCTGAGCCCTGAGGCAGGAGTGCAGTGTTCCTGGGTCCAATCCTGCTAGAGGAGACCCCTGAGGCAGGAGTGCTAGAGAAGCCCTTGTGAAGACTTCGAGGTCCCAGCTAGCCTTAGCTGGGGAGCTTCTTCAAAAGTTCAAATCCAGGGACCAAGATGGGTCTGGAAAAGCTCACTGGAGGGAGCCAGGAGGAAGTTGGTGGGAAAGAGTTCAGCTCTCCTGTGGTGGTGTGAGACTACATCTCCCTTACTAGGAAGAACCTGGTAGATATCGGCCGGAGACAACTGATGATCCTGTAGCTGGGTGAGTAAATAACCCCCTAATGCTGAAGGAAAGTGACTGTGTGTATCTTTTGATTATGGAAGGAGTACAGGTCACCAATAGCATAGAGTTTCTGTGGGACATTCAGTGGTTTGTGCAGTGCAGACAACAGTTTTGTGCAGTGCAGGCAGAAATTGAGGAGATAAGTTATCCTCAAGAAGGATGTCCCATGTTCCCTCTCCTTGTCCCAGTTAATTGTTCCCAATAAAAAAAAAAAAAACGAAAAAGAACCCCTAGACTGTTTTCTGAACCAGTGGAAGAATGAAGAAAATGCTGTGTGCCTATTCAGTGTTAATTTTGACGTCAAATTTTGATTTAGTTTTAGTCTTTTGACTAAAATTCCATTTTAGTTTTAGTCATATTTTAGTCATCTGAATTGTCTGAGTTTTAGTCACATTTTAGTCAACTAAAATCTGCAGTACATTATAGTCACCTAAAATCTAATGGGTTTAGTGAAATTGTAGTGCATTAGTTAAGCATTTCTTTAGAATTTCCAAACTCCTGGAATAAAAAAAATCGGTCCAAAGGCCCATACACGCGATCAGACTTTTTGACAACGACGGACCTGTTTTATCGGACAATCCGACCGTGTGTATGCTCCATCGGACAATGGTTTTCGTTTTTTCAACGGACAAATGTTCACTGTGCATGCTCTTAAACTTTCCGGCAACAAATGTCCGATGGAGGATAATCCGATCGCGTGTACAGACAAAGTACAAACACACATGCTCAAAACCAATGCTAAAGATCAGACAAGAATAGCAGAAGTTGAATGAATGAATGAATGATTTGTATAGCGCTGCAAATGCGAACTGAATCGCCTCAAGGCGCTTGGCTGCCCTTGTTGTCCTGCTATATTAGAAGAGGTGGGTCTTGAGTTTTTTCCTGAAGGCCTAATGGCTTTCTTCCAAGCGGATGTTGTTTGGTAGAGCGTTCCATAGCCGAGGTCCCTGTACTGCGAATCTTCATTCTCCCTTCAATTTGTAGTGGGCTTTGGGGATGAGTAGGCGGTTTTGGTTTGTCAATCGAAGTCTCCGATTCAGTATGTATTTTTCTATTTTCTCACAAAGGTATTGAGGCGCATTTCCTTGTGTACATTTGTGGGTGAGGCAGAGGGTCTTGAATGTGATCCTAACCTTTACCATGAGCCAATGGAGGGTCCTTAGGGATGGGGAGATGGATTCCTATGGTTTCTTTCCGGTGACTAATCTTGCTGCTGCGTTTTGGATGACTTGTAGGCGTGCAATCTGGTAATCCGGTAATCCTATGTAGAGGGAGTTTGCGTAGTCGAGACGCGAATTGATGATGGTTCCCACTACTACTGATTTCTCCTTTTCCGGGATGAATGGAATAAGTCTGCGAAGCATGCTGAAGAGATGATGGGAGCAGCTGATTACTGATCCTATTTGTGCCTCCATGGTCAAAAAAGTTGGAAAAGTTCTGTTTTCGATCCATTAAGTTTGAGGGTGCTAGTGGTCATCCAGTCATCTATCAATGTGAGCCATTTTTCTAATTCCTGGTATTGGTCTTTTTGTCCGGTGATACGGAAGTACAGTGGAGTGTCGTCCGCGTACGAGTGGAAACATAGATCTAATTTGTTGATAATTTTGAAGAGTGCCCGGATGTAAAGGTTGAAGAGTACTGGTGACAATGGTGATCCTTGAGGGACTCCATAGGAAATTGCCCGGGTTTCCGAAGTGAAGGCTCCTAGTTTAACTGTCTGCGACCGCTTTCCTAAGAAAGAAGCGAACTATGGCAGATCTCCATCTGTAACTCCTGCCACTTCCTTGAGGCGGCTGAGAAGAATGTTACTCAAAGGGTGGCGGTAAAGAGCTGAAAAACCACTTGATTTGGTGAAAGTTGGCTGAAAATGTTCTGCCGTGTGTATGCATACCAAGTTCACGGCCAACGCCCCTTCGGACCAAAATCCACGGTAAAGTCCGTTGGAAGTCCGATCGTGTGTATGAGGCTTTAGGAGGCGTGTAATGAACAGTGCTCTGGATGGTTTGAGAAGACCTGAAATGCACACAATGCTTTGGACAGCGGTCTAAGGAGGCCTGTAATGCACACAGTGCTGTGGACTGGACGGTCGTCTGAGGAGGCCTGTAATGCACACAGTGCTCTGGATGGTGGTCTAAGAAGACCTGTAATGCACATAGTGCTCTGGAATGGACGGTCGACTGAGGAGCCCTGTAATGCACACAGTGCTCTAGTCTCTGGACAGTTAATACTCGGGAGGCCTTTAATGCACAGTGCTCTAGACGGTCATCTGAGGAGGCCTGTAATGCACAGTGCTCTAGACGGTCATCTGAGTAGGCCTGTAATGCACAGTGCTCTAGACTGTCATCTGAGGAGGCCTGTAATGCACAGTGCTCTAGACGGTCATCTGAGAAGGCCTGTAATGCACAGTGCACTAGACGGTCATCTGAGGAGGTCTGTAATGCACAGTGCTCTAGACGGTCATCTGAGGAGGCCTGTAATGCACAGGGCTTTAGACGGTCATCTGAGGAGGCCTGTAATGCTCAGTGCTCTAGACGGTTGTCTGAGGAGGCCTGTAATGCTGCACAGCGCTAAGCACACCACGCCACTAAGCACGCTATGGTCGCTACCTTGCTTGCTGTGAGGGAAAACACTCACAGGCTTTACAGGCGGAGCTCTGAGGAAGGTGGAAGTTCAGGTGGGTAAACGTCCCTCCCTCACACTTTTGTTCTGTTTTCCATTCTTTGCCAAAAATTTTAATAGATTTTTGTCATAGTTTTCATCAATTTACAAAAATTTACGGTAATTTTTCGTAAAATTGGAAGCATGCCGCTGACGAAAATTATGAAAAAAATATTTTTGTTAATTAAATGAACACTGATTGTATTCACCAGCGACTCCTACAGGGGTGCACTACACTGCCTATGGGAGACACATCGTTGCCTGTCTGATCGTCCTAGGCTTGCTCCCTGGCGAGGTTGACCACGTGCCTGCATAGAAGCTGAAGTTTAGTATGTTGAACAAGGGGATCGAAGAACCATGGAGGAACTTCAATTTTATTGGGGTGCCTGAGAAGCTGGGTGAAGCTTGGTCCCCGACTGAACTGTGGTGTCCTCTCCCCATGGAGTCAATCAGGGGCGTTGCTAAGATCTGGAACTAGAGCCCATAGCAGCGTAGTAAAGAAAGTTATACGCTTGGGCGGGCATACACATGTATATACAGTAATATACGTGTGTGTATGTATATATCCCCAGAGAGCCCCCCACTTAAATAAGGGTCCCCAGAGAGCCCCCCCTACATCAGGGTCCCCAGAGAGCCCTCCCTTACATCAAGGTCCCCAGAGAGCCTCCTCCTTACATCAGAGTCCCCTGAGAGCCTCCCCCTTGCATCAGGGTCCCCAGAGAGCCCTCCACTTCCACCAGGGTTCCCAGAAAGCCCCCCTTACATTAGGGTCCCCGGAAAGCCTCCCCCTTAAAATCATGGTCTCCAGAGAGCATCCCCTCCTCTTGGGGACCCCTGCAGAGACTCAGGGCTATGGGCCCCAGATTTGGGGTTATAGCCCCAAAAGCCACCCCCTAGCGGCGCCAATGGAGTCAATAGATGAACCAAAGAGCGTCTAACATTTGGGAGTTGATTTCACAGAATGCCAAGTTGGTTTAAAGGTCCTCTATCGCTTAAAACTGTAAGTACGTTTCTGGGGACGGCCTAATCAATGGGTGTCCTGTGCCCCTAACCCTCTCTCCCTTAAGTGTTAGGGGAGAGTGAATAAAACTCAATTACTTGCATCAAAAAGTATCTGTACACATAGCTCCACTATTGCCGAGGACTTGACCCTGGGGGGGTAAAATGTTAGCCCAACCTGCCTCTGAGGTATCTCACATGGTGAGGGGGTCAGGAAGGGAGGGGGGGTGCTTAATTCAGTAGATCAGTGGAGCTACTAAACACTGTTAATGACCAATTACTCAGAGTAGCTAATGATGGCTAAATAGATGGAACACATGGCTATGCTTGGTGTAAGCTACACAACTGGCATGCAGTATTAATCTCACACAATTGGAGTTTTGAGCAATTTTGCAAGATTAGTTGCTGCTACATGCTTCTTATGTCGGTCACATTATAGTCATTTGTTCCCTGTGTTTGGAAATGCTTGGTATGCTTCATCATTAACCTCTGGAGATTTTAACAGCTTGACTATAGCTCTAGCCATAGATGGAAATAATCAACTGAAACCCATTCCTTAGATACACCATTTGAGTTTCTACATCTATTTTTTTGAGGAAAGGTTTGTTGTGAGTAAATACCTGGCACAATCCATTACTCCCAATGGAAGGAGCCTGGGGAGACAGAACTTTCTGGATGATGGCACAACCCATTATTCTGTTAATTAATATTATATTTAAAATAAATAAATAAATAAATAATATATATATATATATATATATATATATATATATATATATATATATATATATAATATATAATTTTTTTTTTTTTTTTGAGGGGATCATATATATTTTGAGGGGATTTATATATATATATATATATATATATATATATATATATATATATATAAATATATATATATCCACACACACAGTATCTCACAAAAGGGAGTACACCCCTCACATTTTTGTAAATATTTTCTTCTATCTTTCCATGTGACAACACTGAAGAAATGACACTTGTCTACAATGTAAAGTAGTGAGTGTACAGCTTGTATAACAGTGTAAATTTGCTGTCCCCTCAAAATAACTCAACACACAGCCATTAATGTCTAAACCGCTGGCAACAAAAGTGAGTACACCCCTAAGTGAAAATGTCAAAATTGGGCCCAAAGTATCAATATTTTGTGTGGCCACCATTATTTTCCAGCACTGCCTTAACCCTCTTGGGCATGGAGGTCGCCAGAGCTTCACAGGTTGTCACTGGAGTCCTCTTCCCCTCCTCCATGACGACATCACGGAGCTGGTGGATGTTAGAGACCTTGCGCTCCTCCACCTTCTGTTTGAGGATGCCCCACAGATGCTCAATAGGGTTTAGGTCTGGAGACATGCTTGGCCAGTCCATCACCTTTACCCTCAGCTTCTTTAGCAAGGCAGTGGTCGTCTTGGAGGTGTGTTTGGGGTCGTTATCATGTTGGAATACTGCCCTGCGGCCCAGTCTCCGAAGGGAGGGGATCAAGCTCTGCTTCAGTCAATACATGTTGGCATTCATGGTTCCCTCAATGATCTGTAGCTCCCCAGTGCCGGCAGCACTCATGCAGCCCCAGACCATGACACTCCCACCACCATGCTTGACTGTAGACAAGACACACTTGTCTTTGTCCTCCTCACCTGGTTGCCGCCCACACGCTTGTCACCATCTGAACCAAATAAGTTTATATTGGTGTCATCAGACCACAGGACATGGTTTCAGTAATCCATGTCCTTAGTCTGCTTGTCTTCAGCAAACAGTTTGTGGGCTTTCTTGTGCATCATATTTAGAAGAGGCTTCCTTCTGGGATGACAGACATGCAGACTAATTTGATGCAGTGTGCGGTATATGGTGTGAGCACTGACAGGTTGGTGCAAACTGAAGATAGTATTTCAGGAGAGGAACCTCATAACAACTGTGAAGCATGATGGTGGAAATGCTATGGTTTAAGGTTGCTTTGCTGCTTCAGGGCTTGGGAAGCTCCCAGTCATTGAAAAAACTATCCATTCTACATCATATCAAAGTGTGCTGTCTGAGAACTGAAGTTTAACCAGAAATAGCTCTTTCAGCTTGATATTGATCCGAAGCACACTAGCAAATCCACCAAGAAAAGACTTACAACAATCAAGGGTTATGGACTACCTGTTAAATTTTGCAGGGGGATTTGAAACAAGCAGTTCATGCAAGAAAATTCACAGACATCTTGCAACTGTGGTCAACTGTAATGCCGCGTACACACGATCGGAATTCTCGTCGGAAAAAGCTCTGACGGAATTCCGACGGAATTTCGCTCAAACTTTCTTGCCTACACACGGTCACACCAAATTCCGACGGCCAATAACACTGCGACATACAACGCGCTCGACGGCACTATGAAAGGGAAGTTTAATGCTTCCGAGCATGCGTCAAATTGTTTCCGAGCATGCGTCGGAATTTTGCGTGTCAGAATTGCACACACACAATCGGAATTTCTGATAGAAAGGTTTTCTGTCGGAAAAATTAAGAACAGGCTCTCAATCTAAAGTCCGTCGGAGATGCCGACAGAAAAAGACCGATGGGCGTACACACTGTCGGAAAATCCGATGAAAAGCTCCCATCGGGCTGTTTCCTTCGGAAATTCCGGCCGTGTGTACGTGGCATTAGTCGATGTCAGAGACTGCTCTGGATTTAGACCTTGGGGGGCCCTCCCAGATAGCAAGGATAACTTGCCACAAATTTGTGGCAGTGTTAAATTATAAATCGGTTAACTTGCTGCACATTTTCACTGGCAAGTTGTACTCTTGCAGAGTACTTGAAGCACAAGTTCAAGTTGACACTTTTCCCATTTGTAGCAAGTTTGCCAGGCAAGTCTCTAGCAAGAGCAAAGTTGCAGTGGTGAGTCTACAGCAAGAGCTCTGCAAGTCTACAGCATGAAAATTCAGCCACAGTGACCCCCTGTGGTGGGATGACTATTGCAGAACTGAACCAGAACTTGCAACAGACTTGCAGAATGTTTGCAAAGAAAGTTGATCTGGAGTCATGCAATGCGGACTTGCTGCAATTGTGCAACAAACCTGTGGAGCCTGGCAAGTCTAGCAATAGCTTAGCCAGTCATTTTCAAACTTCCAACTCAATTGCTTGCTATCTGGGTGTATGTTGTTGTTAACATTTTGAACTTTATTCTTTAGGTAGGAGAAAGCCAATGGAGGGCTTGGCAGAGTGGAGTGATGGACAATAAAGGGTTGGTAAGGTGGATGAGTCCGGCAGCAGAAATTATGAAGAGGCGATAGTAGGCTTGGTAGGCCAACGAGGAGGGAGATGCAATAATCAAGACAACAGATAACAAGCAAGTAAATTAGTAGTTTGGTATCATTTAAGAAGGAGCAAATTTTGGAAATGTTAGAGAGGTGGAAGAAGCAAAATGTAGACAGTAATTGGATTTGGGGCCAGAATTATAGGTTGGAGATCAGAATGAGAAAGAGATGGCATGGGGAGAAGGACTGATAGTTGTGTTATTGACATGGGCGAAGCATAAGGGGTTGCAGGGGTCACAATCGCAACCCCACCCCTAGCTCCAGGGGTCCCCTGCAGCCTCCCTGTCATATTATCATATCCTCCACAAATTCCAGCTTCAATTTGCCCTAGGGCCCCACAGCCACGCTCCCGTACTGGGCTTCCACTTTGCCTTCCACAGTCTACACCCCTCTGTTCTCATTGCCTGGGGAGAAGCTGTGAGCCATTTCCTGAGTGGAGAAGAGCACAGGGTGAGAACAGCCCAGGATGGGGAAGTGCCTGTGCTGTGTGCTGGCAACATGGAATGGTAACCAAGCTCAGCGAGTTAGGAGGATAAGAGTGCCGTCCTGTAGCCATGATGGGACGGATGTTACTGGTGAGGTAAGACACCGCTCAGTGTCTCCTAGTCACCAACTGGGATTCTTTGTACCCCCCACCTGGAGATGTCTGCTTACCCCACTTCCCTGACAACTGGGAAAAATACACAGACCTCCGGGAGGTGACCTTCCCCCAACACCCACCAACACTGACAAAGAAACCTTCAGAAATTCATAAAACAAATCCCTTAACACCTCCTAAGGGGGCCCTGAGGGGATGCAGGCTCCATATTTTGTGTCACATGGCTTTGCCCCTCCCCAGATCTAAGTTGCAATCCCCCCCCAAAGCCCCCTGACCACCCCCTCTGCCCTGCATGCTATGCCCGGCTGCTGAGCTCCTTTCCCATTACGGCACTCTATACTGCTCCTCCTCCGCAGGGCTGAAATCACATTCCTTTACAACACAGCCAGTCAGTCATGATCTGCACAGGGTGTATCTGCCTACTGCAACTACACTGCCGTTCCGACCAGAGAATTTCACAGGTCAGAACGGCAACATAAAAGCCAGATACACCCTGTGAAGGCTGACAGACTGCATGTAAAGGAATGTGATTCCAGCCCTGTGTAGTGTGGGGGGAGCTGTATACAGTACTGGGATGGGAAAGGAGCTCTGCCAAGTGACCTGCTAGGGGTCCCTGTCCTCCGATTCTTCAGCGGTGATTCCCGTCCTCTGATGTAAGAAGGAACTAACTGGGTGGTAGTGGGGGGGGGGGGCCATGTCAACTTTGCATCGGGGCCCACAAGCTTCAAGCTACACCTCCGGTGGGGGGAGAGGGGCCCCCCTCCTGCCGCTCTCCGGTGCCCTCCGCCGCTCACTGGCTGGCAGCGGAGGAGGCGATCGCATCTGCTCCCTAGCTTGGCATGGAGACGAGTGAGGGGAAGATGGCCTCCACCCATCTCCATATCATTGCAGGGCGGAAGAACAGACAGAGCTCCTATTAAAAACTAACACAGTGACTATTTGAACAGTATAAACATGATATGGATACACTGACAATACCTACAACAAAGTAATTTGCTTGATTTACACTTAAAAAGTCAACGCAGCATGAAATTATCGACCCCTGATATTTACTGGCAGTTGTAAAAAAAATCACGTTTTTCTACAAACTGTCAGTGAATTTACTGGCGGTTGGGAACCCTGATGTAGATAAAGAATTGAAGGGGTCCAAGTACAGAGCCTTGGGGGTTCCCTATGGAAAGAGGAAGAGGAGAGAAGGAGAGTTGTGGGGATAGTGAAGGATCTCTTAGGTACGAGGAGAACCAGGAAAGACCAGATTCTTGGAGGCCAAGGGAGTGGAGTTTTTTGAACAGGTGGTTAACTGTATAAAAGGCATCAGAAAGGACTAATAGTATGAGTAATACTGTGTGCAATATAGTATCGGCTTTGCCTTTTCATGTGTGATCATTTCTGCAATAAATATTTTATTGTATTTACATTTGTCAATTTCATGTGCCAACTATGCACCTCATATAAAATCCCAAGGGTGATATCCATGCTTCTACTGTACTATTAGGGATGGAGGTGTGTCACTGGTGACACCAGACCTTTCTTTTATTTATAGAAGTATGAGTAAGGAGGAGCGGCCATTGGTTTTGGAAGTTAATAAGTCACTCGTGAGTTTTAGGAGGGCAGTTTCCGTGGATTTTCGTGGGCGAAAGACAAATTTATATGGGGTCAGGAAGAAGGTTGTTATCAGTGAGGTAGCAGCTCAGAAGGTTGTAGAACATGCCTTCTAGTAGGTTGGAGGTAAATGGGAGCGAGGTCTTAAGTTGGTCAGACTGGTGGAAATCATCAAAATTTGACAGAAGGAATTGGAGTTTTTGAGGAAGTCAAAACTAAGATGGTAGCTATAGATTAAAGTGCAAGAAATAAACCAGCTGATATAAATACCAGTATCGAAGTGAATGTGTAATGATAACCAAATAAAGTGCAAAGTGACAGTACAAAACTTCCAAAAAGTGCAAAGAAATAAATAATTATGCAAATATGATCAATTTGTGACAACACAGTCTTTATAAGTGTAATAAATCCAAAAAAGCGGTGCTGGATCCCAATAAACAGGACAGTTCATCCGATTTATATAGTGCGTCCAAATATAAAGTGCATGTGCCACACTCTAATTAGGGTACTCCATCCAATGTGAGTGATACAGTTTCCCCCAACCTCTCACCTCATATAGAAATAAATCAAGCTTGAGTATTCCACACTAGCCGATCGATTTCTGGTAGATCGATTCCTCAGTTGATCAGGAACAATCAGGCTCTCAGATTGGCAGCACTCAATAGCATGGAAAGGCAAAGGCAAAGGCAAGAGGAGGACCCCATGGGGTATTTAGCAAATAGTTTTAATAATAATATAATATTAACTTACAATTGAAGAAACAAATAAACAGCATATACAAAGGAGACTTCTGGTCTTGGCCGCAACCGGAAGTGATGTCACCACGGCTCCTTTCCCCCACGCGTATCTTCACTGACCCTTTGAAAAAGTCACGTGGTCAGTGACGAAACGCGTGGAGGAAAGGAGCCGTGGTGACATCACTTCCGGTCGCGGCCAAGACCAAAAGTCTCCTTTGTATATCCTGTTTATTTGTTTCTTCAATTGTAAGTTAATATTATATTATTATTAAAACTATTTGCTAAATACTACATACACCATGGGGTCCTCCTCTTGCCTTTGCCTTTCCATGCTATTGAGCGCTGCCAAAGGCAAGAGGAGGACCCCATGGTGTATGTAGTATTTAGCAAAAAAAAACGAGACTTCTGGTCTTGGCCTTGACCGGAAGTGATGTCACCACGGCTCCTTTCCCCCACGCGTTTCGTCACTGACCACGTGACTTTTTCAAAGGGTCAGTGACGATACGCGTGGGGGAAAGAAGCCGTGGTGACAGCACTTCCGGTCGCGGCCGAGACCGGAAGTCTCCTTTTGTATATGCTGTTTATTCGTTTCTTCAATTGTAAGTTGATGATATTATATTATTATTAAAACTATTTGCTAAATACCACACCATGGAGTCCTCCTCTTGCCTTTGCCTTTCCATGCTATTGAGTGCTGCCAATCTGAGAGCCTGATTGTTCCTGATCAACTGAGTAATCGATCTACCAGAAATCGATCGGTTAGCGTGGAATACTCAAGCTTGATTTATTTCTACTTATAAAGACTGTGTTGTCACAAATTGATCATATTTGCATAATTATTTATTTATAGGGCTGTTACCGATTATAATTTCCGTGCTCTATTAATCGTTTTTTTTTAATCGATTAATTTTGATTAATTATAAAGCACATACAGGTCCAACTACTTTTAGCTGATCTCCTTGCATTGCAACTCTGCATCAGTCAGTGGTAAATGTGGTATAAACTATATACAATCACCCAACGCTAGTTAGTTTCCACAATCCATGACTTAACTTCACAGTTCACACAAATACGTTTTAAATTCAAACTGTAGCACTGACGTAAGTCATTTTTTTTTCCACAGTAGCGTGACAATCCCTCCAAGAAAAGATCTAAGTGCTCACCACTTAAGTATAAGATTACATTTTTGTGTTCAAACACAAACTACTCACATAAAGATGATAAAAACACAGCATGTAAAGCCGACAATCGTGTTAATTCCGTAGGGCAGCAGCGGGTGACCTCATGTGTAGCTCCTCCCCTGTACGCGTTACGTTCAATCAGAACTTCAACGTCACCGGACTCCTCCCCCTTTCCCTTCGTTAGCAGACAGAGGCACTTGGGGAAAGGGGGAGGAGTACGGTGACGTCGATGTCCGTGACGTCACCATATCTCCAACGGAACTCCCTGAAGACCTGGAAGCCGGCGGAGAGGTGAGTACCGATCAAAAGAATTTTGATCGACCCAAAAAATTAATCGATTAATCAAGAAATGAATCTTTAATTTCCACAGCCCTATTTATTTATTTGCACTTTTTGGAAGTTTTTTACTGTCACTTTGCACTTTATTTGGTTATCATTACACATTTACTTCGATACTGGTATTTATACCAGCTGGCTTATTTCTTGCACTTTAATATATAGCTGCTATTGTTGCACTATTTGCACAGATTTAATTTTATATTTTTATATTTTTAGTGATTATCGATTTAGTCATTTTCATTCATTTAGGATTTGCTCCGTTTTGAGGTTCTAGTAAGCGCCACATTTCTTTACTTTTCATTTTTGTTTAGTGTGTGAACACCGTTTTCTTGTTGGCAGCTACTATTCCTTATCTTATTTATTTACTTATCGTATGTGGTTTGGGCATTAGTAAATTCTCGACACAAAACTAAGATGGTATCGGTGGTTTTTAAAGGTAGAATAGGCTTAAAGTACAAATAAAGGCAACATTTCTTTTTTTTTTTTTTAGTTTTGGATAGAGTGGAGAGGGATTAGAACACCTGTCAGTTTTTATTGCGGTCTGTTCCCCCATTGTGGAGATTCACCCTCTCCGTTTGTCCTGTTTACCATTATCATTGAAAGTAAAAGAACATTTTTGGGTTGTCCCCAGAAAAGTAATAGAGGGTGTGACGGACTTCTGACCCCCCAACTGGGTATATCTCTGCCACAGAGCTGCTTCTTCGCTGCTGGAACACAAAAACAAGGTATTATAGCTAAGATTTGCACCCAGGAAATAGACAACACTAGCTTAGGTGCAAACAGGAACAACATTATTGAACATGTAAATATATAAATATAGCGCTCGCAAAAAAAAAAAAACATAAGTGAAAAAACACAACAATGTACAATAAACAAAACAAATAATAACAATAAACAAAATGAAAAACAAGAAACGTGCTCAGCTCCATAGTGCAGTGGTACGCCCTGCTACCTTCAAAGGTTCAGGCCACGGGTTTGAATCCCACCAATGGTGGTATCAGCTCCTGAAAACGTACATTGTACTCAGCAGCGTAATTAGCGAATGCACATCAGTTTGGTTTATGTCATCATTTGACACAATTTCTGGTATTTCTGACGTCACTTCCGCTCCATGTTTGAGGCTTGTTTGATCTTACTTGGTGTAAGTACCTACTCCCTTGTGCAATAATACATTTTTTAATGGTACTTCACTATCAGTTCCATTCTTTTTAATTTTTGGGCACCTGTTTGTTCCGCTGAGCATCTTCATTAAGTAATCTTCGATCTGATGTTTGGACACCGACCCGCCATTCCTTGGACATCAATATCAAGCTTTAAGCCTGGGTTCACACCTATGCGAATTCGCAGCGGCTTAAAACACTGCGAATTTGCAGGACATTTCAAAATACATTGATTTGAATAAGGCGTGTTCACATATCTCCGGTGCATTCGCACTGCGCATTGCAGAAAAACCGTGTGCGTCTTTTGGGCGGTGCGGCTCAGGTGCGAATTCAGGCCCATTTATCTTCTATGGGCACACATCTGATTCGCAGCTGGCTTGCGTTGTGAACAAAAATTCGCAACTCATTGTACTACTTCTGAGGGGAAACTCCACGCCAAATTAAAAAAAAAAAACGGCATGGATTCCCCCTCCAGGAGCATACCAGGCCCTTAGGTCTGGTATGGATTTTAAGGGTAACCCCCTACGCCAAAAAAACGGTGTGGGGGTCCCCCCAAAATCCATACCAGACCCTTCCGATAAGCCCCCTGCCCGCAGACCCCGACAACCAATGGCCAGGGTTGTCGGGAATAGGCCCTTGTCCTCATCAACATGGGGACAAGGTGCTTTGGGGTGGGGGGCCGTAGGGCGCCCCCTTCTCCAAAGCACCCACCCCCCATGTTGAGGACATGCGGCCTGGTACGGTTCAGGAGCGGGGGCGCTCGCTCGTCTCCACCCCCTTTCCTGACCTGCCAGGCTGCGTGCTCGGATAAGGGTCTGGTATGGATTTTGGGGGGACCCCCATGCCGTTTTTTCGGTGTAGGGGGTTACCCTTAAAATCCATACCAGACCTACGGGCCTGGTATGCTCCTTAAGGGGGGATCAATGCCGTTTTTTTTTTTAAATTTGGCGTGGAGTTCCCCCTCAGAAGTAGTACAATGAGTTGCGAATTTATGTTCGCAGCTGATTCGCACCTAAAACGCTGACAAACCGCTGAACAACGGACGGTTTAGCTGGGGGTCGCTCTGATTTGGTGAGTGGGGACACATGAGGGGGTGTTGCACACCTAAATATCTCTGAAGCATTTTGCATTTTCTTCACTTTGGATTGGAGCAACTTCAGTCACTTTTTTTTGGTTTGTTTTTTGTACATTGTTGTGTTTTTTTCACTTATGTTTTTTTTGCGAGCGCTACATTTATATATTTACATGTTTTTCAAGTGAGTAGCACCTTGTGTATAGCAGCTGCTTTTAATTATTTTTTATATATTTTTTTTTATATACACCATTAGCGCGAGTATATATATTTAGCATATATTTTCACAACATTATTGAACAGAAATACAGGTCTTTAGACACTTCGCATAAATTATGATCATTTACACAAAAAAAAAAAAGGTTAGAAAGTAAAAAAATACAAAGAACGTATAAAAAACATAAAAAAATAATTTCTAGCAAACAAAGCTAAAAATGTCTTATTTGTGAGATTTCGTCAAATGCAAAACAGAATCAATTTGGCTGAAATCAATGCTCTCTTCCCTATAAAGAGAAGCTTTATAGAGCAGAAAATGACCGATTAGCCGAGCGTTTCTCGCTTTATTCAGTATGTTCACCCAATGTGCGGATTTTCCATTCTATGGTTAGAAATTTGGCACCAGTGGCAATATTTATAAACCACCAATGGGACACTGGCTGCTTTTAAACAATTGCTGTTTATCAGAACTGATTTTTATCAGAGGTTCCTCATTGAGTCCTATTAAAGACGCGCCACACGCCAGCCCACATTATGCAATAGCCCAACTTTAATAGTCTTCCTACTCGCTTACATCATGTATACAGCTGCAGCTCCACTGTGCACGCTTTTTTTTTTTTTTTTACTGCATCATTATCAGTTCACATCTGTAGCAATGGAATCTGTCCTTCTTCCAGCCGGCCCTGTGCAGTGTCAGAGCGCCACCAAGTGGTCACAGCTGTAAACTGCCTGCCAGGCGTTCTGCTCCAACAGGGCAGAGGTGGCAGTACTCTAAAGGAGCATAAAATAAAAAATAAAAAATAAAAACAGAGAGAGCAACCGATAAATATTCTCAATTCTGCTGATCACAGTTCACATCAGATGACGCTCCATTTTTCAGCTTGACTGGAAGTTTCCTGTGTCGGGGGGGGGGGGGGGGGGGGGGATGAGACAAACTCGCTTTCCTTAAATTACAGCAAAAATCAGGAGATTTTGGCAAAATTTTGTCATTTTAGCAAAATCATTTATTTTTTTCATAAAAAAACTGCAAGGAAAAAAAAAAACATAAAATACAAAAATGAAGGGAAAGTACAAAAATAATGATTTAATACACACAAGAAAAAATAATAATAACTTGAATCACATTCAACTGGACTGGTTCAGTGTGCATGGTAGACTGGGAAACAAATACTGGGGTATGTTCCTGGTATATAGAGATATAAATGCTGGGGTATGTTCTTGGTATTTTGGGGTGGTGTACTAGGGTACAAATGTTGGGGCATGTTCCCGGTATACTGGGGTAAATAATGGGGATATTCCTGGTTTACTAAAGTTTAAATATCAGGGTGTGTTCCTGACATACTGGGTTATAAATACTGGAGTATGTTCCTGATATGCTCGGGTTATGTTCCTGATATAAAACTATAGATATTAGATCTCGCTGGGCACAGGGGAGGCTGCATTGCTTGGCACAGGGGAGGCTGCATTGATGGGCACAAGTGAGGCTGCATTGCTGGGCACAGGTGGGGCTGCATTGCTGGGCACAGGGGAGGCTGCATTGCTGGTCACAGGGGAGGCTGCATTGCTTGGCACAGGTGAGGCTGCATTGCTTGGCACAGGTGAGGCTGCATTCCTGGGCATAGGGGAGGCTGCATTGCTGGTCACAGGGGAGGCTGAATTGCTTGGCACAGGTGAGGCTGCATTGCTTGGCACAGGCGATTCTGCATTCCTGGGCATAGGTGAGGCCGCATTGATGGGCACAGGTGAGGCTGCATTGATGGGCACAGGTGAGGCTGCATTGATGGGCACAGGTGAGGCTGCATTGCTGGGCACAGGTGGGGCTGCATTGCTGGGCACAGGGGAGGTTGCATTGCTGGTCACAGGGGAGACTGCATTGCTTGGCACAGGGAGGCTGCATTGCTTGGCACAGGTGAGGCTGCATTGCTTGGCACAGGTGAGGCTGCATTGCTTGGCACAGGTGATCCTGCATTCCTGGGCATAAGTGAGGCTGCATTGATGGGCACAGGTGAGGCTGCATTGATGGGCACAGGTGAGGCTGCATTGCTGGGCACAGCTAAGCCCTGCATTCTTTATGTAACTCCCTCCTGAACTCTGCACTTCATAACATTTGTTAGTCATATCTCCAAACATTCTAAGCAGTATCTTTTTATTAAATCTTTATTTATGGAGGATATGTGAGAAATAACGTGTATATATATATATATATATATATATATATATATATATATATATATATATATATATATCATACAATAATTCCATAAACACGTACCACATACACTGCATATATCATTTAAAGAATATATGCTTATAAAATAGTTTACCATTTGCCAATTAAAAAATATATATATACCGGGTATATATGTCCCTTTATTTCATTATAAAAATCTGGTCACCTTATCCTACACTGGCAGAAAGCTCAGGGGGAGGATCCGGGCGAAAAACGCTCCACCCACCCCCTGGTGACCAAAAATGAGGGACAAATGAGAAGGAATGAGGGACAGAGGGACATTGTTCCAAATCAGGGACAGTTGGGAGCTATGATATACTCCTTGTATCCCAGGACATATATTCTGGGGTATGTTCATGATATACTCAGGTATACATACTGGGATATGTTTCTTATGTATTGGGGAAAATTTCTTATTTAATGGGGTATAAATACTGGGGTACGTTCTTGATATACTGGGATATAAATACTGGGGTATTTTTTGGTTCTACAGGGGTAATAATACTGGGGTATGTTCCTGGAATACACGGTTATAAATACTGGGATGTATTCCTGATATACAGTATCTCACAAAAGTCAGTACACCCCTCACATTTTTGTGAATATTTTCTTCTATCTTTTCATGTGACAACACTGAAGAAATGACACTTGTCTACAATGTAAAAGTAGTGAATGTACAGCTTGTATAACAGTGTAAATTTGCCGTCCCCTCAAAATAACTCAACGCACAGCCATTAATGTCTAAACCGCTGGCAACAAAAGTGAGTACACCCCTAAGTGAAAATTTCCAAATTGAGCCCAATTAGGTGTCTTCCCTCCCCCGATGTCATTTGACTTGTTAGTGTTACAAGGTCTCGGGTGTGAATGGGGAGCAGGTGTGTTAAATTTGGTGTTATCACTCTCACTCTCTCGTACTGGTCACTGGAAGTTCAACATGGCACGTCATGGCAAAGAACTTTCTGAGGATCTGAAAAAAAGAATTGTTGCTCTTCATAAAGATGGCCGAGGCTATAAGAAGATTGCCAAGACCCTGAAACTGAGCTGCAGCACGGTGGCCAAGACCATACAGCGGTTTAACAGGACGGGTTCCACTCAGAACAGGCCTCACCATGGTCCACCAAAGAAGTTGAGTGCACGTGCTCAGCGTCATATCCAGAGGTTGTCTTTGGGAAATAGAAGTATGAGTGCTGCCAGCATTGCTGCAGAGGTTGTACGGGGGGGGGGGGGTCAGCCTGTCAGTGCTCAGACCATACGCCGCACACTGCATCAAATTGGTCTGCATGGCTGTCGTCCCAGAAGGAAGCCTCTTCTAAAGATGATGCACAAGAATGCCCGCAAACAGTTTGCAGAAGACACGCAGACTAATGCCGTGTACACACGAGCGGACTATCCCGCGGGATTGTTCGACGGACTAGAGTCTGCCGGACAATCCGACCGTGTGTGGGGCTCCAGCGGACTTTTTCTTCCCAAAAGTCCTGCGGACTTAGTAAGAAGTTTTGACTCAAAATTATCCGCCGGACTATCCGGCCATCTGTGTGCTAGTCCGCGGGACTTTTGAAATGAACGGACTTGCCCCACACACGGAGTAAAGTCCGTTCTTTTAGAACGTGACTCCAGGTAGACGGGACTAGCGAAGGAAGTCAATGCCGCCGCCTCGATTGGCACCTTGCTAGCCTTGTCGCCTGGTATGGATTTAAAGGGGAATCCCTACGCCGAAAAAAGGGCGTGGGGGTCCCCCCCAAATCCATATCAGACCCTTATCCGAGCACGCAGCCTGGCCAGTCAGGAAAGGGGGAGAGGACGAGCGAGCACCCCCCCCCCCCTCCTGAGCTGTACCAGGCCGCGTGCCCTCAACATGGGGGGGTACCTTGGGGAAAGGGGGGCCCTGCAGCCCCCCCACCCCAAATCACCTTGTCCCCATGTTGATGAGGACAAGGGCCTCTTCCCGACCACCCTGGCCGTTGGTTGTCGGGGTCTGCGGGCGGGAGGCTTATCGGAATCCGGAAGCCCTCTTTAATAAGGAGGCCCCCAGATTCCGGCCCCCCACCCTATGTGAATGAGTATGGGGTACCCCTACCCATTCCCCTAAGGAAAAAAGTGTAAATAAAAAACACAACACAAGTTTTTAAAATAGTTTATTACACAGCTCCGGGGGTTTTCTTCCGGCTTGAGGGGTCTTCTCGCCGGACTCCTCCGCTATCTTCTGCTAGCTCTTTTACTAGTGGAGGAGCCCGGCTTTCTCCTTCGTCGCCCCTGCATGTTGAGGGCACGCGGCCTGGTATGGGCTGCGTGCTCGGATAAGGGTCTGATATGGATTTGGGGGGTAACCCCACGCCGTTTTTCTGGCGTAGGGACTCCTCTTTAAATCCATACCAGGTGACGGGGCTAGCAAGGTGTCAATCTCGCTGATCGAAATTCCGATCGTGTGTACGTGGCATAAGGATATGGATTACTGGAACCATGTCCTGTGGTCTGATGAGACCAAGATAAACTTATTTGGTGTCAGATGGTGACAAGCGTGTGGGGGAGGGAACCAGGTGAGGAGTACAAAGACAAGTGTGTCTTGTCTACAGTCAAGCATGGTGGTGGGAGTGTCATGGTGGTGGGAGTGTCATGGTGGTGGGAGTGTCATGGTCTGGGGCTGCATGAGTGCTGCCGGCACTGGGGAGCTACAGATCATTGAGGGAACCATGAATGCCAACATGTACTGTGACATACTGAAGCAGAGCATGATCCCCTCCCTTCAGAGACTGGGCCGCAGGGCAGTATTCCAACATGATAACCACCCCAAACACACCTCCAAGATGACCACTGCCTTGCTAAAGAAGCTGAGGGTAAAAGTGATGGACTGGCCAAGCATGTCTCCAGACCTAAACCATATTGAGCATCTGTGGGACATCCTCAAACAGAAGGTGGAGGAACGCAAGGTCTCTAACATCCACCAGCTCCGTGATGTCATCATGGACATCCAGTGACAACCTGTGAAGCTCTGGTGAACTCCATGCCCAAGAAGGTTAAGGCAGTGCTGGAAAGTAATGGTGGCCACACAAAATATTGACACTTTGGGCCAAATTTGGAAATTTTCACTTAGGGGTGTACTCACTTTTGTTGCCAGCGGTTTAGACATTAATGGCTGTGTGTTGAGTTATTTTGAGGGGACAACAAATTTACACTGTTATACAAGCTGTACACTCACTACTTTACATTGTAGCAAAGTGTAATTTCTTCAGTGTTGTCACATGAAAAGAGAGAAGAAAAGATTTACAAAAATGTGAGGGGTGTACTTACTTTTGTGAGATACTGTATATTCTGGATATTTTCCAGGTATACAGGTGTATTAATACTGGGGTATGTTCCTGGAATACATGGTTATAAATAGTGGGGTATGTTCAGTGGCGGCTGGTGCTCAAAATTTTTTGGGGGGCGCAAATAAACTGAAAAATTCTGAAAAAAAAGCCCATCAAATGCAGCCACTGTACCAAACGCAGCCACTGTGCCCATTAAAACGCAGCCACTGTGCCCATTAAAACGCAGCCACTGTGCCCATCAAAACGCAGCCACTGTGCCCATCAAAACGCAGCCACCGTGCCCATCAAACGCAGCCACTTTGCCCCTTTAAAACACAGCCACCTTGCCCCTTTAAAACACAGCCACCTTGCCCCTTTAAAACACAGCCACCTTGCCCCTTTAAAACACAGCCACCTTGCTCCTTTAAAAAACACAGCCACATTGCCCCTTTAAAACACAGCCACATTGCCCATCTAAAACACAGCCACTTTGCCATCAAAGCTGTCCCTGCAAAGAAGCTGCCACTGTGCCCCCCCCCTCGCCCTGCACTTACCTTGTGTTGGGTGACGGTGGCATCCTGTCCTCCATTCCCTCTCCTGCCCGCTCCTCCTCTCATCCTCTGCTATGATTGGACGCCTGATAGGCGCCCAATCACAGCGCCTGTCGTTTCAGCCAATCAGGGCACAGGTAACACAGACCTGTGCTCCTGATTGGCTAAGGGGCCGTACAATGTTAGCAAACCGAATTCCTTCGGTTTGTTAACACTGCTGCTGAGTGACAAGGCACGCACAGCGTTGCGCCCGCTTGTCACCTTTTTGGACGCCTATTAGCGCCTACGGCGCTAATCAGGTGTTTCCAAAAAACACCCCCACCGCTGTTATTCAGGCGCCCGGTGACCGAAAAAGGGGCCGGACACCTGAATAGGGGGTTTCAGCAGCGACCATAGATAGATTCATGCAATGCATGAATCTATCTATGGAGTATAGAGAGTGACAGGAGAGGGGGGGCGGCGCTCCTGCGCCCTTTATGGACGCACCGCCCCTGGGTATGTTCCCGATATACTGGGGTATATATATCGGAATATGTTCCTGATATAACGGGGTATATTCCTGGTATACATGGGTATAAATACTGGGGTATTTTCCTGATATACTTGGATATAAAAAAAAAATATTTTCTCTTTATACAGGGATAATAATACTGGGGTATGTTCCTGATATATTGGTGTAAATTCCTGACACCAATTTAAACAATTTTAAAAGATTAAAAAAAAGATTAGGACATTTTGAGTGGACTTTACCGGTACCAGAAAAGGAACACTACAACATTTTACGAAATTCTTTTTATTACAAATACGTTACACAAAATAAATTCTAAAAAATATTAGCACAAGATAAAAACAAGAAATTTGAAGCTCTCATTGATAAAACCACATAATATATAGAATCCCTATTACTTCTGAGTCAAAGAGGTCGACGTTTCGCTTTATGCTTCCTCAGGACCATATGAGGGCTCTCTATTATTTGTGAGTGGCACTCCTAGTACATTGATCTCCATATTATTTAAATGTTATGCTGCATTTCTCATCCGATTGGAATATGATGTTTCCCTCCTCTTTTTTCTATACAGAATCCTCTTTTTACAGTCAAGGAAAGAAGGTCCTGAGGAAGCATAAAGCGAAACGTCGACCTCTTTGACTCAGCAGTAATAGAGCTCCTATGTGACATATTGATATAATCACATAATATATATGTGGCATAGGATCTCTATTATTGCTGAGTCAAAGAGGTTGACGTTTCACTTTATGCTTCCTCAGGACCATATGAGAGCTCTCTATGATTTGCGAGTGGCACTCCTAGTGCATTGATCTCCATATTATATATGGGGATTATATTATTTAAATGTTATGCTGCATTTCTCATCCAATTGGAATATGATGTTTCCCTCCTCCTTTTTTCTATACAGAATCCTCTTTTTACAGTCAAGGAAATAAGGTCCTGAGGAAGCATAAAGCGAAACGTCGACCTCTTTGACTCAGCAGTAATAGAGATCCTATGTGACATATTGATATAATCACATAATATATATATGTGGCATCGGATCTCTATTATTGCTAAATCAAAGAGGTCGATGTTTCGCTTTATGCTTCCTCAGGACCATATGAGGGCTCTCTATGATTTGCGAGTGGCACTCCTAGTGCATTGATCTCCATATTATATATGGGGATTATATTATTTAAATGTTATGCTGCATTTCTCATCCGATTGGAATATGATGTTTCCCTCCTCTTTTTTCTATACAGAATCCTATTTTACAGTCAAGGAAATAAGGTCCTGAGGAAGCATAAAGCGAAACGTCGATCTCTTTGACTCAGCAGTAATAGAGATCCTATGTGACATATTCATTTAACCACATAATATATATGTCACATAGGATCTCTATTACTGCTGAGTCAAAGAGGTCGATGTTTCGCTTTATGCTTCCTCAGGACCTTATTTCCTTGACTGTAAAAAATGGATTCTGTATAGAAAAAAGAGGAGGGAAGCATCATATTCCAATCGGATGAGAAATGCAGCATAACATTTAAATAATATAATCCCCATAAATAATATGGAGATCAATGTACTAGGAGTGCCACTCGCAAATCATAGAGAGCCCTCATATGGTCCTGAGGAAGCATAAAGCGAAACATCAACCCCTTTGTCTCAGCAGTAACAGAGATCCTATGTCACATATATATTATGTGGTTATATCAATATGTCACATAGGATCTCTATTACTGCTGAGTCAAAGAGATCAACGTTTCGCTTTATGCTTCCCAGGACCTTATTTCCTTGACTGTAAAAAAGGGATTCTGTATAGAAAAAAGAGGAGGGAAACATCATATTCCAATCGGATGAGAAATGCAGCATAAGATTTAAATAATATAATCCCCATAAATAATACGGAGATCAATGTACTAGGAGTGCCACTCACAAATCAAAGAGAGCCCTCATATGGTCCTGAGGAAGCATAAAGCGAAACGTCGACCTCTTTGACTCAGCAGTAATAGGGATCCCATGTAACATATATATTATGTAGTTATAGCAATGAGAGTTTTCATTTTCTTGTTTTTATCTTGTGCTAATATTTTTTAGAATTAATGTTTTGTAACGTATTTGTAATAAAAAGAATTTTGTAAAATGATGTAGTGTTCCTTTTCTGGTACCGGTAAAGTCCACTCAAAATGTCCTAATCTTTTAAACAGTCTACATATGGATGTGGTACCCCCTTAGCTATTTTTTCTTTAAACTTATTTAAACCAGGATGGGCAGTAAAATGTCTTTATCATTACAGAACAAGTCTGATTGAAGGTGAGTACCTAATACTAGCTAGTCCAAGACCCAGATCTATGAGAATGAAGGGAATTGCGAGTTTCTCCTGGTGAAGATAGTGAAATAATTTGTCACCCAACTCTCTCCCTCTGTGGTTGAGATTTTTCCCCACTTCCTGTCTCGGTCACTAGCACAGGAAGTAAGTGGAATCCTCCCCACTGTGGACACAGAAAGAAAAAAATATATATATAAGTGAGGTCTTCTCTTTTAACTACTTGGCGCCCGCTCTATAGCCGAAAGACAGCTGCAGCGCTGGCCTTAATTGCTGGGAGGGCGTCCATGGATGTCCTCCTGAGCAAGCACAGTCTGCGCGACCCTGCGAGTGGCGTGCGGCGCGCTCTGTGATCACTGAGTCTATGAGACTCGGGTGATCACAGATCCGAGTAAGGGGTCGATCCCGGACCCCTTAACACGTGATCAGCTGTCAGCCAATGACGGCTGATCACGTGATGTAAACAGAAGCTCGGTAATCGGTATTTTTTTTTCCTCACGCTGTCAGCGTGAGGGGTAAAAAAAGCCGATCACCAGCTTCTGTCAGAGGGGCGTCGGTCCCTCACTCACAAAGCCACGGCTGTGCCCACCAGAGTCACCTGCCAGTGCACACTGTGCCACCTACCAGTGCCCACAGTGCCACCTACCAGTGCCCACAGTGCCACCTACCAGTGCCCACAGTGCCACCCACCAGTGCCCACAGTGCCACCCATCAATGCCCACCAGTGCTGCCAATCAATGCCCATCATTGTCTAATAATCAGTGCCACAGATCAGTGCTACCTATCAGTGTAACCTACCAGTGCCACTTATCAGTGCCACCTATCAGTGCCCTTCAGTGCCGCCCATCAGTGCCAACCATCAGTGCACATCAGTCCCACCTCTCAGTGCAGCCTCATCAGTGCTTATCAGTGCCACCTATCAGTGCCCATTAGTGCCACCTTATCAGTGCCGCCTATCAGTGCCCATCAGTGCAACCTCATCAGCGCACATCAGTGGAGAAAAATTACCTGTTTTCAAAATTTCAAAAGAGTTTCTTTTTTTTTTTATTTCTTTTTGTTTTATTTAGCAAAAAATTAAAAACCCAGCAGCAATTAAATACCACCAAAAGAAAGCTCTATCTGTATCTGTGTGAAAAAAAATGATAAAAATTAAATTTGGGTAAACTGTAGCATGACCGGCAATTGTCATTCAAAGAGTGACAACGCTGAAAGCTGAAAATTGGTCTGGGCAGGAAGGGCCCAGTAAGCAAGTGCCCAGTAAGTGCCCAATAAGCAAGTGCCCAGTAAGTGCCCAGTAAGTGCCCAGTAAGCAAGTGGTTAAAAAATAAAAAAATAACGGTCTTGTTCTGGCTGGAGTTCTCCTTTAATGGTTCCATTGTCACATTCCCCTGCCATGTGACACGTGATGGCGTTGTGCCGTGGACTGGACTGAATGACCCCCCCTCACCCGTCTCCGGTTGTAAGACGGGTGAGTCAGTCTGTTTTCCAGTAAGTGGCGGTTCATTGAGGAGAGCTGAGGATCCGTCTATTTCTGTCCCGTGTGGTGAGTTCATGGAAAGAAATGTCAGTCGGGTCTCGCGCTCTCTCCATTCACACAAATATTATTCCAGAGGATGAGTCGTAAAATAATAATGACCTCCCTCCGCCGGGGGAATGACTCTCAGCGTCCCGGCAACAGACGCCGCATTGTGAGCGGCACCTGGAACCCGAGACAATGGGAAATCCCCAACCGACCCGAGGAGCTGACACTCTGCACCGAGGCCGCAAAATAATAGACATGTGCACAACAAAAATTTTCGTGTTTTTTTCGTTTCCGTTGATTCGTAACGATTCGTAAATTCGTAAGTCGTCGGTGTTCGTATTCGTAACGATTCGTATTTTCGTTAGAGTTATTTTTTCGTTGATTCGTTTTTCCGTTAGTTTAATTTTCGTTTATTCGAAATTCGGACGCATTCGTATTTATTCGTACATTCGTAACATTCGTAACATTTGTAGATTCGTAATCGGAGCATAATTCATAATTTTATGTAATGTGTATGCTATTATTAAATTTTAAGAGACACGGAAAATTACGAATCGAAAAAAAAAAAAAAAAAAATGTTACGAATGTACGAATTCTTTCGTTCAATCCATTCGAGGCACGTTAAGCAGCGCCATTGTAAGAGACACGGAAAATTACGAATCGAAAAAAAAAAAAAAAAAGTTACGAATGTACGAATTTTTTCGTTCAAAGAATGATCGGATTTTCCGACAACTTTCTCCGACCGTGTGTATGCAACACCAGTGTCGGACAAAATCCGTCGGAAAAAATCCGACGGATTTTGTGGTTGGAATTTCCGACCGTGTGTACGGGGGCATTAGAGTGTAAGCTCCTCTGGTACAGACACAGATATAACTGGCTCAGTGTTCTCTGTACAGCACTGTGGTATATGTCAGAGATATATCAATGTATAATAATAATAGTGTGTGAATGTGGAGGGACTTTAGAGTGTAAGCTCCTCTGGTACAGAGACTGATGGGACTGGCTCAGTGTTCTCTGTACAGCGCTATGGAATATGTCAGAGCTATATAAATGTATAATACTAGTGTGTGACTGTGGTGGGGAAATTAGAGTGTAACCACTTCAGCCCCGGACCAATTGGCAGCCAAAGGACCAGGCCCCTTTTTGCGATTCGGCACTGCGTCGCTTTAACTGACAATTGCCCGGTCGTGCGACGTGGCTCGCCAACAAAATAGGCGTCTTTTTTCCCCCACATATAGAGCTTTCTTTTGGTGGTATTTGATCACCTCTGCGGTTTTTATTTTTTGCGCTATAAACAAAAATAGAGCGACAATTTTGACAAAAATTCAATATTTTTTACTTTTTGCTATAATAAATATCCCCAAAAAATATAAAAAAAATAAATTATTTTTCCTCAGTTTAGGCCGATACGTAATCTACATATTTTTGGTAAAAAAAATTGCAACTATCGATTATTGATTGGTTTGCGCAAAAGTTATAGCGTTTACAAAATAGGGGATAGTTTTATAGCATTTTTTATTAATATTTTTTTTTTTACTAGCAATGGCAGCAATTTTTATTGTGACTGCGACATTATGGCGGACACATCGGACATTTTTGACACATTTTTGGGACGCGGCTCCCAAACAAAATTGACGTCCTTTTTTTTCCCCACAAATAGAGCTTTCTTTTGGTGGTATTTGGTCACCTCTGCGGTTTTAATTTTTTGCGCTATAAACAAAAAAAGAGCGACAATTTTAAAAAAAAAGCACATTATTTTTTACATTTTGCTATAATAATTATCCCCCAAAAATGTATAAAAAAAAATATTTTTCCTCAGTTTAGGCCGAATACGTATTCTTCTACATATTTTTGGTAATCGCAATAAGCGTATATTGATTGGTTTGCGCAAAAGTTATAGCGTCTACAAAATAGGGGATAGTTTTATGCCATTTTTATTCATTTTATTAATACATTTTTTTTTTTACTAGTAATGGCGGTGATCACAGTTTTTATCATGACTGCGACATTATGGCGGACACATCGGACATTTTTGACACATTTTTGGGACCATTGGCATTTATACAGGAATCAGTGCTATACAAATGCACTGATTCCTGTGTAAATGACACTAGCAGGGAAGGGGTTAAAGTGGTGTTTCCACCAAAAAAAAAAAAAAAAATTGCTTAAAAATCATAAAAAATAAATAAATAAAATAATTGTAAAAAAAAATTTTTACTCACCTCTAAATGCCTGTTGCTAGAGGGTCCCTCATAGTCTGCCACCTTCAGTGCCCGGGCACTGACATCACTTCCCCTCGGCGCCGCTCAGTCAGATGACTGCGCGGCGTATCACGGCGCGCCGTGCCGCTCGCGCATGCGCAGTGGGTGCCCGGCCAAGTGCCCACAGTAAGAATGCCAGCGCTGCGAGCAGAGCGGGGAACGAGGGGGGGCTTCGTTCCCCCACATCGCTGGACCCTGGGACAGGTAAGTCTCCGATTATTAAAAGTCAGCAGCTGCAGTATTTGTAGCTGCTGACTTTATATTTTTTTTTTTTTAGGGGGCACCCCACTTTAAGTGTGTCCTAGGGGCGTGTTTCTAACTGTGGGGGGGGGGCGTGGCTGTGTGTGACACGTCACTGATCTCTGCTCCGATCACAGGGAGCAGAGATCAGTGACACTGTCACTAGGCAGAACGGGGAAATGCTTTTTTACATCAGCATCTCCCCGTTCTTCCTCTCCTTGAGGCAATCGCGGGTATCCCCGAGGCGATCGAGTCCGCGGGACCCGTGACCCGACTCACGGAGCTTGCCGCGGGCGCCCTAGCACGCCCGCTGGCCGCCTCTCAAAGGGCCGTGTATAGGTACGTTAGTTTGCCTGTACGAGCCCTTCTGCCGACATATATTGGCGTGAGGCGGTCGGCAAGCGGTTAACGAGTCATTGTAATCATTTGATGAAGATTTTTCTTTTGTTTGTTCACTTTGCTGCATTCAAATCCGAAAACAATGTATTTTAGTTTCGACCGATTTGAAAATGTATCGATTTGAACGCTTCGAATCGAAAAAGAAAAAAATCGGTAAGTTCGAAGAAAATTAGAAAATTCCGAATACAAACTCCAAATACGAATTGCATGAATCAACTGAATTGAGCTAAACGTAATAACTAGATGAACGATTTAAAACGAAAACGAAACAAATTTTTTCGTCATGCCCATGTCTATTGAGAAATCTTTGCCCTTTCCTGAATGAACACAGTGAGTGATCGGTACCGCTCCTGTGTTCATTCTTAACGGAAGCATAGTAACTTGTGATTGTTATGCTTCAGTTCGTGAATGAACAGAGGAAGCCTCTTCTTCTTATTTATTTTATTCTTATTTATTTTACCTTATTTTTACACTGTTCTTTTAAAAAAAAAATGTGGCACTCATAGAAAAAAAGCATGACAGGTCCTCCTAAATATGAGATCTGGTGGTCAAAAAGACCTCAAATCTCATATTTACACCAAAATACAATAAAAAAAATAATAATAATTTTGTCATTTAACCACTTAAGGACCGCCTCACGCCGATATACGTCGGCAGAATGGCACGGCTGGGCACAATGACGTACCTGTACGTGTCTCTTTAGGAGCCCAGTCGTAGGTCGCGCGCGCGCCGCTGGCGGCGCGCTTGCGACCCGGTCCTGAGCTCCGTGACCGTGGCCTCAGGACCCGCGGACCCGATCGCCGCTGGTGTCCCGCGATCGGGTCACAGAGCTGAAGAACGAGGAGAGGTCTGTGTAAACAAACCTCTCCCCTGTGCTTCCTACACTGCCTGTCATTGATCGGCTGTTCCCTGTCATCGGGAAAGCCGATCAATGACGTCAGACGCCATGCCACGCCCTCCTACAGTTAAAAAAAAACACACACACATCACACTTAACCCCTCCCCGCCCCCTAGTGGTTAACTCCTTCACTGCCACTGTCATTTACACAGGAATCAGTGCATTTAAATAGCACTGATTGCTGTATAAATGACAATGGTCCCAAAAATGTGTCAAAAATGTCCGATGTGTCCGCCATAATGTCGCAGCCACAATAAAAATCGCTAATCGCCGCCATTACTAGTAAAAAAAAAAAATGTATAAAAATGCTATAAAACTATCCCCTATTTTGTAAACGCTATAACTTTTGCGCAAACCAATCAATAATCACTAATTGCGATTTTTTTTTTTTTTACCAAAAATATGTAGAAGAATACGTATCGGCCTAAACTGAGGAAAAAAAATGTTTTTTTATATATTTTTTGGGGATATTTATTATAGCAAAAAGTTAAAAATATAGAATTTTTTTTAAAATTGTCGCTCTATTTTTGTTTATAGCGCAAAAAATAAAAACCACAGGGGCGATCAAATACCACCAATAGAAAGCTCTATTTGTGGGAAAAAAAAGGACACCAATTTTTTTTGGGAGCCACGTCGCACGACCGCGCAATTGTCAGTTAAAGCGACGCAGTACAGAATCGCAAAAAGGGGCCTGGTCCTTTGGCTGCCAATTGGTCCGGGGCTGAAGTGGTCACCCGTCGCACCCGCCCTGTAATGATATGGAGATGGGTGGGGTTCATCTTTCCCTCACTCGTCTCCATGCCACTGACGTGAGAAGATCCGATCGCCTCCACCGCTGCCGACGGCTCCGAGGGCACCGGAGCGCGGCGGGAGGGGAAGGGCCCCTCTCCTGCCGCCGATAAAAGTGATCTTGCACCGAATCCGCCGCAGAGACCACTATTATCGGAAACCGGACCGCCTGCCGAAAAAAGAGGATACCGGGGGTTATGGTAGCTAGCTGCTGCCATGAGAACGATATTCCTCTTCAAAGTGAGGACGTATATCGGCGTGCGGTGGTCCTGAAGTGGTTAATCATCACCCAATAAGGGTGTTAAAAAATATGTAAAAAAAAAAAATTTAATTGTAAAAAATACCAACCAGATTTCTTCCCATCAGCGCTATGAGTACCGTATATACTCAAGTATAAGCCGAGTTTTTCAGCACATTTTTTTGTGCTGAAAGTGCCCCCCCTCGGCTTATACTGGAGTCAGGCACTTTTCTGCAGCAGAGAATGACATTTTCCGACTCGACTTTGGGGCCCCGTATCTCTCAAATTTGGTACTTTGGAACTAGCACTACAACATATCCAAATGTGGGGTTCCTAGCACCGAGATACGGGGCCCCAAATTTGGTCAACTGTGTCCATCTGCAGCAATGTCATTTCGGAACCCTTTGGGTCCAGAGACCCCAAATTTTGGCTTCATCTAGGGGGCATCTAGGAACCTTTAACTACCGAGTTTGAAGTTTGGGGGGCCTATGGCTGCAAATAGGCACAGTGAGGCTGCAAATGGGCACAGTGAGGCTGCAAATGGGCACAGTGAGGCTGCAAATGGACACAGTGAGGCTGCAAATGGACACAGTGAGGCTGCAAATGGGCACAGTGAGGCTGCAAATGGACACAGTGAGGCTGCAAATGGACACAGTGAGGCTGCAAATGGACACAGTGAGGCTGCAAATGGGCACAGTGAGGCTGCAAATGGGCACAGTGAGGCTGCAAATGGGCACAGTGAGGCTGCAAATGGGCACAGTGAGGCTGCAAATGGACACAGTGAGGTTGCAAATGGGCACAGTGAGGCTGCAAATGGGCATTGTTGACCCTCTTTTCCACTTACAGTAGCTGCGCATTTCTCACCCTAGGCTTATACTCGAGTCAATACGTTTTCCCAGTTTTTTGTGGTTAAATTAGGTACCTCGGCTTATATTCAGGTCGGCTTATACTCGAGTATATACGGTATATTTACAGGCATTTATATTTCGGTGACACAAGCAGGTGACGAGATCACGCCACAGGTTGGTGTCAGAAAAATCCGCTTTCCCTCTGAGTCACACAAACTCTAATTACATCTTGTTTACGGCTCTCCTCGGCGGAATGCGTGCCAGGAGAAATGACAAGGTGCGCGCCGCCTGATTGCCCAGTTTAATCACTGTGGAAAATATAATATCACTTCGCTATTAACCTTTAATCGAGTATTGTGCAAAGCGATCCGAGAATAGCAGCTGACACGCCTCCCGAAGAGCGCGAGGACGCCGAGTCCGCGGACAATCCAGGTCATGGGATCTGTGCTGGAGAGTCACGTGGTTTGTGTCGCAGGATCCGAGTCACTTTACTAAAGCTGATGAAACAGAGCAGAGGGCAACCCGTTATCGGGGGTTCTGACCAATGTAGAGTTCAACATGTGCATGCTCAGTGTTCATGGACTTACCAAACTACACTATATTACCAAAAGTATTGGGACGCCTGCCTTCACACGCACTTGAACTTTAATGGCATCCCAGTCTAATTCCCCGTACACACGGTCAGAAATTCCGACCACAAAATCCGTCGGACTTTTTCCGACGGATTTTGTCCGACACTGGTGTTGCATACACACGGTCGGACAAGGTTGTCGGAAAATCCGATCATCCTGAACGTGGTGACATTCGTTGCGTACGATGGGACTACGTAGAGGCTAGTAGCCAATAGCTTTGGTCTCGTAATGTGATCTGAGCATGCGTGGCACTTTGTCCGTCGGAATTCTCTACACGCGATCGGAAAAAGTCCGATAGGACTTTGTTGTCGGAAAATTTGAGAGCAGGAGATAAAACTCGGAGAAAGTCCGATGGAGCCCACACACGGTCGGAATTTCCGACAACATGGTCCGATCGGACATTTTCCGTCAGAAAATCTGACCGTGTGTACGGGGCATTAGTCCGTTGGGTTCTATATTGAGTTTTCCCACCCTTTGCAACTATAACAGCTTCAACTCTTCTGGGAAGGCCGTCCACAAGGTTTAGGAGTGTGTCTATGGGAATGTTTGACCATTCTTCCAGAAGCCCATTTGTGAGGTCAGGCACTGATGTTGGACGAGAAGGCCTGGAACGCAGTCTCCGCTCTAATTCATCCCAAAGGTGTTCTATCGGGTTGAGGTCAGGACTCTGTGCAGGCCAGTCATGTTCCTCCCCCTATGGTGGGGGGGTTGTTTTGCAGGGGTTGGGCTTGGTTTCTTAGTTCCAGTGAATGGAACTCTTAAGGCGTCAGCATACCAGGGGCGAACTGACCATTCGGCCACTTGGGCATAGCCCGAGGGTCCCGGGCCACTAGGGGGCCCCATCAGGGTTGCCAGCCTCAGTAAAACCAGGGAGAGTATGTAAAAATCTGTGTTTTTTTTACATCTGTCTCTGAAATGTCCCTTACCGACATCCTTCTAAAAATCCAGAGATTATAGCTGCCCCACCTCTCCAGTACCTTCTCAGCCAATAGAAACATGTCTGTGTATACTGTGTGTGTGTGTATACTGTGTGTGTGTATACTGTGTGGCCCCATAATCTCTAATTTGTCTGGGGGCCCCATAATCTCCTATTGCCTGGGGGCCCCATGATTTGTCAGTCCGCCCCTGCAGCATACCGAGACATTTTGGACAATTTCATGTTCCCAACTTTGTGGGAACAGTTTGGGGATGGCCCCTTCTTGTACCCAACATGACTGCCCACCAGTGTACAAAGCAAGGTCCATAAAGACATGGATGAACAAGTTTGGGGTGAAGGAACTTGACTGGCCTGCACAGAATCCTGACCTCAACCAGTCCAGTCCTCATGGCAGCCCCTCTCTGTGCACACTGCACTTACTTTTTTTATATCCTAAACAGGTAATTACATGGTTTTTGTTTTCCTGTTTATGCTCACTTTTGTTTTTGTCATCTATACCATGGTTTCTTTTTCCTTTTTCATTTTTTCTCTCTTTTTTCTTTTTTTCTCTCTTATTTTTCTTTTTCATTTTCTTTCTCTCCTCTTTTTTTTCTCCTTTTTTCTTTTTCATCTCTGAACTTTTTTCTCTCTTCACACACTTTTCATATTCACTTGTCCACCTGCACTTTGGCATTGGGCTCTAGCTACTTCCCACAATATACAGTATTTATAGTGCACCCAATATATATATGTATATATATATATATATATATACAGTGGCGGCTGGTGCTCAGAATTTTTGGGGGGGGGGCGCAAACAAACAGCCTCACTGTGCCCCAAACGCTGCCACATCCAATGCTGCCACTGTGCCCATCCAACGTTGCCACTGTGCCCATCAAACGCGGCCACTGTGGCCATTAAATGCTGCCACTGTGCCCATTAAACACTGCCACTGTGCCCAAACGCTGCCACTGTGCCCAAACGCTGCCACTGTGACCATCTAACGCTGCCACTGTGCCCATTAAACACTGCCACTGTGCCCATTAAACACTGCCACTGTGCCCATTAAACACTGCCACTGTGCCCATTAAACGCTGCCACTGTGCCCATCTAACGCTGCCACTGTGCCCATCTAACGCTGCCACTGTGCCCCAAGTGCTGCCATTGTGCCTCAAATGCTGCCACTGTGCCCATCTAACGCTGCCACCGTGCCCCAAGTGCTGCCTCTGTGCCCATCTAACACTGCCACCGTGCTGTCACTGTGCCCATTAAATGCTGCCAATGTGCCCTCTGCCGGCACTTACCTTGTCAGGCGGCGAGCGGTGTCTCCTCATCCACCCAACATCTTCTCCCGCGCTCCTAGGCGTCCAATCACAGCGCCTGTGACTTCAGCCAATCAGGGGACCGGTAACACAGACCGGCAACCTGATTGGCTGAGAGGCGGGTCTGTGTTAGGGAAGCGATGTATTCGCTTCTCTAACACAACACTGTGTAAACAGCGAACGCACAGCATTGCGCCCGCTGTTTACACTTAGGGAAGCCTATTAGAGCCCACCGCTCTAATCAGGTCCCCTATTAGAGCTGACAGCTCTAATAGGGTGCTTTCAAAAACACCGCCCCTCCCCCCCCCCCCCCGGCTGTAATTCAGATGCCCGGCGCCCGACAAGGGGCCGGACACCTGAATAGGGGGCGGCATCGGTGACAATAGATAGATTCGTGCAATGCATGAATCTATCTATTGGTGATAGAGCGGTGCAGGAGAGAGGGGGCGGCGCTCCTGCGCCCTCTATGCACGCACCGCCACTGTATATATATATATATGTTTTAGACATGAAGCCCACTCATACCACTACCTGGATTTCTGCCTTTCGTTTTCCTTGGGGATGTTGTTTTGTGCACCCGGTCCCTTTCCTGTGGGCTCCTTCCACAGCTCCCGGTACAGACAGTTCTGGACTGCCGCACACCAAAAAAAAATAATTGCCTTTTATTCAAAATGCAAGATCAAAAATACATGCCACAGCAGAACGGACAGAAGTACTGACGCGTTTCACACTACAAACAGTGCTTAACCACTTTCAGCCCCGGACCATTTTGCTGGCTTAAGACCAGAGCACTTTTTTTTGCGATTCGTCACTGCGTCGCTTTAACTGACAATTGCGCGGTCGTGCGACGTGGCTCCCAAACAAAATTGCCGTCCTTTTTTTCCCACAAATAGAGCTTTCTTTTGGTGGTATTTGATCGCCCCTGCGGTTTTAACGCTATAAACAAAAAAAGAGCGTAAATTTTGAAAAAAAAAAACATTATTTTTTACTTTTTGCTATAATAAATATCCCCCAAAAAATATATAAAAAAACATTTTTTTCCTCAGTTTAGGCCGATACGTATTCTTCTACATATTTTTGGTAAAAAAATTTGCAATAAGCGATTATTGATTGGTTTGCGCAAAAGTTATAGCGTCTACAAAATAGGGGATAGTTTTATGGCATTTTTATTAATAATTTTTTTTTTTTTTACTAGTAATGGCGGCGATAAGAGATTTTTATTGTTACTGCGACATTATGGCGGACACATCTCACACTTTGGATACATTTTTGGGACCACTGTCATTTACACAGCGATCAGTGCTATACAAATGCTGTGTAAATGACACTGGCAGTGAAGGAGTTAACCAGGGGGTGGCAGTGTAGGGGTTAAGTGTGTCCTAGGGGCGTGTTACTAACTGTGGGGGGGGCGTGGCTGTGTTTTAGTGATCACTGATCTCTGCTCCAATCACAGGGAGCAGAGATCAGTGTCACTAGTTGCTAGGCAGAACGGGGAGATGCTGTTTACTGTTTCATCTCCCCGTTCAGCCTCCCCGTGAGACGATCGCGGGTATCCCTGCGGTGATCGAGTCCGTGGGACCCGCGACCGGACTCACGGGGGACCCGACCGCCTGAAGAGTGGTATTATCCATGAAAACGCGGCAGACTTTTAGGATGCATTCTCCTGCCTACTGATAGGAACCTACTTAGACTCATTATCTACAACCAAATGATCATACTGTGCTTCTTACCATTGATTCCACTGCATAGTGCCATTTAGATGGGCTGAGAGAGGGGCTGAGAGCACGCAGGTGTGAGGAGGGCTGAGAGCGTACAGGTGTGAGGGGGGCTGAGAGCCTACAGGTGTGAGGGGGGCTGAGAGCCTACAGGTGTGAGGGGGGCTGAGAGCGTGCAGGTGTGAGGGGGCTGAGAGTGTACAGGTGTGAGGGGGGCTGAGAGCCTACGGGTGTGAGGGGGGCTGAGAGCGTACAGTTGTGAGGAGGTCTGAGAGCATACAGGTGTGAGGGTTGCTGAGAGCGTACAAGTGTGAGAGGGGCTGAGAGCGCGCAGGTGTGAGGGGGGCTGAGAGCGTACAGGTGTGAGGGGGGCTGAGAGCGTACAGGTGTGAGGGGGACTGGGAGCGTACAGGTGTGAGGGGGGGCTAAGAGCTTACAGGTGTGAGGGGGACTGGGAGCGTACAGGTGTGAGGGGGGCTGAGAGTGTACATATATGAATCTGCAATGATTTATTTCATCCATATTAAATCTCTTGTCCATTTTAGTCCATTTCAGACTCAATATGCCAATTAAATATACTTTCTAATTATCTCCCCCCCCCCACAAATCAATAGCCTCATTCAAAGTCCCACCTTCCTTTTTCTCCTAACAGGTCTTGAAAATGGCCAGAGCTGGTTTTAACCACTTCAGCCCCGGAAGGTTTTACCCCCTTCCTGACCAAAGCCCTTTTTTGCGATTCGGCACTGCGTCACTTTAACTGACAATTGCGTGGTCGTGCGACGCGGCACCCAAACACAATTGACGTCCTTTTTTACCACAAATAGAGCTTTCTTTTGGTGGTATTTGATCGCCCCTGCCGTTTTTATTTTTTGCGGTATAAACAAAAAAAAAGAGCGTAAATTTGGAAAAAAAATAGATATTTTTTTATTTTCTGCTATAATAAATATCCCCAAAAAATATATAAAAAAACAAATTTCTTATTCAGTTTAGGCCGATGTGTGAGAGCGTACAGGTGTGAGGAGGTCTGAGAGCGTACAGGTGTGAGGGGGCTGAAAGCGTACAAGTGTGAGAGGGGCTGAGAGCCTGCAGGTGTGAGGGGGGCTGAGAGCGTACAGGTGTGAGGGGGGCTGAGAGTGTACAGGCGTGAGGGTTGCTGAGAGTGTACAGGTGTGAGGGGGGGCTGCGAGCGTACAGGTGTGAGGGGGGCTGCAAGTGTATAGGTGTGAGGGGGGCTGCAAGCGTATAGGTGTGAGGGGGGCTGCGAGTGTACAGGTGTGAGGGGGGCTGAGAGTGTACAGGTGTGAGGGGGGCTGCGATTGTACAGGTGTGAGGGGGGCTGAGAGTGTACAGGTGTGAGGATGGCTGCAAGCGTACAGGTGTGAGGGGGGCTGAGAGTGTACAGGTATGAGGGGGGCTGCAAGCGTATAGGTGTGAGGGGGGCTGCGAGTGTACAGGTGTGAGGGGGCTGAGAGTGTACAGGTGTGAGGGGGGCTGCGAGCATAAAGGTGTGAGGAGGGCTGCGAGCGTACAGGTGTGAGGGGGGCTGCGAGCGTACAGGTGTGAGGGGGGCTGCGAGCGTACAGGTGTGAGGGGGGCTGAGAGTGTACAGGTGTGAGGGGGGCAGCGAGCGTACAGGTGTGAGGGGGGGGGGGCAGCGAGCGTACAGGTGTGAGGGGGCTGAGAGTGTACAGGTGTGAGGAGGGCTGAGAGTGTACAGGTGTGAGGGGGGCTGCGAGCGTACAGGTGTGAGGGGGGCTGCAAGCGTACAGGTGTGAGGGGGGCTGCAAGCGTATAGGTGTGAGGGGGGCTGTGAGTGTACAGGTGTGAGTGGGGGCTGAGAGTGTACAGGTGTGAGGGGGCTGCGAGTGTACAGGTGTGAGGGGGGCTGAGAGTGTACAGGTGTGAGGATGGCTGCAAGAGTACAGGTGTGAGGAGGGCTGAGAGTGTACAGGTGTGAGGGGGGGCTGCAAGCGTATAGGTGTGAGGGGGGCTGCGAGTGTACAGGTGTGAGGGGGGGCTGAGAGGGTACAGGTGTGAGGGGGGCTGCAAGCGTACAGGTGTGAGGAGGGCTGCGAACGTACAGGTGTGAGGAGGGCTGAGAGTGTACAGGTGTGAGGGGGCTGCGAGCGTACAGGTGTGAGGGGGGTCTGCGAGCGTACAGGTGTGAGTGGGGCTGCGAGCGTACAGGTGTGAGGGGGGGCTGCGAGCGTACAGGTGTGAGAGGGGGCTGAGGGCGTACAGGTGTGAGGAGGGCTGCGAGCGTACAGGTGTGAGGGGGGGCTGTGAGCGTACAGGTGTGAGGGGGCTGCAAGCGTATAGGTGTGAGGGGGGCTAAGAGCGTACAGGTGTGAGGGGGGCTGCGATTGTACAGGTGTGAGGGGGGCTGAGAGTGTACAGGTGTAAGGATGGCTGCAAGCGTACAGGTGTGAGGGGGGCTGAGAGTGTACAGGTATGAGGGGGGCTGCAAGCGTACAGGTGTGAGGGGGGCTGCGAGTGTACAGGTGTGAGGGGGCTAAGAGTGTACAGGTGTGAGGGGGGCTGCGAGCGTACAGGTGTGAGGAGGGCTGCGAGCGTACAGGTGTGAGGGGGGCTGCAAGTGTACAGGTGTGAGGGGGGCTGAGAGTGTACAGGTGTGAGGAAGGCAGCGAGCGTACAGGTGTGAGGGGGGCTGAGAGTGTACAGGTGTGAGGGGGGCTGAGAGTGTACAGGTGTGAGGGGGGCTGCGAGCGTACAGGTGTGAGGGGGGGCTGCAAGCGTATAGGTATGAGGAGGGGCTGCGAATGTACAGGTGTGAGGGAGGCTGAGAGTGTACAGGTGTGAGGGGGGCTGCGAGTGTACAGGTGTGAGGGGGGCTGAGAGTGCACAGGTGTGAGGATGGCTGCAAGAGTACAGGTGTGAGGGGGGCTGAGAGTGTACAGGTATGAGGGGGGGCTGCAAGCGTATAGGTGTGAGGGGGGCTGCGAGTGTACAGGTGTGAGGGGGGCTGCGAGCGTACAGGTGTGAGGGGGGCTGCGAGCGTACAGGTGTGAGGGGGGCTGCGAGCGTACAGGTGTGAGGAGGGCTGCGAGCGTACAGGTGTGAGGGGGGCTGAGAGTGTACAGGTGTGAGGAAGGCTGCGAGCGTACAGGTGTGAGGGGGGCTGCGAGCGTACAGGTGGGAGGGGGGCTCAGAGCGTACAGGTGTGAGGGGGGCTGAGAGCGTACAGGTGTGAGGGGGCTGCGAGCGTACAGGTGTGAGGGGGGCTGAGAGCGTACAGGTGTGAGGGGGGCTGCGAGCGTACAGGTGTGAGGGGGTCTGCGAGCGTACAAGTGTGAGGGGGGCTGCGAGTCTACAGGTGTGAGGGGGGCTGCGAGCCTACAGGTGTGAGGGGGGCTGCGAGCATACAGGTGTGAGGGGGGCTGCGAGCGTACAGGTGTGAGGAGGGCTGCGAGCGTACAGGTGTGAGGGGGACTGAGAGCGTACAGGTGTGAGGAGGGCTGCGAGCGTACAGGTGTGAGGGGGGCTGAGAGCTTACAGGTGTGAGGGGGGCTGCGAGCATACAGGTGTGAGGGGGTCTGCAAGCGTACAAGTGTGAGGGGGGCTGCGAGCCTACAGGTGTGAGGGGGCTGCGAGCCTACAGGTGTGAGGGGGGCTGCGAGCCTACAGGTGTGAGGGGGGCTGTGAGCGTACAGGTGTGAGGGGGGCTGAGAGCGTACAGGTGTGAGGGGGGGCTGCGAGCGTACAGGTGTGAGGGGGGCTGCAAGCGTACAGGTGTGAGGGGGCTGCGAGCGTACAGGTGTGAGGGGGGCTTAGAGCGTACAGGTGTGAAGGGGGGCTGAAAGCGTACAGGTGTGAGGGGGGCTGAGAGCGTACAGGTGTGAAGGGGGGCTGAGAGTGTACAGGTATGAGGGGGGCTGAGAGTGTACAGGTGTGAGGAGGGCTGCGAGCGTACTGCTGCTGGATTGGGATGTCTCTTTTGGGCAAAATATATTTTCCTACTGTTAAACCTCAAAAGCACTAAATTACTTGTACATTTTCATATATGACGTTGTGTTAAAATAAAAGTGTGTGCACTGAAGAACTTGGTGGGATGGCTAGTGGGTGGATTCGGTGGGACGGCCAGTGGGCAGGCCCCGGGGAATGTTGGTGGTCAGGCCCGGGGGGCCCAGGCCTAAAGCTGTCTAAGGGGGCCCCACAATTTCTGATGGCTGCCCTGCCTGTGACTACTTACATAGGGGGGATTTACTAAAAGTGGTACACACAGAATGTGGCACCAATAACTCTCCCCCATAGGGTCAAGAAGCTACGTAGAGAAAGAGGAAGACTGCGTGATCTTCAACAGCAGAGAGTGACTACTCTCATAGAATCAGAGTAATCTAATGACTGAAGACATGAGCTTCCTGGCGTGTCCTGCAGTGGCACTAATGGCTACAATTTTTTAAATTTAGAGCTTGTCTATGGAAATTAGGAACTTGGTCCTACATATCCATGCAAGTGCAGCCTTATGCCAGGTATCGTCGCTGAGGACGTCACATGACGAAACGCGTCCGACGTAACTACGCAATTACGCCCTTACGTTCCTATTGGGAAGCACGAGTTGTTGGTGTGCAGCTGGAGTGCAAGCCGTTCTTTGGTGACTTTGAGGATTGCCACACACCGGCTTTTATATATTGGCTTAGGATTAATTATTGAGCCAAATCACATTGGGTGGTACATTAACATATTTCTTATCTAGCACTTTAATTATACCAAATCTCTCTGAACTTCGGTGTTTATTAGCTGCTTATACAGTAACATTGAGGTTTTTGCTATTATCCTTTTTTTGTTACTTTCTATTTTGATTAGGTGATATACTGTACCTTATCTTTATCATTCGTAATACAGGTAGCGCCTGACCCCAGTATTATTAATTAGCATCTTTAAGTATTGGGGCTCACTCCAAGGATAGTCCCCACTCTTTCCCCTGAGGTGGCTGCAACCTAAATTCACTCTACCTAAGCGCAGCGTATCATATAAAGTCTTTTGTTCAGCCTTATGCCAAGCTCGGTCCTGCCAAGTTCCCTGGAGGATCCCTCACCCTGATAGGCCTTGGACAAATGTTCTTTTTTTGTTTCTTTACTAAAATGCCTCCAGACAAAAGAGTACGAGATGCAACTACATTTAAACTGAAGAAGACTTGGCAATCATGTGGAGCAGATTGGAGCAGTAATGACTGGGTTCCCCACTCCTCCATTCATGGCTGGTTCCCCAGGATGGAATCTTCCGCATTGGATGGACTTTTCACCATGTGTTTACAATTCATCCTGTGGACAAAGGAGTAAGGTCAGCAAACTTCTGGAGAAGAGCGACAATCCCGTGCTCATCCTCCTCCGCCCAGGCCTGTGATTGGTGGGATCGAGGGGAGTGGGGGGGTCAGAAGGGCACCAGGAGCCTCAGGAGTGCAATCTGTTTGGGGTGTATCTCAGCACGCTTCCAACGGTCTACTCCAATCAAACCTCTCCCATTACCTCACTCCTGTGCGCCATTCAGCTCGCTGGATGAAGGAGTGGAGGGATGCCAGATGTTGTCAGCTTATGGTGCAACATCTGTTCCTATACTCCATATTGATATCCACAGTGACTCTTAACCCACCGACCGACAAACTGCAAGGATCCGTCTGGTGTGAATCACGAGACGCATGAAGGGACCGTGACCCAGCTGAGCAACGTCAGTAGACAACAAGAGCGAGGCTAATCTGATCCCACCATGTAGAGCGATAGTTGGCTGTGACCCAACATCTCAATCCACAGAAGCCGGTGATAACAGAAATACTCGAGGGGCCACACTACTATTTCCTGCAGTAAGAAGGACGATGAAGAATCACAGCACAGACTCAATTGTCCGCCATAGTAAGGGTGAGACACCAATAGACATGTGCACAACAAAAAAATTCGTTTATTTTCGTTACGTTTTTTTCGTTTCCGAAAAAAATTTGTTTATTTTCGCTTCGTTTTTTTCGTTTCCGTTGATTCGTAATAAATTCGTACGACGTCGGTGTTCGTATTCGTAACAATTCGTATTTTCGTTAGAGTTATTTTTTCGTTGATTCGTTTTTTCGTTAGTTTAATTTTCGTTTATTCGTTTATTCGAAATTCAGACGCATTCGTATTTATTCGAACATTCGTAACATTCGTAGATTCGTAATCGGAGCATAATTCATAATTTTATGTAATGTGTATGCTATTATTACATTTTAAGAGACACGAAAAATTACGAATCGGAAAAAAAAAAAGTTACGAATGTACGAATTTTTTCGTTCAATCTATTCGAAGAACGTTAAGCAGCACCATTGTAAAGCCCCATACACACGCTCGGATTATCCGAGGACCAGGTCCGTCGGATCATGTCCGTCGTACTTTGTCCGATGTTGGTTTTGCGTACACACAGTCGGACAAAGTTGTCGGAAAATCCGATCATTCTGAACGTGGTGACGTTTGTTGCGTACGACGGGACTACGTAGAGGCTAGTAGCCAATAGCTTTGGTCTTGTAATGTGATCTGAGCATGCGTAGCACTTTGTCCGTCGGAATTCGCTACACACGATCGGATTTGGTGTGATCGGACTTTGTTGTCAAAAAATCTATCCAGCAGGAGATAGGACTTTGTCCGTCGGACAATCCGATGGAAACTGTCCGATGGTGCCTACACACGGTCGGAATTTCCGACAACATTGTCTGATAGGACAGAATCCATCGGAAAATCCGACCGTGTGTATGGGGCTTAAGAGACACAAAAAATTACGAATCGAAAAAAAAAAAAAAAAAGTTACGAATGTACGAATTTTTTCGTTCAATCTATTCGAGGCATGTTAAGCAGCACCATTGTAAGGGACACGGAAAATTACCAATTCAACAAAAAAAAAAAAGTTACGAATGTACGAATTTTTTCGTTCATTTTCATTTTCGTTGTTCCTGTTTTCGTTTTTCGGATTTTCTTCATTCGTACATTCGTTGTTTCTAATTAGTTTTTTTCGGATTTTCATTATTTTCGGATTCGAACGATTCGTTATTCGTTAAAATTTTTAGCGAATCGTTCGTTCATTCGTACGAAAATGAATGAACGAAAATAACAAAAAAAAACGAAAAAAAATAAACGAATTGCACATGTCTAGACACCAATTCAGTAGAAAAAGACGGGGCATCTATCAGAAGCGTAACTAGAACCTTCAGAGCCCCTGTGCAAGAAACCATAAAGGGCTCCCCCACAGTTGCGGAAATGCCAGGGCCCAGTTGCAAGTGCGACCTCTGTGACCCTAAATTTTCTGCCACTGGTGTCAGTAGTTTTTTATTTTATTTATTTTTACATTTTTTATTTTTTTTTTTACAATTTTAGTTTTTTATATTTTTTTTACAATTTTGTAGGAACCCCGTTGGGGGGAGCTTTGGTAGAGTAACAGGGGTCTAACCAGACCTCTGTTGTTTCACCTTTGAGCAGTGGTGGCCCGTCCATTAAGGGCTAGACATGTGCAATTCGTTTCGTTTTTTTTCGTTTTTCGTTCGTTATTTTCGTTCGTTCGTTTTCGTACGAATGAACGAATCGTTCGAATCAAACGAATCCGAATAACGAATCGTTCGAATCGTACGAATCCGATTAACGAATCATTCGAAAAACAACGAAAATCCGAAAAAACAAATTAGAAACAACGAATGTACGAATGAAGAAAATCCGGAAAACGAAAACAGGAACAACGAAAATGAACGAAAAAATTCGTACATTCGTAACTTTTTTTTTTCGATTCGTAACTTTTTTTTTTTTGTTGAATTGGTAATTTTCCGTGTCCCTTACAATTGTGCTGCTTAATGTGCTTCGAATGGATTGAACGAAAAAATTTGTACATTCGTAATTTTTTTTTTCGATTCGTAAATTATTAAAATGTAATAATAGCATACACATTAAATAAAATTATGAATTATGCTTCGATTACGAATGTTACGAATCTACGAATAAATACGAATGCATCCGAATTTTGAATAAACGAATAAACGAAAATTAAACTAACGAAAAAACTAATCAACGAAAAAATAACTCTTACGAATGTACGAATCGTTACGAATACGAACACCGACGACTTACGAATGTACGAATCGTTACGAATCAACGGAAACGAAAAAAACAAAACGAAAATAAACAAATTTTTTTCGGAAACGAAAAAAGCGAAACAAATTTTTTTGTTGTGCACATGTCTATTAAGGGCACACGGGTGCCACCCCTTCTGTCCATTGCCACCCCCCTATATGATTAATAGATAGATTCATACATAGCATGAATCTATCCGTGGCCGCCCCCTATTCATACGTCCGGCCCCTTTCAGGATGCCGGCGCATGAATTACAGCGGCGCATACATTTAAGCACCTGATTAGAGCCATAGGCTCTAATAGCCTTCAAAATAGGGTGGACTCATGGCTCAGAGCATTGCGCTCGGAGCCCACCCAGGTGTGTTAGAAAAGCAAATGAATATTCACTTTTCTAACACTGAATCGCCTCTCCGCCAATCAGGGTCTGATACCTGTTTCCCGATTGACTGAAAGGTCAGGCGATTCTATTGGACGCCTAGGAGGAGGGGGATGCAAGGCAAAGCTGCCGGACACGATGCTGGCCACCCGCTTCCTAGATGGTGTAAGCGCGGGGCTTTGATGTCCCCACTGTCCTCCGTGGGGGGCGAGGGGTTGCCACCGCCGACTGACCGGGGGGGCTATTCGCCAACCCCCCAAAAGAAGAAACCACCAGCCGCCACTGCCTTTGAGACAGAGAATAGAGATTGAGGACACAGCCCTCAATTTCTGTCTCTGCAGCCTCAGCTGCCCAGAATGAATGGACAGGATTAGCTCTGTACAAAGGCTTCCTGTTCATTTATAAACTGAAGCATAGAAAACACAGTTTACAATGCTTCAGTTATGAAAGAATTCGGTATGGATCACTGACTATTCATTAAGACAAGGAAGGGGTCGGTAAATTACATATTTACTGGTCCCTTCCCCACTCTACATCCTGACACATCCTGACAGCAGCACCCGGCGAGAGAGGAGAGGAGGAACAAGCAGAGCTGCGAGGGATGAAGGGGGGTGGGGGAGTACACAAAGGCCCAATCACAGCAGGAGGTGGATAGGAGGGGCGGCGGAGCGACATATAGAGGAACCGATCCCATCCATTTCCCTCCTGTAGCGACTGAAAGGCTGCAGAAAGAAAATGTAGGAGATTGGTTCCTCTATAAGTCGCCCCTCCTATCCAGCTGTACAGGGGGCAGCATGGGCCACCTGGAGCATGGGACCGAGTCGAAATTGCATCCCCTGTAGTCACGCCCCCGGCATCCATTTATCTTTAGAAAGGTGACGACATCCAGCTATAACTACATTATGAACTACACATGTGCAATTTGTTTCGTTCCAAATTAGTTTTTCTACAAAATTCATTAATTTGGAGATATTCTAATTAACGAAAAACCCGTTTAATAAATTTTTCCGAAAATTCGTATTTCGGAATCTTCAAATCTTCGAATTTTTGATTTTCAGATTTTCGATTTCTCTAACTTTCGAATTTTCACATTTTGGGAAAAATTCGTTAAACGGGTTTTTCGTTAATTTGAATATTTCCGAATTAACGCAATTTTTTAATTTTGTTGAAAATCTAAAATTCAGAAATTCGAAAATCCAAAAATCTAAAATTAGGAAACCGGAAAATTCGAAAATCTGAAATAATACTAACTAGCTAGCTAACAATAGCTATTAAATTATAGGTATTAGAATTTCCTTTCAAATTTGTCTGTTAGTAAACGTAATGAATACAAATTATCCAAAATAACGAATGCCGCATCTAAACGAATGGAACATAACGAATTAATAATAATAAATAATAATAAAACATTTTTATTATTATTTATTATTAATAATTATTAATCAGATAAATTCATTTTGGTTACGTTTAGGGTTGAACGAACCCAAACTGTAAAGTTCGGGTCCATACCCGACTTTTGGGTGTTCGGGTTCGGGTCTGGTGTTCGGCGATGTAATGGCGCATTTTTAAAAGCTGCAGGGCAGCCAATCAACTTTCGTTTAACTGGTGTGCCCTTAGAAGCCATCACAGCCATGCCTACTAAAGGCATGGCTGTGATTGGCCAGTGCAGCATGTGACCCAGCCTCTATATAAGCTAGAGGCACACAGCATAGCACGTCACTCTGCTTTAGACAGTGTAGGGAAAGGTTCCTGGCTGCTTTTTCTGTGAGGGAGAGAATTACATGATAGGAGTCAGTCCAGATTCATGAAATCTATTCTAATTAGCGATCTACATAGATTTAGTTGTGTGGGTGCAGTATACAAGCTTTTTACACTGCACTGAGAGAAAAGAGTGTAGGGCAAGGTTCCTGTGGCTGCTTTGAGGGAGAGAGAATTATATAGGAGTCCAGATTCAGAAATCTTTTCTAATAAGTCAGCGATCTACATAGATTTACCTGGTTGGGTTGCAGTGCACAGTCTTTTTACACTGTCATGAGCCCAGTGCCAGAGAAAATATAACATTTATCTGCAAGCTCAGTGCACCAGCACTGCATATGTTACTGTGAGATACACCCTGTACATACTGTGGGTGTATTCTGCTATTGCAAAAACACACATTTAGTGCAAAAAAAATAAAAATTTGCGGTGTTTTCTGCATATCTGCAGGTGTGACATACCCAATTGATATATTTTTCTTCTATTGTGCTATTCAAATATTTTTTTTTTAGGGCAAAAACATTTTATTTGAATAGCATTTTCTGCATGAGCTTGAGTCGCTCTGCAGAACAGCACCACTTCACCACCAATAACTGGGCCTCCATGCGAGACCTATGTGCCTTGTTGCGCTGTTTCGAGTACTCCACCAGCATGGCCAGTGCCGATGATGCCGTTCTCAGCGTTACTATCCCAGTTCTATGCCTCCTTGAAAAAACGCTTCGGGCGATGATGGAAGAGGATGTGGCACAGGAGGAGGAGGAACCGGGATCATTTCCAAGGCTTTCAGGGCAGTCATTCACAAGTGGCTACAAGGGTGGGTTCCTGCACCAACAAACGCCAGGTACACAATTGTCCGGCAGCAAGGCACAGTTCTGGAGGATGACGAGGTGGAGGATGAGGAGGAGATGGAGGAGGAGGAACCATGTTCACAGCAGGGTGGCACCCAGACCAGCTCATGGCCATCACTGGTGCGTGGCTGGGGGGATACAGAGGACACAGACGATACACCTCCCACAGAGGACAGCTTTTCGTTGCCTCTTGGCAGCCTGGCACACATGAGCGATTACATGCTGCAGTGTCTCCACAACGACCGCCGAGTTGCCCACATTTTAACTGGTGCTGATTACTGGGTGGCCACCCTGCTGGATCCCCATTACAGGGACAACATACTGTCCTTAATTACCTCACTGGAGCGTGATCGTAAGATGCGCGAGTACAAGCGCACGCTGATAGATGGGCTGCTGGTGGAATTCCCACCTGACAGCGGGGGTAAGGTGGAAGCACAAGGCGAAGGCAGAGGAGGAGAAAGAGGTCGCCAACGCAGCCGGGGCACCGTCAGCACCTCGGAAGGCAGGGTTAGCATGGCCGAAATGTGGAAAAGCTTTGTCAGCACGCCACAACAACCAGCACCACCAGCTGAGATGCAACGTCTTAGCGGGAGGCAGCATTTCACCAACATGGTGGAGCAATATGTGTGCACACGCGTACACGTACTGAATGACGGGTCTGCCCCCTTCAACTTCTGGGTCTCCAAATTGGGCACATGGCCTGAGCTTGCCCTTTATGCCTTGGGGGTGCTGGCCTGCCCTGCAGCCAGTGTATTATCTGAACGTGTATTTAGCATGGCAGGGGGCGTTATCACAGACAAGCGCAGCCGCCTGTCCAGAGCCAATGTGGACACGTTGTGGTAAAATGAACCAGGCATGGATCCCACAGGACTTGTCCGTACCTTGTGCAGAAGAGACATGTATACCGGCCTTACCCAGCCATTGTTGTATTTTTGATCTTTCTCACTCTTTTGGGGTGTACCCTAATTTAAAGAAAAAAAAATTAAAAACAAAAACCAGTGTTGGCTACTTCGTCCTCCTCCATTGCCGCTTCCACCTACACCGCCACATCCACCGCCACCTCAACCTCCTACTCCATATGGACCTCATCCTCCTAGGTCAAGATTATTATTTATTTTTTTTATGTATTTTATGTTATTTCAAGCTATTTCCCTATCCACATTTGTTTGCAGAGCACTTGCCATGCTCTTAACAACATTTTGCTGCCATTTGCAGCCCTCTAGCCGTTTCCATTACTTTTTTAGAGGCATTTTAGTCCTCAAAAGTGTGGGTCCCTATTGACTTCAATGGGGTTTGGGTTCGGGGTCAAGTTCGGGTCAAGTTCGGGTCCCGAACTTGAACTTTTTTGTGAAGTTCGGCCGAACCGGAACATCCAGGTGTCCGCTCAACTCTATTGATGACCACTGCCATAGAACACCTTTGGGGTGAATTGGACCGGGATAGACTGGGATGCCATTAAAGTTCATGTGCGTGTAAAGGCAGGTGTCCCAATACTTTTGGCAATATATGGTAATGTGCACCCACATTAAAGTCACACTTATTCTATTTAACAATTTAGTTGAAGTTAGGCTTTTACCCATAAACTCTCAACACGCTGTAACTCAGCAGTAATCACCTCCCTTCCTGCCAGCACCCAGCATCCCCTTGGTAATTCCGTTTTCTGGTCCGCTTTGCCATCCCCCCTTCAAGCCGCAATATACTTCCAGGCTTCATCCGAACTCTGACATCACTGAATCCAAAAACTGAGTCCAATCCTCCAATAATAGATAAGGCGGAGAGCTCTCTAAATGCTTCTCCTTTGTCATGTTCATTAATAAAAAAGACTTTTCCAGGAACCGTCTGCCAGGAGAAAGTTTAATCACTTCCAGAATTTCCACTGATATACGGTAAGAGAACCTCCCGCTAAACCCGGACAGGGTGATAAAATAGGGTCCGGGCCTTGGAGGGGATGATCAGCCACGAAACATTTACGGTGAAATTGGTGTAATCACGTCGGAAACTTTGTAACATTTTATGTCATCTCCTGATCACCCTCAACGATCTTCTGTCCTCAAGCAGTTATTATGGCCTCTAAAATCTCTATCTGGCTTTTTTTTTTTGCATGTTTTTACGTGCGATTTTTGCCCGTTTTTGTGTGCGCTTTGCACGATTTTGTACAGCGTTTTTGAGTATAGGCGTTTTTTTATTAGCCAATAAAGAAAACTATATTCTGTTGCATAATTTGTTGCTAGGTTTTGCAGCTTTTTTAGTTTTTCCATCAGCCATTATTTCTTCTCTTTAATTATTATTATTCATTTATAAAAAAAATGTTGTTAGAGTAAGGGGTTAGAGTTAGGCCCCTTTCACATGGACGTACCGTTCAGATCCGCCTGTCAGTTTTGACGGCGGACCTGAACGGGCGCTCCATGTTACTCTATGGAGCGTCGGATGTCAGCGGAGACATGTCCGCTGACATCCGACCCGGTCCGATCCGCCAAAAGCAGACGTATGGCTCTACGTCCAGATCCGTCGCTGGCGGATCGGATCGGGTGAGATCTGATGAAAACGGACACGCTGTCCGTTTTCATCCGATCTCTCCATAGAGACCAGCGGCGCTCGCAAGCCCCTCCCAGCTCAGTGAGCAGAGAGGGACTTGTCATCCGCCGGTTCAGCGGAGATCAACGGAGAGATCTCCCGCTGAGCCGGCGGACAGAGGCGGGCTCCGTGGAAGCGGAGTCCGCCTCGTGTGAAAGGGGCCTTAAGGTTAGCATAGGGCTAGGATTAGAGGTCGGGGTTAGGCTTAGGGATTAGGGTTATCTGCTGTTTATTTATTTATTTTGTTAGAGTTAACGGTGTTAATACTACTACTACTAATAATAATAATAAGACGTGGTGTATCTGGATTTTGCAAAAGCATTTGACACAGTTCCCCATAAACATTTACTGTACAAAATAAGGTCCGTTGGCATGGACCATAGGGTGAGTGCATGGATTGAAAACTGGCTACTACAGTGCCACTACTTTAGTGGCAAAAATCTGAATGCAATCTATACTCTGGGGGAATCTAGGATGGAAAAGGACCTGGGGGTCCTAGTAGATGATAGGCTCAGCAATGCCAAGCTGCCGCTAACAAAGCAAACAGCATATTGGCATTAAAAAGGGGATCAACTCCAGAGATAAAACGATAATTCTCCCGCTTTACAAGACTCTGGTCCGGCTGCACCTGGAGTATGCTGTCCAGTTCTGGGCACCAGTCCTCAGGAAGGATGTACTGGAAATGGAGGGAGTACAAAGAAGGGCAAAAAAGCTAATAAAGGGTCTGGAGGATATTAGTTATGAGGAAAGGTTGGGAGCACTGAACTTATTCTCTCTGGAGAAGAGACGCTTGAGAGGGGATATGATTTCAATATACAAATACCGTACTGGTGACCCCACAATAGGGAGAAAACTTTTTTGCAGAACATACCATCTGACCATCATACCTATATGAGTTTGTTGCACATCCCATTCCATTCCATCCCTCCGTTGCGGCCATCCTCTACTCTTCTGGAAAACTTTCTACTATTTTTTGTGGCGTGTCTGTGGGGATTTGTGCCCATTTTTGAGCTCAGGTACCGATGTTGGATGAGAAGACCTGGCTTGTATTTGGCATTCATCTCAAAGGTGATCAGTAGGGTTTAGGTCAGGGCTCTTTACAGGATACTCGAGTTCCTCCACACCAAACTGGTCACACCATGTCTTTATGGAGCTGGCTTTGGACTGGGGTGCAGTCACGGTGGAACAAAAAAAGTGCCTATTCCAAACTGTGATCATAAGCTTTGAAGCTCACAATTGTCATCAATGTCTTTATGTGATGTAATATTACCAGGACCCTTCACTGGAAACACCTGAACTCCATCATTAGGAGGGGAGTCCACATACTTTTTAGCCAATTAAGGATCTATTAATCAACATTTTCACACAGTGAGCAGTCCAGAGATACAACCTCCAGCAGAGTAGCCCAGCTACCCCCGAGAAGGGGTGTCTGAAGGCATGCAGTCACCCTTCCCTTGAGCACCTGGATCCATACCCACAAGGGGAGAAGAGACATTTTCTCCCAGAGTTACAGTCTATTTAACAGTAGCCCAGCCACCATCTGGGCATACTTCCCCAGGGATTGGCTAGGCCCTATTAAATATTCAGGCCGGGGATTTGAATTCCCCTGCCCTAAACTCCAGAAACCTAGTTCCGAAGGCAGGGTGAAGCAATCAACCTCCCAGCCTGTGAAACCCTGAACAGACAACACCAAACAATTACTGCTTCTGTGCTTACAAAACACGAAATTTGCCTAACAGCCTAACTAGGATGGCAAAACATGTAGATGTAAGAATAAATACATGAATAAAGAAAGAATGTGACATACTTCCCATATTTTACAAAAATGTTGGTGGTAGGTGGGCGAAGAGCTCTATTACACTAGTGGTCAGTGAAAAGAAAACCGTGGTGGTCAATTGGAAGAATGCTTGTCCCTTACTTTTGGGGATAGTGGGAGGAATATCCCTTACATTGGATCAGTGGGAAGAATGTCCCTTACGTTGGTGATCAGTGGGAGGAATGTTCCTTACATTGGTGATCAGTGAGAAGAATGTTCCTTACATTGGTGATCAGTGGGAAGAATGTTCCTTACATTGGTGATCAGTGAGAAGAATGTTCCTTACATTGGTGATCAGTGGGAAGAATGTTCCTTACATTGGTGATCAGTGAGAAGAATGTTCCTTACATTGGTGATCAGTGGGAAGAATCTTCCTTACATTGGTGATCAGTGAGAAGAATGTCCCTTACATCGGTGATCAGTGGGAAGAATGTTCCTTACATTGGTGATCAGTGGGAAGAATGTTCTTTACATTGGTGATCAATGAGAAGAATGTTCCTTACATTGGTGATCAGTGGGAAGAATGTTCCTTACATTGGTGATCAGTGGGAAGAATGTTCCTTACATTGGTGATCAGTGAGAAGAATGTTCCTTACATTGGTGATCAGTGGGAAGAATGTTCTTTACATTGGTGATCAATGAGAAGAATGTTCCTTACATCGGTGATCAGTGGGAAGAATGTTCCTTACATTGGTGATCAGTGGGAAGAATGTTCTTTACATTGGTGATCAATGAGAAGAATGTTCCTTACATTGGTGATCAGTGGGAAGAATATTCCTTACATAGGTGATCAGTGAGAAGAATCTTCCTTACATTGGTGATCAGTGGGAAGAATGTCCCTTACATTGGTGATCAGTGGGAAGAATCTTCCTTACATTGGTGATCAGTGGGAAGAATGTTCCTTACATTGGTGATCTTTGAGAAGAATGTTTCTTACATTGGTGATCAGTGAGAAGAATGTCCCTTACATTGGTGATCAGTGGAAAGAATGCCCATTACATTGGGAAGAATGGTGTGGTCAGTGGTGGAATGTCGCTTACTATGGTGGTCTGTAGAAAGAATTCTCCCTTACAGATATCGTAAAAGATCATTGGTGTCACTGGACACTTATCTGAGAGGCAGAATTTTCCACCTGCCTAAAGAACCCCTAACAGCATTTGGAGGAACTCCAGGGTTCCACAGAACTGTGGTTGAGAAAGGCTGCCTTAGTGTATCACGTGGTTTATCGCTCTCTCATAAAGTGACCTTCATTGTTGAACTAAAGTTTGAGTTTTTCATTTGGCCGCAGCTTCACTTTAACTTTAGAAAGCAGGAGCTTTCTTTGTTTCTAGGACAGAAGAGAAAGCTGTTTCACCTCTCTGTGTGGAGGAAGGGGTCAATCTTTAAAAAAATAAGATTACTGGTGAGGTGGAGGGGTGAGCCCCCCCGCCCAGCCTGCTTCAGAGTGCCAGAGGTGGAGGTTAGTTTGGGTGGACTTGGAGTGATTTGGCCGGAGTCGGCGCTGGCTCGGTTAGAAAGGATTTTCCCAGACACAACATCCCTCGGGGTATGTGAGAAACCCTCGAACAGAACGGCACTTCAGAGCTTTTCGTGAATTCTAGTGATTATCCCTTCGAGGGTCACTTCTCAGCAATGCTTATCTTAGCCACGCACATGGAATCGCTGGCGTATACGCGGATTACACTAATTAGTCAAACTACTGTTAATTGTAAGTCCTACCCGGGCCTGGAGAGTTTTTTTTCCTGCTAATTACCATAAAACGGTCAGGGGAAATTGTGAGAAAATTTATTTACTATGGAGCCCGCTGCCTTCCCCTTTCTTCCCCCCTTTGTCGTTGGCATGGGGACAGAGTGCTCCACCAGTGTCTCTCTGCGGCAGCTCGGTGAGCTCCCAGGAAGGAGAGATGGTCCCATACGGGACGCTCCTCCCCCTGCACTGGCCCCGACAGGGACCTGTTCCCTTAGCCGTGGGGCCAGAGCGCACGCGCGTTTGAACAGCACTGCGCGTGCGCAATGCGGGAGCACTGACCCTGCGTCGTCACTTGCCGGCGCCGGCAAGAGTCATCTGGGCGACGCACGGTCGGGTGCTATATAACAACAGGTATTCACCTGTTCAGATATGCTGCGGAATAGGGACCACGGGTTTGCATGTTCCAGCCAGCCCTTAGTAAGTAGACAACCAAAAGCACATTAATCTTTGCTGTACCCCGACCTAGTATACCCTACCATGGAATACTGGTCTTCCAATTCTAACCCATTACCATATGCTCCTTTATAGGAGTCACCTGTATGGGGGTGAACCTTACCAAGCTTTCACCCCTGATGTGTTGTCTCTATGGCTGTACACTGGAACCAGATATTTCCACTATCACTTCCAGTGGGGATATCCGCCCCGGAATCCCCCATCACCCAACAACATTATCACCAGGTATTTACCATCTCTTCTCACCCCACTTACCCACTTTAGTTCCACAACATTTTTTATTGCTTATTCTCTTCACTTATCATTCCTTTTCCCCTCACCTGGTTCCCCAGCTTTTTGTCCCATCACTCCACCATCACACTCCCGATTTTCCTGGTGTCACTATACTGTATTTGTTTTAACAATGTTTGCCTCACTCCCTTCTTTATATGGTTTTTTCTGTATCCCAACACAAATGGTGCACCTTGGCACACATCCCCCCCTCCTCATTCCCCCCCCCCTCCCCCACCCCCTTGTCGGGGGGTTTTTCTCACACTGCACCTCTTTTTTTCCCCTCCACTTGGTTTCCTACACTTTCCTCCCACATAATATCATCCCCACCCACACCACACACACATACCCTTCTTTTCTATTCCCCTTTCCAAATTCACATGCACCTCATTATTTACCAACAATTCACACTATCTCCCCGTCTCCCTCCCACCCCCATCCCACTCCCCTTCCTCACTTTGTTTCACCACCCTCACTCACCTGCACATCAACCCCAGTCCCCACACCTCACCAAATTGGCTAAATGACTTGGTCCCATTGTAACCATTATTATCCTCATATTGATATACCTAGATTCCGCCTAGCATACTTAGTAGCACCCCCGAGTTGCCGCGGGAGACCATCCAATAGGTGGTAGCACTCTGCGCCTGATGTCCGTTAAAGCATGGGTAAGCAGCTGAGGCCCCCCCATTCCCCATTCCAACTTTTGAAGATTTGCAAAGCATGATGCTCTCTTATTTTGTTTTATTGATTATTTTACATTACTGTTTTTTTGATCTAATCACAGATAACCTCCAGATGAAGCGGCTTGTCCGCGAAACTAGTTGAGGAAAATCATATCTGTGATCAACTGTACCATTATGAACATACATGTGGTGACACATCGTGTAGAGTGTTTATGTATTCTTTTATCTTTTAACTGTTTTATGGCATCAATAAAATCTTCTGTAAATTGTATATTTTCCTGTGTTATACTAGTGTTATTGTACCGCGATAGTCCAACTGGCCCCCCTCCCCTCTGGTAGCCTAGTCGGGGACTAGACTCCCAGTTTTTACATTACTATAAAACGGTCAGGGTTAATTGCTCCGATAATCTGCAGCGTGTCCAACGATTACACAACTTCGCTCTCCCGGGACCGCGGCTTTTATGGAACCTTTTGTGTAAACTCTGTTTATGTCTAAAATAGAGTGAAAATGTTTATGTTTGGTTAAAAAAAAAAAAAAAGAGTGGGCACACAATGTCTATTTTAGAGGCACCCGGAGAATGGTTGAATGGCGTGCATACATGCTCGGACTGGCCCACCAGAAGACTGAAGAATCCCAGGGCCGTTTTTCAGGCAGGGCAAAAGGGGCAGCTGCCCTGGGCCCTGTCATTGTTGTGGGGCCCAAAGCAGCTGCCTCATACTTGCCAACTACCCTGGTTTAAATTCCCTCGTCCCTTGAGGTTTTTGTCCCGTGCTGTGTCCTAATATCTCAGTGTGAAGTGCTGCTACTAATGCTGCCCAGCTCTGCCCTATTGTTGTGTACAGATGACTCACCAGCAGACCCTGTGTTTACATGTACATTACCAGCATTCATATGTAAATAGCGGTGGCATTCATATGTAAATAGCGGTGGCATTCATATGTAAATAGCGGTGGCATTCATATGTAAATAGCGGTGGCATTCATATGTAAATAGCGGCGGCCGGCGGCATTTATATGTGTATCATGACCCCCTGAGGACATATCCACAGTAATCTCTAGCAACCAATCAACAAGCAGAAATCATGTGCTGTAACTTCTAGCAACTAATCAGTGAACCATAATATGTGCTGTAACCTCTAGCAACCAGTCAGTGAGCGGTAATGATACACTGTAACCTCTGGCAACCAATCGCAATCCCTGCCTGATCTGATTTAGTAAACTGATTTTGAGTCTAGCTGCTATTTATTGTATGTCTCAGAGCAGGTGGAGAGCAAAATTGCATGGGGGGGGGGGGGGGGGGGCCAAGAAAAGTTTTGCCCAGGGTCCAATCAATATTAAAGACGGCCCTGAAGAATCCTCTGGTGGGCCTTTGCCTCCTACGAATACAGTGCTACCACTATAGGCTGTGATTACCAGCTGACAAGGCTGTCCATTATAAAGCCTGTCCTGCTCCTCCTCGCCCGTGGCCCACTTACCTCAATTACATTTCAGAGATGCTAATCTAACATCACTGATGATCAGGAGATGGCTCCCCTCCTAGGACTAATGATGCCCCATCTGGGTTGGGGACCCCATTATGTGAAGAAGGCCGTCTACCTACCCTTTTCCTCCTATTAGTGAAACTACCAGCTGCAGCAGATATAAATGGAAAAACCCTGACTTTCTGATGGTGCAGGAATTGGGGCTTATCTGAGGTGTGAAAATGAGAAATTGGGGTGATCTGAGGTATGAGGGTGCAGGAATTGGGGTGATCCGAGGGGTGAAGGTGCAGGAATTGGGGGGATCCGAGGGGTGAAGGTGCAGGAATTGGGGTGATCTGAGGTGTGAAGGAGCAGGAATTGGGGTGACCAGAGGTGTGAGTGAAGGTGCAGAAATTGGGGTGATCTGAGAGGTGAAGGTGCAGAAATTGGGGTGAACTGAGGTGTGAAGGTGCAGAAATTGGGGTCATCTGAGGTATGAAAGTGCAGAAATTGGGGTGATCTGAGATGTGAAGGTGCAGAAATTGGGGTGACCTGAGGGGTGAAGGTGCAGAAATTGGGGTGAACTGAGATGTGAAGGTGCAGAAATTGGGGTGATCTGAGAGGTGAAGGTGCAGAAATTGGGGTGATCTGAGAGGTGAAGGTGCAGAAATTGGGGTGAACTGAGATGTGAAGGTGCAGAAATTGGGGTGATCTGAGGTGTGAAGGTGCAGGAATTGGGGTGATCTGAGGTGTGAAGGTGCAGGAATTGGGGTGATCTGAGGTGTGAAGGTGCAGGAATTGGGGTGATCTGAGGTGTGAAGGTGCAGGAATTGGGGTGATCTGATGTGTGAAGGTGCAGAAATTGGGGTGATCTGAGGTGTGAAGGTGCAGGAATTGGGGTGATCTGATGTGTGAAGGTGCAGAAATTGGGGTGATCTGAGATGTGAAGGTGCAGGAATTGGGGTGATCTGAGGTGTAAAGGTGCAGGAATTGGGGTGATCTGAGGTGTGAAGGAGCAGGAATTGGGGTGATCTGAGGTATGAAGGTGCAGGAATTGGGGTGATCTGAAGTGTGAAGGAGCAGGAATTGGGGTGACCTGAGGTGTGAAGGAGCAGGAATTGGGGTGATCTGAGGTATGAAGGTGCAGGAATTGGGGTGATCTGAAGTGTGAAGGAGCAGGAATTGGGGTGATCTGAGGTGTGAAGGTGCAGGAATTGGGGTGATCTGAGGTATGAAGGTGCAGGAATTGGGGTGATCTGAGGTGTGAAGTTGTAGGAATTGGGGTGATCTGAAGTGTGAAGGTGCAGGAATTGGGGTGATCTGAGGTGTGAAGGTGCAGGAATTGGGGTGATCTGAGGTATGAAGGTGCAGGAATTGGGGTGATCTGAGGTGTGAAGTTGTAGGAATTGGGGTGATCTGAGGCGTGAAGGTGCAGGTATTGGGGTGATCTGAGGTGTGAAGGTGCAGGAATTGGGGTGATCTGAGGTATGAAGGTGCAGGAATTGGGGTGAGCTGAGGGGTGAAGGAGCAGGAATTGGGGTGATCTGAGGGGTGAAGGTGCAGGAATTGGGGTGATCTGAGGTGTGAAGGTGCAGGAATTGGGGTGATCTGAGGGGTGAAGGAGCAGGAATTGGGGTGATCTGAGGGGTGAAGGAGCCGGAATTGGGGTGATCTGAGGGGTGAAGGTGCAGGAATTGGGGTGATCTGAGGGGTGAAGGAGCAGGAATTGGGGTGATCTGAGGGGTGAAGGAGCCGGAATTGGGGTGATCTGAGGGGTGAAGGTGCAGGAATTGGGGCATTCCTCCCAACGTTTTGAGATGGGAACGAGGGACACCTATTGGCAAAAGTATGTAGGCACAGGACACACACCCCCGGCCACGCCCTGGTTCTTTTTTTACCACTAGTATTCATTTATATTGGCTTTTGCAAATTTTACAAATGCAGAAAATTTGAAACTGGATGAAAGGTTTAGCGCTGGGAAACACTTGTTTGAAAGATGAATTGTGCTTTTTATATACAACTATATAGATCAGACCAAAATGAGGGACAGATGAGGAGGAAAGAGGGACAGAGGGACATTGCTCCAAATCAGGGACAGTTGGGAGCTATGCTGGGGTGATCTGAGGGGTGAAGGTGCAGGAATTGGGGTGATCTGAGGTGTGAAGGTGCAGGAATTGGGGTGATCTGAGGGGTGAAGGTGCTGGAATTGGGGTGATCTGAGGTGTGAAGGTGCTGGAATTGGGAAATGGAAAGTTCAGTTGTTCTATCAAATTGTCATGTTAATGGCCATAATTATGCTAATTTATCCACTGGATCGCCATACAAACCTTACTGGGAGGGGGGGTGAATGTATATCTCCATATACTGGGACTTTAAATGAAGCGCACAAGGAAAGGGGGGTAGTGCGCCTCCATCCCTATATTGAATTAAAAAATAATGAACGAGTGTGGGACTTTAAATGAGGCAGGTTCAAACACAAATGGAATTAAAAAGTAGTAGTTTTAATGTACATAAGTTTCAAATTGCGCAAGGTTGCATACGTCAGACAGTCACTCAATGCATGTACAGGCATCTTAGAAATACATAGTATACATATCAATAAGGTATAAACACATAATTGCCATAACAGGGGAACAGTTTTGCAAGTTTCATAAATGTAGATCGTAATGTACATTGAAATTCATAAAAGTATAGATGGTAGTGTGAGGGGGCGTATCCTCACAAGCTCGACGCGTTTCGTCGGTTAGCCGACTCATCAGGAGCAGATAATGAATGTCTGTAAATAATAAGAGTTCTCAATCAAAAAAAGGGGAGAGGAGTGGCAAAAAACCCATGATATGGAAAATATATGTAAAAAAGTATATATAGAAAAACTGAAAGATGGTAAAGTCCACAAACTTACATCCCATTGGACACTGAACCCCAAAGAAACCCGATATGCAGAAGTCGCCACGTCAAGCCTCACCGGGAGCTGAGGTATACAGTACTGCCCACAGACAACGGGCCCACACTGGAGGATCCCCAACCAAGTAACAAGTAGTAAATTGAGTATTATGCCCAAATTGGGCAAGTAAATCTGTAAGATATTAAAGGAGTCTTGTATGATGATATATCCGGCAGCACTATCAAGCTAGAAACCATAAGTGAAGGAGCATGAAGAAGAGGAGAGCGACTGAAAGTATGTGGAAGATTGAAAAGTAAATAGAGACAAGGTGTAAGAGAACCAAGTGAGAGTGATGACAAAATGGTGGAAGAACGAGAAAAAATGAACAAGTAAAAGTGAGAAAAACAATCTAAAAGAAGATATGCCTGTAAAGCATACCTACACCTATAAGGGCGGTGTTAAAAGAAAGTGGATGTGAATTTGCAATGTGGAAAGTGAAGGAGTAAAAGATGTGAAGCTGTGACATATAGTATTACCTTGTAGTAGCCAAAGGAGGTTATGCAAGTGCAGTGGAGCGAGCAGTGCAAGCCGGTCATCTGAACAAGTGTGGGTGGGGACCTTCAGGTCTGCCAGTCATATAGGGCCGACAATACCTACGTCACGCAGGCGTGGTGACGGGCGGGGAGTGTCTGTCCGCCTAGGGCGCCAAACCTATTCCCGCCCTTGCACCAGCTGGATGTAAGATACCGCGAGACCAGAAGACGCCGATAAGGACGTCGCTGGTGCGGTATGTGCGTGACGCCGATGCGCACGAGGCCAGCCGTCCCCATGACACCCATCAAACACAAGGGCGGCAGGGGGCGGCGTCTGGCGCGGATCGCAGCTCCCAGGAAAAGGAAGACAAAGGCAACCCCAGCACACCAGGCATGAGGAACAGGATCCAATAGGGGCAAAAGGAATGTGGAACATAAATATAAAAACATTTTGAATCATGTATAGACACAACGTGTCATAAATTCAATTGAATAATACCTAACATCCAGAGGGTGGGGATCAAGTGATCCCATCTACCCTGAGGTGGGTATATGGACATGAAAGAGGTAGCTACATGCTGTCCAATGTGTTGGAGACTCTGCCTCCATCCCGGTTTCAACATACGACAAAAGAGGGGGGGAATGTATATCTCCATATACTGGGACTTTAAATGAAGCGCACAAGGAAAGGGGGGTAGTGCGCCTCCATCCCTATATTGAATTAAAAAATAATGAACGAGTGTGGGACTTTAAATGAGGCAGGTTCAAACACAAATGGAATTAAAAAGTAGTAGTTTTAATGTACATAAGTTTCAAATTGCGCAAGGTTGCATACGTCAGACAGTCACTCAATGCATGTACAGGCATCTTAGAAATACATAGTATACATATCAATAAGGTATAAACACATAATTGCCATAACAGGGGAACAGTTTTGCAAGTTTCATAAATGTAGATCGTAATGTACATTGAAATTCATAAAAGTATAGATGGTAGTGTGAGGGGGCGTATCCTCACAAGCTCGACGCGTTTCGTCGGTTAGCCGACTCATCAGGAGCAGATAATGAATGTCTGTAAATAATAAGAGTTCTCAATCAAAAAAAGGAGAGGAGTGGCAAAAAACCCATGATATGGAAAATATATGTAAAAAAGTATATATAGAAAAACTGAAAGATGGTAAAGTCCACAAACTTACATCCCATTGGACACTGAACCCCAAAGAAACCCGATATGCAGAAGTCGCCACGTCAAGCCTCACCGGGAGCTGAGGTATACAGTACTGCCCACAGACAACGGGCCCACACTGGAGGATCCCCAACCAAGTAACAAGTAGTAAATTGAGTATTATGCCCAAATTGGGCAAGTAAATCTGTAAGATATTAAAGGAGTCTTGTATGATGATATATCCGGCAGCACTATCAAGCTAGAAACCATAAGTGAAGGAGCATGAAGAAGAGGAGAGCGACTGAAAGTATGTGGAAGATTGAAAAGTAAATAGAGACAAGGTGTAAGAGAACCAAGTGAGAGTGATGACAAAATGGTGGAAGAACGAGAAAAAATGAACAAGTAAAAGTGAGAAAAACAATCTAAAAGAAGATATGCCTGTAAGGTGTCATGGGGACGGCTGGCCTCGTGCGCATCGGCGTCACGCACATACCGCACCAGCGACGTCCTTATCGGCGTCTTCTGGTCTCGCGGTATCTCACATCCAGCATAATACTCAATTTACTACTTGTTACTTGGTTGGGGATCCTCCAGTGTGGGCCCGTTGTCTGTGGGCAGTACTGTATACCTCAGCTCCCGGTGAGGCTTGACGTGGCGACTTCTGCATATCGGGTTTCTTTGGGGTTCAGTGTCCAATGGGATGTAAGTTTGTGGACTTTACCATCTTTCAGTTTTTCTATATATACTTTTTTACATATATTTTCCATATCATGGGTTTTTTGCCACTCCTCTCCCCTTTTTTTGATTGAGAACTCTTATTATTTACAGACATTCATTATCTGCTCCTGATGAGTCGGCTAACCGACGAAACGCGTCGAGCTTGTGAGGATACGCCCCCTCACACTACCATCTATACTTTTATGAATTTCAATGTACATTACGATCTACATTTATGAAACTTGCAAAACTGTTCCCCTGTTATGGCAATTATGTGTTTATACCTTATTGATATGTATACTATGTATTTCTAAGATGCCTGTACATGCATTGAGTGACTGTCTGACGTATGCAACCTTGCGCAATTTGAAACTTATGTACATTAAAACTACTACTTTTTAATTCCATTTGTGTTTGAACCTGCCTCATTTAAAGTCCCACACTCGTTCATTATTTTTTAATTCAATATAGGGATGGAGGCGCACTACCCCCCTTTCCTTGTGCGCTTCATTTAAAGTCCCAGTATATGGAGATATACATTCCCCCCCTCTTTTGTCGTATGTTGAAACCGGGATGGAGGCAGAGTCTCCAACACATTGGACAGCATGTAGCTACCTCTTTCATGTCCATATACCCACCTCAGGGTAGATGGGATCACTTGATCCCCACCCTCTGGATGTTAGGTATTATTCAATTGAATTTATGACACGTTGTGTCTATACATGATTCAAAATGTTTTTATATTTATGTTCCACATTCCTTTTGCCCCTATTGGATCCTGTTCCTCATGCCTGGTGTGCTGGGGTTGCCTTTGTCTTCCTTTTCCTGGGAGCTGCGATCCGCGCCAGACGCCGCCCCCTGCCGCCCTTGTGTTTGATGGGTGTCATGGGGACGGCTGGCCTCGTGCGCATCGGCGTCACGCACATACCGCACCAGCGACGTCCTTATCGGCGTCTTCTGGTCTCGCGGTATCTTACATCCAGCTGGTGCAAGGGCGGGAATAGGTTTGGCGCCCTAGGCGGACAGACACTCCCCGCCCGTCACCACGCCTGCGTGACGTAGGTATTGTCGGCCCTATATGACTGGCAGACCTGAAGGTCCCCACCCACACTTGTTCAGATGACCGGCTTGCACTGCTCGCTCCACTGCACTTGCATAACCTCCTTTGGCTACTACAAGGTAATACTATATGTCACAGCTTCACATCTTTTACTCCTTCACTTTCCACATTGCAAATTCACATCCACTTTCTTTTAACACCGCCCTTATAGGTGTAGGTATGCTTTACAGGCATATCTTCTTTTAGATTGTTTTTCTCACTTTTACTTGTTCATTTTTTCTCGTTCTTCCACCATTTTGTCATCACTCTCACTTGGTTCTCTTACACCTTGTCTCTATTTACTTTTCAATCTTCCACATACTTTCAGTCGCTCTCCTCTTCTTCATGCTCCTTCACTTATGGTTTCTAGCTTGATAGTGCTGCCGGATATATCATCATACAAGACTCCTTTAATATCTTACAGATTTACTTGCCCAATTTGGGCATAATACTCAATTTACTACTTGTTACTTGGTTGGGGATCCTCCAGTGTGGGCCCGTTGTCTGTGGGCAGTACTGTATACCTCAGCTCCCGGTGAGGCTTGACGTGGCGACTTCTGCATATCGGGTTTCTTTGGGGTTCAGTGTCCAATGGGATGTAAGTTTGTGGACTTTACCATCTTTCAGTTTTTCTATATATACTTTTTTACATATATTTTCCATATCATGGGTTTTTTGCCACTCCTCTCCTTTTTTTTGATTGAGAACTCTTATTATTTACAGACATTCATTATCTGCTCCTGATGAGTCGGCTAACCGACGAAACGCGTCGAGCTTGTGAGGATACGCCCCCTCACACTACCATCTATACTTTTATGAATTTCAATGTACATTACGATCTACATTTATGAAACTTGCAAAACTGTTCCCCTGTTATGGCAATTATGTGTTTATACCTTATTGATATGTATACTATGTATTTCTAAGATGCCTGTACATGCATTGAGTGACTGTCTGACGTATGCAACCTTGCGCAATTTGAAACTTATGTACATTAAAACTACTACTTTTTAATTCCATTTGTGTTTGAACCTGCCTCATTTAAAGTCCCACACTCGTTCATTATTTTTTATTTTTTAATTGTGAATTGGAAGGAAAATGATAAATATTTTTCCATTTTTTATTTTTGAATTATATTTATTTATTTCTATCTTTCATTTATTATTTTTTCATTTGTTTCTTATTTTTTTTCTTATAATCTTATTCTATATTTATTTATTTTTCTTTTTTATTTATTTTTTATAATTTTTATTTTTATTTTTAGTATTCAGGTTAGGAGGTAGGCAGCTCATAAGGTTACTCACACTTGTTTTAAAGCAGGGTTAGGTTATAAAAAAAATACCCCAAGCTTTGAACATCTCACAGAAAATGGAAAGAGTATGGCACAACTGCAAACCTACCAAGACATGGCCGTCCACCTAAACCAGGGTTCCTCCAGTGGTTGCTAAGGGTTCCTTGAGAAATTAGCAATTTCTGCCTCTCAGATAAGTTCCAACTGCCACCATTGATCTTTTTAGCTATTTGTAAGGGGGTAATTCTTCCCAGTGTCCACCATCGTTAGGAACATTCTTCCCACTGACTATCACACTAATGTATCATGAGTTGTAGATATAGTAATTTTCTATCAGGGGTTCCCTGAGACTAGAAAGTTATATCAAGGGTTCCTCTGTGTTGAAAAGGTTGAGAAATACTGACCTAAACTGACCGGGCCGGGCAAGGAGAGCATTCATCAGAGAAGCAGCCAAGAGGTCCATGGTAACTCTGGAGGAGCTGCAGAGATCCACAGCTCAGGTGGGAGAATCTGTCTGTAGCGGCCATAACCCCCCTGATGGGGCGGCCTTGACTTTTTGGCTTACCAGTTACCTCCTCTTGGCTTGTCGGTGAATGTCCAGGGGTTCAAAGGGTTAGTCCCCAACAACTTTGGATACTGACACATAAAAGTCCTTTTGGAGGTTTTTATTCTGCAGTTGGTAACATCCAACATAACATAGTCTCAGATAGGAATAGAGGGTACGGGTGAAGAAACTCAGGCACCTTGAACTGCTGACTGACTAGACATGTGCACAACAAAAAAATGTGTTTATTTTCGTTTCGTTTTTTTTTCGTTTCTGAAAAAAATTTGTTTATTTTCGTTTCGTTTTTTTTCGTTTCTGAAAAAAATTTGTTTATTTTCGTTTCGTTTTTTTTTCGTTTCCGTTGATTCGTAACGATTCGTACATTCGTAAGAGTTATTTTTTGTTGATTAGTTTTTTCGTTTGATTTTCATTTATTGGTTTATTCGAAATTCGGACGCATTCATATTTATTCGTACATTCGTAACATTCGTAGATTCGTAATCGGAGCATAATTCATAATTTTATGTAATGTGTATGCCATTATTACATTTTAATAATTTACGAATCGAAAAAAAAAAAGTTACGAATCGAAAAAAAAAAGTTACGAATCGAAAAAAAAGTTACGAATCGGAAAAAAAAGTTACGAATGTACAAATTTTTTCGTTCAATCTATTCGAAGCACGTTAAGCAGCGCCATTGTAAGGGACGCGGAAAATTACCAATTCAGCAAAAAAAAAAGTTACGAATGTACGAATTTTTTCGTTCATTTTCGTTATTCCTTTTTTCGTTTTTCGGATTTTCTTCATTCGTACATTCGTTGTTTCTAATTTGGTTTTTCGGGTTTTCTTTGTTTTTTCGGATTCGTTCGATTCGAACGATTCGTTATTCGGATTAGTTCGATTCGAACGATTCGTTCATTCGTACGAAAACGAACGAACGAAAAAAAACAAAAAAAAAGAAAAAACGAAAAAAAAACAAAACGAATTGCAGAAATGCCGGATAAACCTCTAGCCAAAAGGTTTAGCAGCCAACAATGTGATCCGGAAACTTGCAAAAAGTCTCTGACACAGATTGAACTTGCAACCAAAGGTGAAAAGGAATCTTTCTCACAGTACCTGGAACTTTCTCTGTCTCCTTAGCAGTACTGTGGAAGTGTGGATTCTTTAGTGTCCATTCATCTCAGCTCCCAGGCTCTTACTGAGATGCCAGCTTGTTGGCCCTCCTCCGAAGAGTCCTCCCCTGGTCACTTATACGAGTTGCCGTGTCCCTCCAATACTGAGAGCACACCGGGACGCCTTGAATCCTCCTTCAGTTACTGGGCCTCGTGCTAACCGGCTCCGAGACTCGGGAACAGATGGATCCCCACCCCAGACCATGCGGGTCTATGGGGCTAGTCAGACTGACCATTAGACATGTGCAATTCGTTTAGTTTTTTTTTAGTTTTTTGTTAAAATTAGTTATATTTGTTCATTCGTTATCGTACGAATGAACAAACGATTCGCTAAAAATTTTAACGAATGTTCGAATCGAACGAATCCGAAAAACAACGAAAATCCGAATTGACCAAATTAGAAACAACGAAACTACGAAAGAATAAAATCCGAAAAACGAAAACAGGAACAACGAACATCAAAATGAACGAAAAAATTCGTACATTCATAACTTTTTTGTTGTTGAATTGGTAATTTTCCGTGTCTCTTACAATGGCGCTGCTTAACGCGCCTCGAATGGATTGAACGAAAAAATTCGTACATTCGTAACTTTTTTTTTTTCGATTCGTAATTTTCCGTGTCTCTTACAATGGCGCTGCTTAACGTGCTTCGAATGGATTGAACGAAAAAACTCGTACATTCGTAACTTTTTTTTTCGATTCGTAATTTTCCGTGTCTCTTAAAATGTAATAATAGCATACACATTACATAAAATTATGAATTATGCTCCGATTACGAATCTACGAAAACAATGTTTACGAAAGTACGAATAAATCAATCTAACGAAAGTACGAATGTAACTAAATCTACGAAAATATGAATGCGTACGAATTTCGAATAAACGAAAATTAAACTAACGGAAAAACGAATCAACGAAAAAATAACTCTTACGAAAATACGAATCGTTACGAATACGAACACCGACGACTTACGAAATTACGAATCGTTACGAATCAACGGAAACGAAAGAAACGAAAATAAACAAATTTTTCTATTGTGCGCATGTCTACTGACCATGTTTGCGGGATGGCAAACGCTCCTAGGCCCGGGACCCCTCGCGGGGGCTACCCCGGTCCAGAACCAGGAACAGACATCTATGGCCGAACCCCGAACACGTGACTTCAGCACCTTAAGTACCCTTTCCCAGACTGCACAGCAGGGCCAGACGCACCCACTGATTGGCTCCAGGAAAGATTGGTACCTAAGACGTCCAACCGGGCCTGGTTCTCGGCCTGTCATGGGTACCTCACTGCACCCATGACCAGGCAGAACCCTAGTACAGCCCAGCCAAACCGTTGCCAAAGTAAACCTGTACAATTAACCCTCAGAACCCCATTACTGTTCTGAGGGAAAAAACTAAATTTCCACTTATAGCGCACACTTGTTTAAAGGGTGACCGCTACATGTCCACAGGACAACTATTAGTCGTGTTCTCCACAAATCTGCCCTTTATGGAAGAGTGACAAGAAGCAGGGCCAGATTAAGAACATCGTGGGCCTGGTGCTGAGGATTTTGGTGGGGCCTTTTATAAACAATAAATAAATAAATAAAAATGCAAACAATTTTTTGTTTTAACAAATTAAATTAAAGAGAGAGGGAGGATGAGAGAGAGAGAAAGAGAGAAATGGATGAAAGAGGTGTGAGGGGTAAGGGAAAGAGGATGAGAGAGAAAGGGGGATGAGAGAAAGAGGATGCACATGAGCATGCGTGGTAATAATATCAACGCAGCCCAGCCAAGGCAAGTGACCGAAGGCACAGAACCCGGAAGGAAGACCGGGTGAAGATGGAAGCGCCCGGGCCCCGCCGGATTGATCACAGCACAGCACTGGAGGGCTCGGTCTGACAATTTAAGTGTACCCTAATGCGCTAATATGCTGTGCATACTTGTACATTATGGCATAACCTACCTCAGGGCCTCTAAAAAATAGTAATGTTAGAAAAGTTTACTACCGCTTTAATATCATAGGAACCCAGGAGCCTCTCATGGGGCCCCCTACTGACCCGCATAGTTGCCAACATTTTAAAAATATTTTCAGGGACACTTTTTTACAAGTGCTATATTTAGAGTAGCTGACATCCCCTATGTTCCTCTATACATCACAATAGTAATTACAAAATTAAATAAGTACTAATAATGGGGCAGAACAAATATGAGGACTGAGATTTCCTTTAGTTGAACTAACAAAAGTGTGCCCATTCTAGAGCTGGTAACATTGAGGATATTCAGTATAATTTTAAAGAACTGTTTTTGTGGGTAAGAGGCATAGGGGAGGAGAATGGATGGTATAAAAGTGGGAAGTATGTGCAGGTGAGGGAGAGGAATGTGGAGGGTCTAACAGTGGGCACTATGTACATGAGAGGAGTGTGGAGGGTATGGCAGAAGGCATTATGTACAGCAGAGGAGTGTGAAGGGTATGACAGTGAGCAGTATGTACAGGAGAGGAGTCTGGAGGGTACGACAGTGGGCACTATGTACAGGAGAGAAGTGTATGACAGCGGGCACTATGTACAGGAGAGGAGTGTGTAGGATATGACAGCGGGCGCTATGTAGAGGAGAGGAGTATGGAGGGTATGACAGTGGGCACTATGTATAGAAGAGGAGGATGAAGGAATCTGGGAAGGAAAAATGTAAAGGTTTGTGGAAGGATGTTTAGGGACTGTGTAGTGGTTAAGCGGGCCATACATGGATTGAAATTACACCAATTAAGCAGAGACCAGTCATAGTCGATCTATGTATGGGCTACCTGGTTTTACACAAGTCAACCTATTAACCAACTTGAGTACAACCAGCCTGTCGGGTTTTCCCCAAAACAATCAGTGCTGCCAGCTATAGTTAGCAACACTGATCATCGTATTCCCTGGCAGAACACAATAACACTGCAGGAGTGATTCCCCCATCCACAGGTCAGCAGGTGAGAGGGTGTGTGGGGACAGGCTGGGGAGAGATACTAGTCAGTGGCTGGGTAGGCACTGGTTAGTATCAGAGCCAGATACACACAGGTTACATATGCCACGATCGTTGGAGTGAGAACAATAATTCTAGCCTTAGACCTCCTCTGTAACTCTAAACATGTAACCTGTAAAAAAAATTTAAAGCATCGCTTAGTTCACAAAAAAAATCGTGCTAACTTTAGTGTTTTTTTTTATGAATGAAACAGTTTCTTTCCAAAAAAACATTTGAGAAATTGCCGCGCAAATATCGTGTAACATAAAAAGCTGCAAAGACCACCATTTTATTCCATAGGGTGTCTGCTAAAACAACATATAATGCTTGAGGGTTCTGAGTAATTTTCTAGCAAAAATAAATGATGATTTTTACATGTAGGAGAGATGTGTCAGAATTGGCCTGGGTGGCAAGGGGTTAATTATCATAAGTAATATACAAATAATTATTATAAGCCCTGTGATCTCATCCTCTCAGTCTGCTGCAGAGTGTTCCAGCTTGTATTTATACTGGCCGCTCTGTATGTAGCTTCTGACCGACTGCGCAAGCAGCCCTGTATCTCCGGAACTATAGATGATAGCAGCCCCATTTTAACCAGTGATGGAGTAGGTCTTTAGCTACCTACCCCCCAAATGTGGGGTCTCTGTGACTCCTTATCGCTGAGCTACAACCCTCGAAGTTGATCTTTTTTTTTTTTAAATTTTTTTTTTTTTTTTTGGGCAAATGGGCCTATCTTGAGAAAGGGGCCTGGTGCTGCAGCTCCAATAGCCCCTATGTTAATCCGGCCCTGACAAGAAGAAAGACATTGGAGAAAGAAAGTCATAAAAAGTCCCGTTAGCAGTTTGTGGGAAGTCATGTGGGGGACACAGCAAACATGTGGAAGAAGGTGCTCTGGTCAGATGAGACCAAAATTTAACTTTTTGGCCTAAAGGCAAAACACTATGTGTGGCGGAAAACTATGTGGAGCCATGTGGAGGACACAGCAAACACAAGGCCTTGCATGGACTTCCTAGAAGCTGGCGGATTACAGTCACATTGACGTGATGCTCGTTGAGGCGCGGCGTATAGAACAAGATGCAGTAAAGTCTTCGGGGAAATGACTGTTTGGGGGAAGATGATCGGGAAGGGCCTACTCTTAGCGGATCTGCTGCTAACCAGAACGTCTGACAATTACAAGCATCACATTAGCTCATTTCCAAATTGCTTCTGCCTGGCTCCTGCTATGGGCAGATGAAAGGTTCCATGTGCTGCAGTGATAGATGGTGGGATTAATGCCTCGTGGCACACACACACCCTGATTAAACACCCCGTTGCACACCGGGCCTGTCATCTCTGGACATTCTTCGCTCCTGTGGATTGTGTGAAGTTCCATATGAATCATATTGTGCTCTCTGTGGATAAACGGAGATGCCTGGCAGGGGGGGGGGGGGGGTTGGGAGTCCATGTGCCCCTTGCAGTTTGTGAGCATGTGCCAAATAATGGTGGTGCCAGCAGCCTGCTGTGCTGGGTCACTGTGCCATCCTGCCGAGAAGGGAGCCTGGGGACCGTCCATGTTCCCAGACATCGCTGGGTACCAGGCCCTATAAACGGGGGGAGCGTGGGAACCCTCTGTAACTGGATAAAGAGATTCATAAACTCTTCTTCTGCCCACAGCTGTGTCCTATTATTATAGTTATCCTCCCAATAAAAGGACAGGAGAAGACATTGGAGCGACTGACTCTAATGGGAAAGAACAGTAATGAGGGGTCATTTACTGAAGAGGAAACGAGACCCATTCCCATATTGTGCCTAAATGTGATGCTACTTCAGTGAGTTAAGATTTAAAACTGGTTGTAAACACTTACATATTCCACATACACACTTGGAGGAGCGGCCGGCTGGCAACAAAATAAATATACAAAACCTTGAGACCTAAATATAGAGTAAAAGGTGCAGCACCTCAAACCAATAAATTAAAGTGCACCAATGCCACAAAAAAGCCGTGCCAAGGTGTTCTCGGGCATATTGTAACCGGGCACTTTTGCGGCATTTGGCCCAGTGAAGGCTTCTTTCTGGCAACTAGACCCTGCAGATCATTTTTGTTTAACCACTTCCTATGGTGGATTGATGGCAGGGCAGTGGCTTTACCATCCTGACTGAACGTCATATAAGACGTCCCTTGGAACGGGGCTGCTTGTGCGTGCCGATCGGTGGTGCCAGTGTTTGTCTCTTGGACACAACACATCGGCGATCACGGTTAAGAGCCTATGACGTAGGCTCTTTACCATGTGATCAGCTGTATCCAATCACAGCTGATCACAGTGTAAATAGGGAATGCCGGTTATGGGCATCCCTCTCCTCACACTGACAGCATGTGAGGAGAGGAGAGAGGATAAGCGGGTTTCCACAGTGATGACATCTACACTGATAATCAATATCCAGATAATCAGTGCAGCCCCATCAGTGAGGTCTGTAAGTACTCACCAGTGATGCCCACCAGTGCCCACCAGTGATGCCTATCAGTGCCTTCTTATTAGTGCCGTCTATTAGTGCCACCTATCAGTGCCCATAAGCACTGCCTATCAGTGCCCATCAGTGCCACCTATCAGTGCCTATAAGTGTTGCCTATCAGTGCCCATAAGCACTGCCTATAAGTGCCCATCAGTGCCACCTATCAGTGCCTATCAGTGCCCATAAGTGCTGCCTATCAGTGCCCATCAGGGCCACCTATCAGTGCCTATCATTGCTGCCAATCATTGCCCATGCCCAGTACCACCAAAAGAAAGCTCTATCTGCCTGAAAACATTTTTTTAATAAAAATGTAGTTTGGGTACAGTGTAGCATGATCCCGCAATTATCATTCAAAGTGCAACAGTGCTGAAAGCTGAAAATTGGCCTGGGAAGGAAGGGGGTGAAAGTGCCCGGTGTTGAAGTGGTTAAGTATCGTCGTACTGTGCTCTTCCAGAGCAGCCTGTATTTCTCCTGAGGTTCCCTGTGGGGGGTTTTTCTTTGTATCCCGAATAATTCTTCTGGCAGTTTTGGATGCAATTTTTCTTGGTCTACCTGAACTTGGCTTGGTATAAAGAGATCCCTGAATTTTCCACTTCTTAATAAAGGATTGAACAATACTTACTGGCTTTAAGGCTTTGGGTTTGTATATCTTTATAAAGTACCATTACCTTGCTACACTGGTCTTTTGACAGTTCTTTTCTGCTCCCCATGGCTCAGTATCTACCCTGCTCAGTGCATTCACATGAGAGGTAACAAACTCATTGACTATTTATACACAGACACTATTTGCAATTTAAAAAGCCACAGATGTGGGAAATATGTCTATGAGACTCGGCTGATCACAGATCGGAGTAAGGGGTCGATCCCGACCCCTTACCACGTGATCAGCTGTCAGCCAATGACAGCTATCATGTGATGTAAACAGAGCTGGTAAGCGGCTATTTTTTCTCCTTGTGCTGGTAGCGTGAGGAGAAATAAAAAAGCCGATCACCCTCAGCTGTGAGAGGGACTTCAGTCCCAATCGTGGAGAGGTTTCTGTGGCCACCTGTGCCATCTACCAGTGCCCACCAGTGTCACCTATCAGTGCCCACAGTACCACCTATCAGTGCCCACAGTGTCACCTATCAGTGCCCACAGTGCCACCTATAAATGTCTCCAATCAGTGCCTCATCACCAGTGCTGCCTATCAATACCACCTATCAGTGCCACCCATCAGTGCCCATCAGTGCCATCTTATCAGTGCCTATCAGTGTCGTCTTATCAGTGCCTATCAGTACAGCCCATCAGTGCCCATCAGTGCAGCCTCATCAGCGAATATCAATGAAGGAGAAAAATTACCCATTTGCTAAATTTGATAACAAACTATGAAACATGTCTTTTTTTGTTTGTTTAGCAAAAAATAAAAACCCAAGTGGTGATTAACCACTTCAGCCACGGACCAATTTGCAGCTAAAGGACCAGGCCCCTTTTTGCGATTCGGCACTGCGTCGCTTTAACTGACAATTGCGCGGTCGTGCGGCGTGGCTCCCAAACAAAATTGGCGTCCTTTTTTTTCCCGCAAATAGAGCTTTATTTTGGTGGTATTTGATCACCTCTGCAGTTTTTATTTTTTGCGCTATAAACAAAAATAGAGCGACAATTTTGAAAAAAATGCAATATTTTTAACTATAATAAATATCCCCAAAAAATATATAAAAAAAATGTTTTTCCTCAGTTTAGGCCGATATGTATTCTTCTACATATTTTTGGTAAAAAAAATCGCAATAAGCGTTTATTGATTGGTTTGTGCAAAAGTTATAGCGTCTACAAAATAGGGGATAGTTTTATGGCATTTTTATTAATAATTTTTTTTCTACTAGTAATGGCGGCGATCAGCGATTTTTATTGTGACTGCGACATTATGGCGGACACGTCGGACAATTTTGACACATTTTTGGGACCATTGGCAGCGATCAGTGCAATTAAAAATGCATTGATTACTGTAAAAATGTCACTGGCAGTGAAGGGGTTAACCACTAGGGGGGCGGGGAGGGGTTAAGTGTTCCTAGGGGCGTGTTTCTAACTGTCTGGGGGCGTGGCTTGGCGTGTGACATCACTGATCGTCTTTCCCTATGACAGGGAACAGACGATCAGTGACAGTGTCACTAGGAAGCACGGGGAGAGGTTTGCTTACACATACCTCTCCCCCGTTCTTCAGCTCTGTGACCCAAGACTTGGGGTTCCCAATGAATGGCCCTCGGTATATGGACTATGTCTAGTTTGTTTTTAGCACCTTATGGTGCATGATTGTTGTGACTGTAATTGCGGAAGCAGAATCAATACGACTACCTGTGTTTTTTTACTAATGAACTGTGATGAATACATTTTGTATATTTTTATATTTATTAACTGTGCCCCTGTGCCCACTCTGGGCATTGATGGTTGGACATTCCACCCTATAAAACCACTGGTATAAGCATGCATATTTAATACACCACATTATTGTGTGCCATTAAAGATTGTTTTGTTATATTATGCATTAATTCATGTGTTGTTTTATATGGTTTACCCTCTTCATCTGTCTGGGTCCTGAAGAAGCCAAATATCTGGCGAAACACGTTGACCTTGCAGGCACTAGCAAACGCTCACTTCATCTATACTGGACTTAGTCTGTATATTAATTTCACACATAGAGCTATTTAGATACATATTTAGAAGGTATTAGTTCCCCAATATATATAGGGTATAATATGGATGTTTTTATCTTTTTTACTGTTGTACAATAAAGTTTATATTTTATTCTAATTTACTGGTATCTCCTGTGCTGTGCTGCTATAGTGCGTATTTCTTGGTAGCTGGAGGTTATTTTCTTCAGTTGTTACCTACATTATATTACCAAAAGTATTGGGACGCCGGCCTTCACACGCATATGAACTTTAATGGCATCCCAGTCTTATTCCGTAGGGTTCAATATTGAGTTGGCCCACCTTTTACAGCTATAACAGCTTCAACTCTTCTGGGAAGGTGTTCTACCAGATTGAGGTGTGCAGGCCAGTCAAGTTCCTCCCCCCCAAACTCGCTCATCCATGTCTTTATGGACTTTGCTTTGTGCACTGGTCCAAACCATTTGGTGGAGGGGGGATTATGGTGGGGGGTTGTTTTTCAGGGGTTGGGATTGGCCCCTTAGTTCCAGTGAAGGGAATTCTTAAGGCGTCAGCATACCAAGACATTTTGGACAATTTCATGCTCCCAACATTGTGGGAACAATTTGGGGACGGTCCCTTCCTGTTCCAACATGACTGCCCACCAGTGCACAAAGAAAGGTCCATAAAGACATGGATGAGCGAGTTTGGGGTGGAGGAACTTGACTGGCCTGCACAGAGTCCTGTCTTTTCTGATGAATTAGAGCAGAGACTGCGAGCCAGCCCTTCTCGTTCCAACAATCAGTGCCTGACCTCACAAATGCTAATCTGAAATAATGGTCAAACGTTCCCCTAAACCTGGTGGACGGCCTTCCCAGAAGAGTTGAAGCTGTTATAGCTGCAAAGGGTGGGCCAACTCAAAATTGAACCCTACAGACTAATGCCCCGTACCCACGGTCGGAAATTCCGACCACAAAATCCGTCTGATTTTTTCCGACGGATTTTGTCCGACACTGGTGTTGCATACACACGGTCGGACAAAGTTGTCGGAAAATCCGATCATCCTGAATGTGGTGACGTTCGTTGCGTACGACGGGACTACGTAGAGGCTAGTAGCCAATAGCTTTGGTCTTGTAATGTGATCTGAGCATGCGTGGCACTTTGTCCGTCGGAATTCGCTACACACGATCGGAAAAAGTCCGATAGGACTTTGTTGTCGGAAAATTTGAGAGCAGGATCTCAAACTTTTTCTGTCGGAAATTCCGACGGAAAAAGTCAGATGGAGCCCACACACGGTTGGAATTTCCGACAACATGGTCCGATCGGACATTTTCCATCGGAAAATCCTACCGTGTGTATGGGGCATAAGACTGGGATGTCATTAAAGTTCATGTAAAGGCAGGTGTCCCAATACTTTTGGTAATATAGTGTATTTTCTATATATTTTTGGATGAGGCCTGAAAGTCTCTTTTTCTGTTTTGCATATTTCTTAACTGTGTTGTCATTGTCTTATCTATGGAGGCCACCAAGTCCCCTTTTGTACAGAATCATTGGATTCCTAAGGTTGTTCTGGATTGCGCCATACTTTGTTCTATACATCATCTCTACATTTGTGCAGTTCAGTTATCATCCACATTTCTCCCAGTTCTTACCAAAGGACTTGTTTCCTTTTATGTTGTTCTTTCCAGAATTATCATTGACCTTCACCAGTAGAATAAAATGGCAAGATTGTAGCAGAATACATTTTGGCCTAAATTTATGAAGAAATATTATTTATTTGCACAATTTTACAACAGAAACCAAGAAAAACGCATTTTCTTTTTATTTTTTAATTTTCAGTCTTTTTTATTTATTTAGCAAAAAATAAAAAAACTCAGTGGGGATTAACCACTTCAATACCGGCACTTAGACACCTTCCTGCCCAGGCCAATTTTCAGCTTTCAACGCTGTCGCACTTTGAATGACAATTGCGCGGTCATGCTACACTGTACCCAAACAAATTTTTTATCATTTTGTTTCCACAAATAGAGCTTTCTTTTGGTGGTATTTGATCACCTCTGTGATTTTTATTTTTTGCGCAACAAGTAAAAAAAATACCGAAAATGTAGAAAAAAAACAAGTTTTTCTTTTGTTTCTGTTAAATTTTTTTGTAAATAAGTACATTTTCTTCTTCAATGACGGGCACTGATATGGCTGCACTGACGGACACTGATGGGCACCAATGAGGTGGCACCAATGAGGTGGTACTGATGAGGGTGCACTGATGGGCACTGATGATGGGCACTGATAGGTGGCACTGGTATACGGCACTGATGGGCACTCATAGGCAGCACTGATGGGTACTTATGGGTGGCACTGGTAGGTACTTATGGGTGGCGCTGGTAGGTACTTATGGGTGGCACTGATAGGTGGCCACTGATAGGTGGCACTGATGGACACTGATGGGTGGCATTGCTGGGCATTCGTTTTGTAAATTGCCACAGAGGTGCCAGTCAGTGCCCATTTGTGGCATATTTTGTGGCATATTTTTTACATGTGGTTGACCATGGGGGATGTACCTGGCCATCCACATGCTGGGGGCTTCCCTGGTGGTCTAGTGTGGGCATCTGAGGGGGGCTGCGCTGATAAACAATCAGCACAGACCCCCCCCCCCCTGTCAGGAGAGATGCGGATCGGCTCTCCTCTACTCGCGTCTATCAGACACGAGTGAGGAAAAGCCGATCACCGGCCTTTCCTGTTTACATCGTCGTGATCAGCCGTGATTGGACACAGCTGATCACGTGGTAAAGAGGCTCTTCACCAAGATCGGTGGAGCGGTGTGTCGCGCGGCGCCATGTTATCCTGAAGGACGTCATACGATGCCCAATCGAGATAACAGAACCACTTCCCGGACGTCAATCTGCTATTGACCGGGCGGGAAGTGGTTAAATACCACCAAAAGAAAGCTCTATTTCTGTGAACAAAATGATAAAAATGTCATTTGGGTACAGTGTAGCATGACCGCGCAATTGTCATTCAAAGTGTGACAGCGCTGGAAGCTGAAAATTGGCCTGGGCAGGAAAGGGGGTGAAAATGCCCGGTACTGAAGGGGTTAAAGCATAAATCTGATGACGGGTTCACTCTCATACTCAGAATTCATTTTCAGTTTAATAATAAATTATGAAAAGGGGCTACCGAGCTGCTCGAGCTTCCAGGAGACGCACGGATTCCTCTGCATGAATTATCCTGAACATCTGCAGAGAGTAAATGTGTCACCATTCCTCGGGGGACATCCTGCAGAGAACTCTCATCTGTACAGAAGAACAGATGTCATGTGCTTGTAATGGGGGTTTACTTGTACCGCTGAGCGTTAACCCCTTAACATGATTGTAAACCCTTATATATATATATATATATATATATCTATACCCAGTATAGGGACTACCCTCAGGTGATACACAAAGATTAAACAAATCCTCCTGCATAAGTTGTACCTGTTTATCTGCGGTCCTCTCTCCTCTACATCCATTCTAAGTGATGAATTTTTAAAGCTTGTCAGAGGGTTCAGAAAAAAGGGGGCAGAGAGTTGAAGTTAAACTCGGCAGAGCTCAGTGAGGAGAGCTCTGAGAGCTGATTGGACGGAAGAGACACCCCGTTGCTCCATACAGCATATAGGAACACAACTGAGGCTGTCAATCACAGGCTGTGTGCTGGAGCTCCCTCCCCTATCACCTTTTTCGCTCTTGGTGTCAGGAAAACTTATCAGAAGTGACTCATGCAGATAGCAGAGGAAGCAGGCAGCGGACAGAAATTACACTAATGCCGCATACACACGACCAGACTTTTCGACAGCAAAGGTCCAACAGAATGAATCCGTCAGACAATTCGATCGCGTGTCGGCTCCATCGGACCTTTGCTGTCCAAAAAATATGACGGACTTTAGAAATAGAACATGTTTCCAATTTTTCGGCCGGAACTCCGCCGGACCCAGTTCCTATCAAGAAATCTGGTCGCCTGTGTGCTTGTCCGACGGACAAAAAACCGAGGCTAGGGCAGCTATTGGCTCCTGGCTATGAACTTCCTTATTCTAGTCCGGTCGTACGTCATCGCGTCGAATCCGTCGGACTTTGGTGTGATTGTGTGTGGCCAAGTCCGTTCATTCGGAAAGTTTGTCGGAACTCCGTCGGGAAGACCATCGGACCTAGTCCGTCAAAGTCTGGTCGTGTGTACGCGGCATTAGTGCTCTGGATTGAGACAAGAACACACTATAGAGCAGTGGCGGTGAACCTTGGCACCCCAGATGTTTTGGAACTACAGTTCCCATGATGCTCAGCTACACTGCAGAGTGCATGAGCATCATGGGAAATGTAGTTCCAAAACATCTGGGGTGCCAAGGTTCGTCATCACTGCTATAGAGGGATATGCTTTGTTCATTTTTCATGTCTGAGGTTTACAACCACTTTAGGTAAGTTCAGGGCTGTCCAAGACCCAGTATCTGAACTCTGGACTCTCCATACACCTGGTCACTGTAGGGGGGGAGCTCTCACCTCGGGGCTCAGGGCATGGACACAAATTTATCAAGGCTAAGGCCCTCAAAGCCACCAAATGCTAGCGAACCATCATGGCAGTACCCAACTAATTCAACCACCCGAAACACCTCTGCAGTATTTGTCCTCACATTTCAGGAGGATCTCCTAATGAGAAAATATTTTCCCAAATAAAATAAAAGTCCAGACTAGAGAGCACTTCCTTAACCGCTTCCCGCCCGCCGGCCGTCATTTGACGTCCACTCAGAACGACCTCTCTTGCGCGCCCGTAGGGAGCGGCGATCGGTGGTGCGGTGTATCAGTCTGACACACCGCTACACCGATCTCGGTAAAGAGCCTCTGACGGAGGATCTTTACCATGTGATCAGCCGTGTCCAATCATGGCTGATCACGATGTAAACAGGAAGAGCTGTTGATCGGCTTTTCCTCACTCGGGTCTGACGTCGGCTGCTCTCCTGACAGGGGGGGGGGGTCTGAGGTGATTGTTGATCAGTGCAGCCCCCCCTTGGATGCCCACCCAGGACCACCAGGATGTCGCCAGGACCACTGGGGATTGGCACCACCCTAGACCACCAGAAAAAAGGCCAATCAGTGCCCATCCCCAATGCCTGTCAGTGCCAGTGCCATCATTGATGCCTAGCAATTCCATCTATCAGTGCCCATCAGTGCCATGTATCAGTGCTCAGCAGTGCCGCCTATCAGTGCCCAGCAGTGCCACCTATCAGTGCCACCCATAAGTACCCATCAGTGTGGCCTATCAGTGCCACCCATGAGTGCCCATCAGTGCCGCCTACCAGTGCTCATCAGTGCCCATCAGTGCCACCTCATTAGTGCCACCTCATTGGTGCCACCTCATCGGTGCCGCCTCATCGGTGCCGCCTTATCAGTGCCCATTAGTGAAGGAGAAAACGTACTTATTTACAAAAATTTATAACAGAAAAAAATAAAAACTTTATTTTTTCCAAATTTTAGGTCATTTTTTATTTGTATAGCAAAAAAATAAAAACCGTAGAGGTGATCAAATACCACCAAAAGAAAGCTCTATTTGTGTGAATGAAATGATAAAAATTCTGTTTGGGTACAGTGTAGCATGACCGCGCAATTGTCTTTTAAACAGCGACAGCGCTGAACGCTGAAAATTGGCCTGGGCAGGAAGGGGGTGCAAGTGCCCGGTATTGAGGTGGGTAAACAAAGGTTCCTTTTCTAATTGCGTTTCCAGCAAATACATTTGTGATATTCAATGTTGTTCCATCACAGGCAGGGTACAAACAGCTCCACCAGGAGAAACTCAGTACAAGGTTGGTTTGCTCTAAATTCCCGGGTATAGCTGGCAACGTAATTCCTACTCAACAAGGAGAGAAGTCCATCTCTCCAACAGAGGAGAAAACCCCCCACTCCCTTGATGGGGAGTTCTCACATTGCGCACCCTTAGATTATAATGACCTTGAGAACGTCTCCTTACGACGAAACGCGTCAGCATGGGATCAAAGCTGACGTCATTGTGCTGCCGGAAATGCTGGTGGTCCATTTGTAATATCGCTCTGTAAATTCTGTATAATAGGAGGTGGTTATGGTTTTACGCTATGCGGCTTCTATGGGTCATATCTTTACGGGTGCAACATTACATCTCTGCTAGTGAGGCCTGTGGTTCCCAATACTTGGTCCTGATAGGAGATTGCAGTGAACGCCATGTAGACCTCATATAATCTGGGGTCTAGTAATCTGGTAAGAAGCGGATGGTTTTATGTGGTGGAAGAATCACAAGGTGTTACAAGAACGTTTTTCTTGAACTTTATTTTTATGCAGTTTGCACAGATTTGTACAACTTTCATGAATTCTGGCTTAAAATTACATAGACTGAATTTTATGATGAACTTTACTTGATTTGTTTCTCAATTTATTTGCATGTTTTCCACAGTGAGGCATTTATGCTATTTGTTGATTTATAGGCATTTGTTATTAGTATGATGAAGCATAGAATGGAGTTCTTTCTTCAGTCTGATTCCCAACATCATCCACTGACTCCGCCCCTTTTATCATATACAGAGCCTTGAAAAAGTATTCATACCCCTTGAAATTTTCCACATTTTGTCATGTTACAACCAAAAAAAGTAAATGTATTTTATTGGGATTTTATGTAATAGACCAACACAAAGTGGCCCATAATTGTGAAGTGGAAGAAAAATGATAAATGGTTTTCAAAATGTTTGGGGGGGCATTTGTATGGCTCCCCCCGGAGTCAATACTTTGTAGAAGCACCTTTTGCTGCAGTTACAGCTGCAAGTCTTTTTGGGGATGTCTCTACCAGCTTTGCACATCTAGAGAGGGATATTTTTGTCCATTCTTCTTTGAAAAGCTCAAGCTCTGTCAGATTGGATGGAGAACGTCTGTGAACAGCAATTTTCAAGTCTTGCCACAGATTCTCAATGGGATTTAGGTCTGGAAAAAAAAATGTTTTGATCTAAACCATTCCATTGTAGCTCTGGCTGTATGTTTCGGGTCGTTGTCCTGCTGGAAGGTGAACCTCCGCCCCGGTCTCAAGTCTTTTGCAGACTCTAACAGGTTTTCTTCTAAGATTGTCCTGTATTTGGCTCCATCCATCTTCCCATCAACTCTGACCTTCTTCCCTGTCCCTGCTGAAGAAAAGCATCCCCACCACATGATGCTGCCACCAACATGTTTCACGGTGGGGATGGTGTGTTCAGGGTGATGTGCAGTGTTAGTTTTCCACCACACACAGCGTTTTTCTTTTAGGCCAAAAAGTTAAATTTTGGTCTCATCTGACCAGATCACCTTCTTCCACATGTTTGCTGTGTCCCCCACATGGCTTCTCACAAACTGCAAACAGGACTTCTTATGACTTTCTTTCTCCAATGTCTTTCTTCTTGTCACTCTTCCATAAAGGGCAGATTTGTGGAGAACACGACTAAAGCCCCATACACACGGTCGGACTTTTTCATCAATTTGGTCCGATCGGACAAGGTTGTTGAAAAATCAGACCGTGTGTATGCACCATCGGACAGTGTTCGTCGGTTTGTCCGTCGGACAAAGTCTTATCTCCTGCTGGAAAGATTTCCCGTCAACCCGGTCCGATCACACCAAATCCGAGCGTGTGTACGCTTGTCCGACCGGACAAAGTGCTACGCATGCTCAGATCACATTACAAGACCAAAGCTATTGGCTACTAGCCTCTACGTAGTCCCGTCGTAGGCAACAAACGTCACCACGTTCAGAATGATCGGATTTTCCGACAACTTTGTCCGATCGTGTGTACGCAAAACCAACATCAGACAAAGTATGACGGACATGGTCCGACGGACCTGGTCCACGGATTGTCCGCGCGTGTGTATGGGGCTTTATAGTTGTCCTGTGGACAGATTCTCCCCCCTGAGCTGTGGATCTCTGCAGCTCCTCCAGAGTTACCATGGACCTCTTGGCTCTTCTCTGATGAATGTTCTCCTTACCCGGCCGGTCAGTTTAGGTGGACGGCCATGTCTTGGTAGGTTTGCAGTTGTGCCATACTCTTTCCATTTTCTGATGATGGATTGAACAGAGCTCCGTGAGATGTTCAAAGCTTGGGATATTTTTTTATAACCTAACCCTGCTTTATACTTCTCCACAACTTTATCCCTGACCTGTCTGGTGTGTTCATTGGCCTTCATGATGCTGTTTGTTCACTAAGGTTCTCTAACAAACCTCCGAGGGCTTCACAGAACAGCTGTATTTATACTGAGATTAAATTACACACAGGTGGACTCTATTTACTAATTAGATGACTTCTGGAGGCAATTGGTTCCACTAGATTTTAGTTAGGGGTATCAGAGTAAAAGGGGGCTGAATACAAATGCCCCCCCGCCCCCTCACACTTTTCACATATTTATTTGTAAAAAAATTTGAAAAAACCATTTATCATTTTCCTTCCACTTCACAATTATGAGCCACTTTGTGTTGGTCTATCACATAAAATCCCAATAAAATACATTTACTCTTTTTGGTTGTAACATGACAAAATGTGGAAAATTTCAAGGGGTATGAATACTTTTTCAAGGCACTGTATATTCACATTTCTATTTTTCGGATTTCCGAATTTCGTATTATCGTATTTTTGTATTTTAGAATTTTCGGATTTCCGAATTTCGTATTATCGTATTTTTGTATTTCCGAATTTTGGATTTTCGGATTTCCGAATTTCGGATTTTCGGATTTCCAAATTTTCGGATTTCCGAATTTCGGATTATCGTATTTTTGTATTTTAGAATTTTCGGATTTCCGAATTTCGTATTATCGTATTTTTGTATTTTAGAATTTTAGAATTTTCGAATTTTCGAATTTCCGAATTTCGGATTTTCGGATTTCCGAATTTTCGGATTTTCGGATTTCCGAATTTCGAATTTTCGGATTTCCGAATTTTTGGATTTCCAAATTTTCGGATTTCCGAATTTCGTATTTTTGGATTTACGAATTTACGAATTTTGAATATTCCAATTTTCGGATTTACGAAATTCCGAATTTCTGAATTTTCGGACTTCAAAGATTTGAAAATCCCAAAATTTGAAAATCTGAAAAAAGAAAGAAAATCAGTTTAATTAATAACTAACTATTAAATTAACGAGTACGAATTTATCCGAAGTTACGAATTATCTGAAATAACGAATGCCGCATCTAAACAAATGGAAAAAGGTTTTATTATTATTATTGTTATTTATTATTATTAGATTGTTACGTTCTATTTGGTTAGATGCAGCATTCGTTATTTCAGATAATTCGTAACTTCGGATAAATTTGTGCTCGTTACGTTCACTAACAGACAAATTTCAAAGGGAATTCCAATACCTATAATTGAATAGTTAGTTATTATTTAGAATTAAACAGATTTTCTTTCTTTTTTTCAGATTTGCGATTTTTCAAAAATCCGAAATTCCGAAATTCGGAATCCGAAATTTGGAAATCCGAAATTCGGAAATCCGAAAATACGAAATTCGGAAATTAAAAATTCGGAAATTTGTAATTTCGATAATTCGGAAATTCTGCAATTTCGGAAATTTCGGAAATTCAGCAATTTCGGAAATTCGTAATTTCGCTAATTTTGAAATTTTGAAATTGAAAAATTCGGAAATTCGGAATTAACGAATTTGTCGAAATTCGTTAAACGAATTAGGAACGAAAAGAATTGCACATGTCTAATGCCGTGTCTTGAGCATGAGAAAGCGGGGGGGGGGGGGGGGGGGGTTGACCAGCACCTCAAGGGTGGGACATAAATTAAAAGGCCAACACCCGCCTACAGGCTCAGCACCGGTATCTGCTCCATCCGTATTGGTTGGGAAATGATTTGTTATAAAAGATAAGGCTGATGTTTTATATCTGATGTTTTATATCTGATGTTTTATATCTTTCTCTTTTCAGGGAGAGTCACACGCAACTGAATCAGTAGAATGAAGCCAGAGCTTTTATTACAAACATGACCACAGACTAGGAATCCATCAGTTGTGGTCGGCTCCTTCCCCCGAGACTCCTGACTCAGAAGCAGAAAAAGAAACATCAGCAAGCTAATCGTTTTACCTCCTTTGAGCACAAGATTCGATCCATGGAACATCTATTATGTAATATCATTGTGAGGGAGAGAGAGAGTGCGGTTATTAGGATGGTGGGACTGCGGTGAGGCTGGACACACCACCAAATCCCTCTACGGCTTTTAATGTTTCCTTTAAATCTATTTTAATTGTAATTGTCTCTTAATGTCTGATTGTGTCTCTTCTCACACATATTGAACTGGACAACATTCTTTTTTTTTTGTGTGTGTTTTTGTCTAATGTCGCGTACACATGGTCGGAATTTCTGATGGAAACAGTCTGATATTGAGCTTTTCAACGGATTTTCCGACCGTGTGTATGCCCAACGGTCTTTTTCTGTCGGAATTTCCGACGGACTTTGGATTGAGAACCTGTTCTCAATTTTTCCGACGGAAAACCTTTCTATCGGATTTTCCGACCGTGTGTATGCAATTCCGACACGCAAAATTCCGACGCATGCTCGGAAGCATTAAACTTCCCTTTTATAGTGCTGTCGAACGTGTTTTATGCCGCTGTGTTATTGACCGTCGGAATTTGGTGTGACCGGGTGTAGGCAACACAGTTTGAGCGAAATTCCGTCGGAATTCCGACGGGAAAACCATCAGAGCTTTTTCCGACGAGAATTCTGACCGTGTGTACGCGGCATAAGACGATCAGTTGCCCAAATACTACCATATTACTGGGCGCACCAGTCAGTTCCTTCCGTCACTTTGCCGTCCAGCCCCACCCCTATCTGTAGTTTTACATTTATTTTTTTATTGCCAGGACGGTCCAAAGTAGTATGTTAGGCTTCAGTTTGGATTGGCTGACTATATCAAGGGGTTTTTTCGATACTGCACAATATTTTGAATCAAAAATGTTTTTTTTCTTTTTATTTTAAAAATGCTGAATTTTAACCACTTCAGCTCCTGAAGGTTTTTTTTCCCCCTTCCTGACCAGGCCATTTTTTTTGCTATTCAACACTGCGCTACTTTACCTGGCCATTGTGCGGTCTTGCAACGCTGTACCCAAATAAAATTTATAATATTGTTTTCACACAAATAGAACTTTCTTTTGGTAGTGATTGATCACCACTGGGTTTTTTTTTTCTTTTTTTTTCTGTTTTAATCGTTTTTATTAGTTTTCAAAAGAAAGTAGGTGTAAAATACAGAGCCAGATAATCTATGGCATAACAATTTCGAAAAAATACAAAAGGGTAATTGAAACAACATCAAGCACAATATGTGTAACCGTTACATATACATATACAGAAGATGTAACCACTGTTTTTTTTATTATTATTATTTAATTGAAAAAAAAAGTAGGGCTGTGCAAATTAAAGATTAATTCCTCGATTAATCGTAAATTTTTTTGATCGATCAAATTTTTTTTAATCGATCAAAAATGTTTTGATCGGTACTCACCTCTCCACCAGCTTCCGGGTCTTCAGGGAGTTCTGTTGGAGATCCGGTGACGTCACGGACATAAACGTCACCGGACTCCTCCCCCCCTTCTCCAAGTGCCTCCGTCTGCTAACGAAGAGAAGGGGGGAGGAGTCCGGTGACGTGGAAGTTCTGATTGAACGTAACGCGTACAGGGGAGGAGCTACACATGACGTCACCCGCAGGTGCCCTACAGAACTAACACGATTGTCGGCTTTACATGCTGTGTTTTTATCATCTTTATGTGAGTAGTTTGTGTTTGAACACAAACATTTTATCTTATACTTAAACTGGTGGAACACCCTGAAAATGAAAACTAGTAAAAATGTTAGTAACAATTTAAAAAAAAAAAATAAAAAAAAATTTTTTTTTTTTACTTACCAGAAATGGCTGTTGCTAGGCAGATCGTCCTAATCTGCCTCCTCCAGCGCCGCGGTGATCTTCTCTTCTTCCGTCTTCAGGTGAATGGGGCGCGGTGTGTTATGGGAACTGTGTCCCACAACACACCGCGTTCCCCATTCACAAATGACACTCGCGCATGCGCAGTAGGCCGCGTGAAGCCGTTTCCCTTACGAAGGATGGCGGCGCTGGATCCGGTTCGCCGAGGGACATCTCGGCCTCCACGAAGGACATCGCGGGCGCCCTGGGAGGGTAAGTGTACTTATTAAAAGTCAGCAGCGACTTTTTTTTTTAGCTGCTGACTTTTAAAAAAAATTTTTTGAAGGTGAAACCCCGCTTTAAGCGGTGAGCACTTAGATCTTTTCTTTCTACCCATGACCTGGCGTCCTTGCTGAGATCTAAGGAGACGTGAGAGAAGTTTATGGTCGGTGTTAACCCTTTTGATACCCGCTTGCATGACCACCTGTTTGCCCAGGGGTCCATGCCATAAGGTAAAAAGTGATTAGTTAGACCGGAGGTGGAGGGATTGTCACGCTACTGTGGAAAAAAATTACTGACGTCGGTGCTACAGTTTGAATTTAAAACGTATTTGTGTGAACTGTGAAGTTAAGTCATGGATTGTGGAAACTAACTAGTGTCGGGTGATTGTATATAGTGTATACCACATTTACCACTGACTAATGCAGAGCTGCAATGCAAGGAGATCAGCTAAAAGTAGTTGGATCTGTGTGTGCGTTATAATTAATCAAAATTAGTCAATTAATCGAACATGAAAATTTTAATCAGTAACAGCCCTAAAATAGAGCTTACTTTTGGTAGTGATTGATCACCACTGGGTTTTTTTTTTTTTTTTTTTCGGTTTTAATAGTTTTTATTCGTTTTCCAAAGAAAGTAGGTGTAAAATACAAAGCCAGATAATCTATGGCATAACAATTACAAAAAAATACAAAAGGGTAATTGAAACAACATCAAGCACAGTATATGTAACCGTTACATATACATCTACAGAAGATGTAACCACTGTTTTTTTTTTATTATTATTATTATTTAATTGAAAAAAAAGACCTAAAACTAAAAGCAAAAATTATATTTTTTATTTTCTGCTATAAAACATATCTGTGATGGACCCCCGTACTCAAGATTAGACATGGGCGATAAAAAAAATTTGTTTTGTTTCGTTCCGTACGAAAAAAAAATTGTATTTCGTGTACGAAATTCAATTCGGATTCGTACGAAATACGAATTTTCGGTAGATTCATAAACTTTTTGTTAAAATAATGAAAGTTCGTTATGATGAATTTATCATTATGAGGGGTTCCCACCATCCCTGTGCTGTGCTGACTTCCTGGGGTTTTTAACTTTTAAGTTTGTTAACTTTTTGTAACAATTACGAATGTTCGTTATGATTAATTTATCATTATGAGAGGTTCCCACCATCCCTGTGCTGAGTTCCCGGGTCTGTACACCCGCTGTGTCCATTATGAGGAGTTCCCACCATCCCTGTGCTGAGTCCCCGGGTCTGTACACCCGCTGTGTCCATTATGAGGAGTTCCCACCATCCCTGTGCTGAGTTCCCAGGTCTGTACACCCGCGGTGTCCATTATGAGGGGTTCCCACCATCCCTGTGCTGAGTTCCTGGGTCTGTACACCTGCTGTGTCCATTATGAGAGGTTCCTACCATCTCTGTGCTGTGCTGACTTCCTCTGATTGGTGAACAAAACACCAGTCACAATTCTGTTCATTTGGATCCGAAATTCGTTAACAAAATTTCGTATAAAATTCGTAAGCATAGAAATTCCCATAGGGTTCCCACCATCCCTGTGCTGAGTTCCTGGGTCTGTACACCTGCTGTGTGTCCATTATGAGGGGTTCCCACCATCCCTGTGCTGTGCTGACTTCCTGGGTTTTTAACTTTTAGGTTTGTTAACTTTTCGTAACAACTACGAATTTTCGTTATGAATTTGGATCCGAAATTCGTAAACTAAATTTTGTATTTCGTACGGAATTCGTATGTATAAAAGTTTGTATTTCGGATTCGTACGAATGTACGAATTTCCGGAAATTCATACAAATTTTCCTTTCGTACAAAACTAATCGCACATGTCTACTCAAGATGTCTTCCTCTGTCCGGTACCACACCATCCAAGACCCCTTAGCTTTCCTATTCACTAGTCGTAGCTCAGTGTAGGGTAAAACATCAGACAGTTTATTAGAACCAGAATACAAGTCTTTTATACAGTAGAAGAGGAGGTCCCCCCTCCTGCTCATATTACTCTAACAATAAACCTGTAACCAGAAACAGAATTAACATGAGATAATTAACCAATCCCTTAAAGCAGCCGTTGTGACTCCATTCCCTCCTGAGCATTGTTATGATTAATCAGGATTTCACTACAAGTCAGACTTGTTGTCACTGAGCTTCACACAGTAGATTATACATTATCATAAGTATAAACACAGGACTCCTTCTCACAATAGCAGGAGCTCCAGCAGGAATCAGCCAGTCTCCTACATAGTACAGAGGCCAAATTGATCAGCTCTCTCAACATGTTGAGTTCAGAATCAAACAAACTAAGAATAGTCTTTACATATATCCTGGGAGATATTGTGGATAAATATTACTGTCCCTTTTTAAGTAATCCAAGATATAGTTTATCTGTACCAAGATGGCACAGGGTGACTTAGACATAAGAGGTGCATGGGGAGCTGAAACATGGGTTTCCCAACCTTTCCAAGGGATTCTTGGTTCCACGGGCCCTCCCGTCACAATATCTAATAAAAAAATAAAAACAAAACAAATTTCTTCATAAATTTTGTCCAGTATGTATTCTGTGACATGTCCTTGGTAAATAAAAAATCCCAATAAGTGTATATTGATTGGTTTGCGTGAACGTTATAGCGTCTAGAAAACTATGGTATATATATTGGAAAAATTTTTTGCACTAGTAATGGCAAAAGGTAGAAAGTGACACAAAGTGCAGGGGTCAGTAGTAGGGAGCGTAAATAGCAGAGGTCAGGAGTAAGTAACGCAGGGTGCAGAGGTCAGTAGTGACACAAAATGCAGGGGGTCAATAGCTAGTGGTGAAGAGGTCAGTAGTAAGTGTCACAGAGTGCAGAGGTCAGTAGTATTACAGAGTGCAAAGGGTAAGCAGTAAATAAGTGCAGAGGTCAGGAGTAGGTATTGAAGAGGTCAGTGGCACACAGAGTGCAGATGTCAGAAGTAGGTGATGCAAAGTGCAAGGGTCAGTAGTAGGTGATGCAAAGTGCACAAGTCAGGAGTAAGGAATGCAGGGTGCAGAGGTCAGGAGTAAGTGACAAAAAGTTCAGGGGTCAGTAGAAAGTGATGCAGAGTGCAGGAGTCAGTAGTGGGAGCATAAATTGCAGAGTCCAGTAGTGACACAAAGTACATTTGGCACATTACTGAGGTACCGTCTGTCTGTAAATCCTGATTTCTGATTGGAGGTTCTGGAATGGCGTGGAATATGTGTGGGGTCGCTTGCTACAGTATTTTTTCCGTGAACCTCCAAATATAGATATGAAGAGGATCTGATTCCCACATATCTCCACTTTGTGTAAAATTCCGCCATATGGACTTCTTCCATTACTGAGGATTGAGCAATATATACAGGGGAAAATCCTAACATATTACAGCCATATATCTATTCATTTGTTTTATTCCTGGAAGATGTGAGAAGGAAAAGATAACCTCAGCCAGGAATAGTCCTCATTTCAGGCCTGAACAGACATATTGTAACTAGATATTTATTGTGTGTATATTACCGTCTCGTCCGTCCACGCACCGCGCCAATTATCTGGACGTTTCCTAATAACAGCGGCTGAGTCACTAAAGTTCCACCTCCTTGACATCACTGAGAGCCCACCAGTGGATGAGGATTCGGAGCTGCTGTGCTCAAAGAGCCTGAATCGGCACCCACAGCAGTACCTTAATCACTTGACCTCTGGAAGATTTACCCCCCTTCATGACCAGGCCATTTTTTATTTTTTTTGCGATACAGTACTGCGTTACTTTAACTGACAATTGCACGGTCATGCAACACTGTACCCAAATAAAATGTATGTCTTTTTTTCCCCCACAAAAGTTTTCGTTCAGTGGTATTTGATCACTTCTGTGTTTTTTATTTCTTGCGCTATCAATGAAAAAAGACAAAAAAAATTGAAAAAAAAAAACAATATTTTTTTTACTTTCTGCTATAAAACATATCCAATAAAAAAATGTAAAAAATCGAATTTCTTCATCAATTCAGGCCAATTTGTATTCTGCTTCATATTTTTGGTAGGAAAAATCCCAATAAGTGTATATTGATCAGTTTACGCAAAAGTTATGGCATCTGCCAGTGGTGTCGCTAGGGGGTGGCTTTTGGGGATATAGCCCCGAATATGGGGCCCATAGCCCAGAGTGTCTGCAGGGGTCCCCAAGGGGAGGGGAGGCTCTCTGGGGACCCTGATGTAAGGGGGGGCTCTCTGGGGACCCTGATGTAAGGGGGGGCTCTCTGGGGACCCTGATGTAAATGGGGGGGGGGCTCTCTGGGGACCCTGAGGCACGGGGGAGGCTCTCGGGGGACCCCGATTTCAGGGGGAGGTTCTCTGGGGACCCTGATTTAAGGGGGAGGCTCTCTGGGAACCCTAATGTAAGGGGGAGGCTCTCTGGGAACCCTAATGTAAGGGGGCTCTCTGGGGACCCCGACGCAAGGGGGAGGCTCTCTGGGGACTTTGATGTAGGGAGGAGGCTCTCTAGGGACCCTGATCTAAGGGGGGGGGCTCTCTGAAGACCCTGATGTAAGGGGGAGGCTCTCTGGGAACCCTAATGTAAGGGGGCTCTCTGGGAACCCTAATGTAAGGGGGCTCTCTGGGGACCCCGACGCAAGGGGGAGGCTCTCTGGGGACTTTGATGTAGGGAGGAGGCTCTCTAGGGACCCTGATCTAAGGGGGGGGGGCTCTCTGAAGACCCTGATGTAAGGGGGAGGCTCTCTGGGAACCCTAATGTAAGGGGGCTCTCTGGGGACCCTGACGCAAGGGGGAGGCTCTCTGGGGACTTTGATGTAGGGAGGGGGCTCTCTAGGGACCCTGATGTAAGGGGGGCTCTCTGGGGACCCTGATGTAAGGGGGGGGGCTTTCTGGGGACCCTGATGTAAGTGGGGCTCTCTGGGGACCCTGAAGTAAGTGGGGCTCTCTGGGGACCCTGATGTAAGTGCCTTCCTCTGGATCAACTGTGGGTATAGAATGGGGTATATGGGATTGTATGATATATTTTTATTTTTTATTTTTTTTATTTGTGGTTGAACTGGATGGACTTGTGTCTTTTTTCAACCTAACTAACTATGTAACTATGTAAGTGGGGGGGGGGGGCTCTCTGGGGACCCTGATTTAAGGGGGAGGCTCTCTGGGGACCCTGATGTAAGGGGGGGCTCTCTAGGGACCCTGATGTAAGTGGGGCTCTCTGGGGACCCTGATGTAAGGGGGGCTCTCTGGGGACTCTGATGTAAGTTGGGGGCTCTCTGGGGACCCTGATGTAAGGGAGGCTCTCTGGGGACCCTGATTTAAGGGGGGCTCTCTGGGGACCCTGATTTAAGGGGGAGGCTCTCTGGGGACCCTGATTTAAGGGGGGCTCTCTGGGGACCCTGATTTAAGGGGGAGGCTCTCTGGGGACCAGACAAATGTTGGCTAGCAGGTTCTCAAATTTTCCGCCAACAAGTTTTTGTTGTCGGACTTTCCGATCGTGTGTACACAAGTCCGTCGCACAAAAGTCCACGCATGCTCGGAATCAATGCTCACCAAACACAACATAAGCAGAAGGAGCCTAAAGGGCGGCGCATGACTACTGAACTTCCTTTTTATCGGCTCGCCGTACGTCTTGTACATCACTACATTCGTAATTGTTGGCCAACATTTGTGTGACCGTGTGTATGCAAGACTAGACATGTGCAATTAGTTTCGTTTTTTTTCGTTTTTCGTTTTTTTTCGTTATATTCGTTCATTCGTTCTCGTACGAATGAACGAACGATTCGCTAGAAAATTTTAACGAATAACGAATCGTTCGAATCGAACGAATACGAAAAACAACGAAAATCCGAAATAACCAAATTAGAAACAACGAAACTACGAAAGAAGAATATCCGAAAAACGAAAACGGGAACAACGAAAATCAAAATGAACGAAAAAATTCGTACATTCGTAACTTTTTTTATTTTTTTTGTTGAATTGGTAATTTTCCGTGTCCCTTACAGTGGCGCTGCTTAACGTGCCTCGAATGGATTGAACGAAAAAATTTGTACATTGGTAACTTTTTTTTTTTTTTTTTTTTTTTTTTCGATTCGTCATTTTCCGTGTCTCTTACAATGGCGCTGCTTAACGTGCTTCGAATGGATCGAACGAAAAAATTCGTACATTCGTAACTTTTTTTTTTTTTTTTTCGATTCGTAATTTTCCGTGTCTCTTACAATGGCGCTGCTTAACGTGCTTCGAATGGATCGAACGAAAAAATTCGTACATTCGTAACTTATTTTTTTTTTTTTTTTTTTTTTTTTTCGATTCGTAATTTTCCGTGTCTCCTACAATGGCGCTGCTTAACGTGCTTCGAATGGATTGAACGAAAAAATTCGTACATTCGTAACTTTTTTTTTCGATTCGTAATTTTCCGTGTCTCTTACAATGTAATAATAGCATACACATTATATAAAATTATGAATTATGCTCCGATTACGAATCTACGAAAACAATGTTACGAAAGTACGAATAAATCAATCTAACGAAAGTACTAATGTAACTAAATCTACGAAAATACAATGCGTCCGAATTTCGAATAAACGAAAATTAAACTAACAGAAAAACGAATCAACGGAAAAATAACTCTTACGAAAATACGAATCGTTACGAATACGAACACCGACGACTTACGAATTTACGAATCGTTACGAATCAACGGAAACTAAAAAAACGAAACGAAAATAAACAAATTTTTCTGTTGTGCACATGTCTATGCAAGACAAGACAACAACCTTCAAACAAAATTCCACGGTTTTGTTGGCGGAAAGTCCGATCGTGTGTACGAGGCATAAGAGTATAACAAGAAACAGGACTCGAGCTCTACTGCTCTGTTAACCTTGTGTTGCTGGAGACCGGTGCACTTAGCTGGGATATTAACTCCCGAAACATAACACAACCAAATGCAAGAAAATTCTGGATATTAGACCAAAGAGTTGTAGGACTGGACCTAAAAGTGCAGTATAGTTTACATTTTATGCTCTGTAAGCCTACTCTGATCTTTATCCAAACCAACAAATGTGTATCGTGTTAAAAGCAATGGAGGCGATAATCCGAAGAAGGTGCCGCCTCATAAAACCTATAGAGGGATCTCCAAGGTCTTTGACTGCAGTATTTTGAGGTAGTTGATAAACTTTCAGCTGCATCCAGGAAAGACGATCTATCGAAATTTTCAAAAAGACACTTAAAGTTTACAGAAGGAGCGTTTTTTAATTTTTTTTTTTCTTTAATCCAGGAAAAGCTTATCAAAAATACACTATATTACCAAAAGTATTGGGACGCCTGCCTTTACACGCACATGAACTTTAATGGCATCCCAGTCTTATGCCCCCGTACACACGGTCGGAAATTCCGACCACAAAATCCGTCTGACTTTTTCCGACGGATTTAGTCCGACACTGGTGTTGCATACACACGGTCGGACAAAGTTGTCGGAAAATCCGATCATTCTGAACGTGGCGACGTTCGTTACGTACGACGGAACTACGTAGAGGCTAGTAGCCAATAGCTTTGGTCTCGTAATGTGATCTGAGCATGCGTGGCACTTTGTCCGTCGGAATTCTCTACACACGATCGGAAAAAGTCCGATCGGATTTTGTTGTCGGAAAATTTGAGAGCAGGAGATAAAACTTTGTCCGTCGGAAAATCCGATGGAAAATGTCCGATGGAGCCTACACACGGTCGGAATTTCCGACAACATTGTCCGATAGGACCTTTTTCGTCGGAAAATCCGACCGTGTGTATGGGGCATTAGTCCGTAGGGTTCATTATTGAGTTGGCCCACCCTTTGCAGCTATAACAGCTTCAACTCTTCTGGGAAGGCCGTCCACAAGGTTTAGGAGTGTGTCTATGGGAATGTTTGACCGTTCTTCCAGAAGAGCATTTGTGAGGTCAGACACTGATGTTGGAGGAGAAAGCCTGGCTCGCAGTCTCCGCTCTAATTTATCCCAAAGGTGTTCTATGGGGTTGAAGTCAGGACTAATTGCATCCCAGTTTTAGTCCATAGGGTTCAATATTGAGTTGGCCCACACTTTGCAGCTATAACAGCTTCAACTCTTCTGGGAAGGTGTTCTATCGGATTGAGGTCAGGACTCTGTGCAGGCCAGTCAAGTTCCTCCACCCCAAACTCACTCATCCATGTCTTTGTGCACTGGTGCGCAGTCATGTTGGAACAGAAAGGGGCCATCCCCAAACTGTTCCCACAAAGTTGGGAGCCTGAAATAGTCCAAAATGTCTTGGTATGCCGACGCCTTAAAAGTTCCCTTCACTGGAACTAAGGGACCAAACCCAACCCCTGAAAAATGACCCCCACACCATAATCCCCCCTCCACCAAATGGTTTGGACCAGTGCACAAAGCAAGGTCTATAGAGACATGGGTGAGCAAGTTTTGGGTGGAGGAACTTGACTGGCCTGCACACATACAGCTCCAGATCACAGACAGGTTGAGCCGCTGAGCAGAGTCAGCTCCGACAGATCTCCCCCTCCCCCTGCTGCCCGCACAGCCAGACAGGAGAGGAGAGACCTGCTTCTGCTCCTCCTCCTCCCGCCCTCTCCTCCTGTGTCTGCCCCGCCCACTCTCCTCGGTAGTGTTCTCTGTTCTGCCTCAGAGAAGGGGATGTGGGCGGGAAGATTCAAGCTGAAGCCCATCAAACAGAAAAGTAAAAGTGAAGTCTGATCCATCCATCCAGTCCCTCCTGCCTCCCAGTGAGTACACTGATGTAGGGGATTCCCTTCCTTCCCTTCTTCCTCCATCCCCCTCGCTTTCTTTCTTTCCTTCAAACTTTACTTTATTTTTTTCTTTTCTTTCTTTTATCTTTCTTTCCTTCTTTTTCTTTCTTTCTCTTTCTTTCTTTCTTTCTCTTTTTCTTTCTTTCTTTCTCTCTTTCTTTCTTTCTTTATTTCTTTCCTTCCATCTTTCTTTCTTTCTTTCTTTCTTCTCTCTTTCTTTCTTTCTTTCTTTTTTCTTTCTTTCTTCCCTTCCATCTTTCTTTCTTTCTTTCCATCTTTCCTTTCTCTTTCTTTCTTTTTCTTTCTTCCTTTCTTTCCTTTCTTTCTTTCTTTCTTTCTTTTTCTTTCTTTTTCTTTTCTTTCTTTTTTCCTTTCTTTCTTTCCTTCTTTCTTTTCTTTTTTCCCTTCCATCTTTCTTTCTTTCTTTCCTTCCATCTTTCCTTTCTCTTTCTTTCTTTCTTTTTTCATTCTCTCTTTTTTTCTTCCCTTCCATCTTTCTTTCTTTCTTTCTTTCTTTCTTTCTTTCTTTCTTTCCTTCTCTCACTCTTTCTTCCCTTCCATCTTTCTTTCTTTCTTCCTTTTTTTTCTTTCTTTCTTTCTTCCCTTCCATCTTTCTTTCTTTCTTTCTTTCTTTTTCTTTCCTTTCTCTTTTTTTCTTTCTTTCCTTCCATCTTTCCTTCCTTTCTTTCCTTCCATCTTTTCTTTTTTTTCTTTCTTTCTTTCTTTCTTTCCATCTTTCTTTCTCCACCCATCCCCCTATATTTCTCTCTTTCTGTGTCAGCCTGCCAGAATAGGTAGGATCTGTGAGAGCAGCTTCCCTTCCCTCTGCTTGAGGAGAATATATCTTTATTATTCCTTACTGTCCCTATACTGTCCCTATACTGTCTCCTCCTGCCCCCTGTACTGTGCCCACTTACCTACCCCCTGTACTGTTCCCTCCTATTTTTTTTTTCTTTCTTTTATCTTTCTTTCCTTCTTTTTCTTTCTTTCTTTCCTTCTCTTTCTTTTTTCCTTCCATCTTTCTTTCTTTCTTTCTTTCTTTCTTTCTTTCTTCTCTCTTTCTTTCTTTCTTTCCATCTTTTTCTTTCTCTTTCTTTCCTTCCATCTTTCCTTTCTTTCTTTCTTTCCTTCCATCTTTTCTTCTTTTTTTCTTTCTTTTTCTTTCTTTCTTTTCTTTCTTTCTTTTCTTTCTTTCTTTCTTTCTTTTCTTTCTTCTTTCCTTCCATCTTTCCTTTCTCTTTCTTTCTTTCTTTCTTTCTTTCATTCTCTCTTTTTTTCTTCCCTTCCATCTTTCTTTCTTTCCTTCCACCTTTCTTTCTTTCTCTTTATTTCTTTCTTTCCTTCTCTCACTCTTTCTTCCCTTCCATCTTTCTTTCTTCCTTTTTTTTTCTTTCTTTCTTCCCTTCCATCTTTCTTTCTTTCTTTGTTTTCTCTTTTTTTTTTTTCTTTCCTTCCATCTTTCCTTCCTTTCTTTCCTTCCATCTTTTCTTTTTTTTCTTTCTTTCTTTCTTTCCATCTTTCTTTCTCCACCCATCCCCCTATATTTCTCTCTTTCCGTGTCAGCCTGCCAGAATAGGTAGGATCTGTGAGAGCAGCTTCCCTTCCCTCTGCTTGAGGAGAATATATCTTTATTATTCCTTACTGTCCCTATACTGTCTCCTCCTGCCCCCTGTACTGTGCCCACTTACCTACCCCCTGTACTGTTCCCTCCTATTTTTTTCTTTCTTTCTTTTATCTTTCTTTCCTTCTTTTTCTTTTTTTCTTTCCTTCTCTCTTTCTTTCTTTCCTTCCATCTTTCTTTCTTTCTTTCTTTCTTTCATTCTCTCTTTCTTTCTTTCCATCTTTTTCTTTTCTTTCTTTCCTTTCCATCTTTCCTTTCTTTCTTTCTTTCTTTCCTTCCATCTTTTCTTTCTTTTCTTTCTTTCTTTCTTTCTTTCTTTCTTTCTTTCTTTCTTTCTTTCTTTCTTTCTTTCCTTCCATCTTTCCTTTCTCTTTCTTTCTTTCTTTCTTTCTTTCTTTCTCTCATTCTTTTTTTTTCTTCCCTTCCATCTTTCTTTCTTTCCTTCCACCTTTCTTTCTTTCTTTCTTTCTTTCTCTTTATTTCTTTCTTTCCTTCTCTCACTCTTTCTTCCCTTCCATCTTTCTTTCTTTCTTCCTTTTTTTTCTTTCTTTCTTTCTTTCTTTCTTTCCTTCCATCTTTCTTTTTTTCTTTCTTTTTTTTCTTTCTTTTTTTCTTTCTTTCCTTCCATCTTTCCTTCCTTTCTTTCCTTCCATCTTTTCTTTTTTTTCTTTCTTTCTTTCTTTCCATCTTTCTTTCTCCACCCATCCCCCTTTATTTCTCTCTTTCTGTGTCAGCCTGCCAGAATAGGTAGGATCTGTGAGAGCAGCTTCCCTTCCCTCTGCTTGAGGAGAATATATCTTTATTATTCCTTACTGTCCCTATACTGCCCCTATACTGTCTCCTCCTGCCCCCTGTACTGTGCCCACTTACCTACCCCCTATACTGTTCCCTCCTGCCCCTGTACTGTGCCCACTTACCTACCCCCTGTACTGTTCCCTCCTGCCACTGTACTGTGCCCACTTACCTACCCCGTGTACTGTTCCCTCCTGCCCCTATCCTGTGCCCACTTACCTACCCCCTGTACTGTTCCCTCCTGCCACTGTACTGTGCCCACTTACCTACCCCGTGTACTGTTCCCTCCTGCCCCTATCCTGTGCCCACTTACCTACCCCCTGTACTGTTCCCTCCTGCCACTGTACTGTGCCCACTTACCTACCCCGTGTACTGTTCCCTCCTGCCCCTGTACTGTGCCCACTTACCTACCCCCTGTACTGTTCCCTCCTGCCTCTGTACTGTGCCCACTTACCTACCCCTGTACTGTTCCCTCCTGCCCCTGTACTGTGCCCACTTACCTACCCCCTGTACTGTTCCCTCCTGCCCCTGTACTGTGCCCACTTACCTACCCCCTGTACTGTTCCCTCCTGCACCCTGTACTGTGCCCACTTACCTACCCCCTGTACTGTTCCCTCCTGCGCCCTCTACTGTCCACTCCCCTATACTGTACCCTCCTAATACAGTTAATTATCATCCCTTGAATTATTTTTCCCATTATAGGAGTGATTGGGGCCTCAAGTCTAAGTTTTGCCTAAGAGGCCTCACAAAGTCTAGAGCCGCCTCTGGCCGGGACAGTCTTCAAAGTCCAGCGTTAAACCCGATTGAGCTGATTTGGGATGAACTGGACAGAAGGGTGAAAGAAAACCTTCGTCTTTGAAAGAACTTCTGAACCCGTGGACTTTCCAAATAATATTTGATTTAACTCGTGGAAAGATTGCTATAAGTGTGTTCAGCTATTATATCTGCTCAGCGAGGCTACATTGAGGAGTGAACATTTCAGATTACTTTTTGCTAAACAAGATGATTTTCTTAATCTTCATTTGTTCGTTTGATTTATGTTTTTAATTCCAGAGTGCAGAGTAATGAAACGGCATAGCTATCAGTGAAAACTGGAAAACTGGGGGTGGTGTTCCAAAACATGAAAATATGGATATACGGTGTATAGATAGTCTCACAGTAATGTAGGCAGCCCCTCCAAGAAATTATCAAGAATGGTGCAGGCAGGGGCGGACTGACCATTCGGCCACTCGGGCACTACCCGAGGGCCCCGGGCCACTAGAGGGCCCTATCAGGGTTGCCAGCTTCAGTAAAACCAGGGACAGTATGTAAAAATCTGTGTTTTTTTTTACATCTGTCTCTGAAATGTCCCTTACCGACATCCTTTTGGTCTAAAAATCCAGAGATTATAGCTGCCCCACCTCTCCAGTACCTTCTCAGCCAATAGAAACATGTCTGTGTATACTGTGTGAGTGTATACTGTGTGGCCCCATAATCTCCTATTGCCCAGGGGCCCCATGAGTTGTCAGTCCGCCTCTGGGTGCAGGTAGAGGGCAGCAGCATCTCCTTCCTGGCTTCTGAAGACACACTGAGGCTCGACCACTAACTGCACTGTGTGGATGACAAGCTCTTATCCTTGTGCACTTTGTGAGTTGCCACTTGTTCTATATCCCGCACTTAGTTGGCGCCCTCTGCTGTTTCCTTTATGTGGGCAGTACCCACCTTGTTATGGTCTCCAGGGTGCCAGTAGGCATGGCATGTACCCAAAACTCATCTTACAATAGTTTCAAACCACTATGGATTGTAACTTTTTGATGCAAGCTTTATTTCAATAAATGGTACACTAGTCTGCATATCATTTTTCTGGATTTTATATAAATTTTACTATATATATATATATATATATATACTGTATTTATGTATAGTAAAACAGTCGTTGACATCTCCATAACAGGTTTCTGTATAACCGCCAAGAGTTTGCCCGGTTGGTGGTGGAGCCCAGTTTAGCGCACGTGGACCTACAGGACTGATGTCGATGGGATGACTAGACACAGCTGGATCCGGTAAAACAGATGAAATGGATCAAGAGCTCATGTGAGTTAGTTCAGAGGAAGACAAGTCTGGAGGTGTCGTGTCTTCGCTGTTCTTCCCATGAGCACTCCTGGCACACAAGGCAGGAAGGCAGGAAGGGGGAGGCCTGGCTGTGTCACCATGGCCAGAAGCCTCTCTTAATCTGCTCCATCCTTCTACGATCGGGTGCGGATTCCCAGGCTTTATAACTGTGTATAAGAAATAAATGAGAATCAGTCTGTATGAGATGAGAGCGCCTGAGGACTGGAAAAAAAAAAAATCCTGGATGGAGAATGGAGGGTGCAGCCAGTGTGTGCAGGACCCATGTAAAAGAAAGTCATCGTTTTGTGAAAGGCCAAATGCACCCCACCCAAATCCAGTATTGCGCATTAAGGTGGTGTTGTGTACAATGTGCCAATGGAACATTTCACCCAGGGCAACTCAGCAATGGCATGCAATGCCAAGCTGCAGCAAGCAAAGCAAGAAGAATATTAGCATGCAATAAAAAGGGAATTTTCTCCAGAGATAAAACTATAATCCTACCATTTTGTAAAACTCTGGTTCCGCCACATCTTGAGTATTCCATCCAGTTCTGGTCACCTTAACCAGTTGGAGACTGTGGGCGTGCTAGACACGCCCAATAAAAGTCATCATTGTACACAGGGTGTGTCCAATACGTCCAGTTCTGCCCTGCTGCCGGGATCCCCTCCCTGTCCCAGTACAAGGCAATTCAGCTCTGATGAATCATTAGCTGCATTGCCGAGTACACAGGCAAGATCGGCAGCAGGATCTGTCAAAAGAAAAAGTCTGGCAATTGTTGTAATATGTTGGCCGATTTATGTGGGATTTTATATTATTATTATATATATATGTGTACTGTATTACACACACAGTATAAGATTGACCAGGCCAGATGTCAGTTGACATTGTTATCTGTTAACCTAATTACACATATCAAAGGGGAAGTGGCCAAACAAGAATTACTCCACATATCAAAGGGGAACAGATAATGATTCTGGGCTATGTTGATGTTAATATGCAAGAATGCAGATTAGGGCAGTTTATGACTACAGCTGTTCACAGCTTGGGGTGATCTGCTGTCACTCTGAAAGACAGGAGCAGATCAAAGCAAATTGCTCAGCCATTCAGTGTGTGTGGGGGATATAAAATGGCTTTCAATCTATCTCAAGAAGGTTTTTGTGATTATAAAGGTACAGGTCTAGGAGAAATATTCGCTGTCATGATTGTACTCTGTTGGATTTTGTCATCTACTACAAGAGTGTTCTGTTTTGGAAGCCAATAATATCTCTCTCTAGAGAATTGTGTTTGCTGCGGGACAATACTTTTTAATAACTACATACCATCTACGAACTATATATTAGATCAGGGGTCTTCAAACTACGGCCCTCCAGTTGTTCCGGAACTACAATTCCCATCATGCCCAGTCATGTCTGTGAATGTCAGAGTTTTGCAATGCCTCATGGGATGTGTAGTTCTGCAACAGCTGGAGGGCCGTAGTTTGAGGATTCCTGTATTAGATCACTACAGCAATGTTTATCAACAACATTGCTCAGCTGCAAATACAGAAAGATACAATGAAACGTTGTTTCATGTTGTATCCTTTTGTTTATTCATCTACAGATCCATGCTCTCATCTGTCAGGGTTTCCTCCCACTCTCCAATATGCCTTCTTGCTATTGGATTAGTGCAAAACATCAAAACAGCATGAGCCGCACCCAGAGCACACTGAGCTGACTGAGCAGACCTCACTAATCAATCACTCCTCTCTGTTAAGCAGACAGCAACCTACATTTTCTAGTCTGCTTCTCTGTTAAGCAGAAAAGCCAAAAACGATATACACTTTCTACCACCTACCTAGGAAGGTGCTACAATTCAATCCTAGGTAAAAATACTAGAGACCCGTCGGTCGCTTCCTCGTTTTCGAAGACCTCCAGATCACATTCCTTACCCTCTTCCTCCCAACACCCTGATTTTTTAGATTTAATGCGAGCATCACAAAGAATTCAACACAACAACTCTCACCAACCGAAAAGAACACCCAGATAACCTTGCCCTCTTGCAATATTATCAATCTTTCTAATCACCCACTCACTAAGCATGAAATCTCAGTCCTTGAAAAGGGACTCACCTTTTGCCCTGCATCTCACATAGATAAATTTACAGTTATCAAAGACATCCATTTATTCGTTCGGAAACTTCTATTACACAGTATATATACACCCAATCCCTTTTCAGATTCTCTCTCACACTCTGCAGCGGAGACCACTGCCCTCCAACAGTTAACTGAACTTCTGGAGGAAAGTGACAACTCCAACCTAATAGATACTTTAGATCTTGACACTCTCTTAGCCAGCACTGAGGATGATCCTCTTACCTTACCTTGTCCACCTCCCAAAATAACCATAAAAAAGAAATCTAGTTTTTACCCACCTCCTAGCACCAACCCACGAGCGGCACTATTTTTGCAGGCAGTGACGCGGGAAATCCGCAACCTAAAAATTCACCCCAACCGATCTAAGGCAAGAAACTTCTCATACAACCAACACCTCGCCCTCCAAAATTTAAAAACCAACTCTACAATAATCATAAAACCCGCCGACAAAGGCGGAAACATAGTTATACTTGACAGAGCAGATTATACTCAAATGTGCCATGATATCCTACAAAACAAGGAATGGTACAAAAAGATTCCCACTTCCTTCATCGCTTCAGCACAACAACAACTTTACATACTTATAGACTCTGCCACCACCCAAGGGGTATTGGACAAACACACTAGTGATTATGTTAGAACCAAATTTCCACGCACAGCCACGTTTTATGCACTACCCAAGGTGCACAAAAACCTACCTAGACCACCAGGCAGGCCCATAGTTTCCGGAAGAGGCTCTCTCACAGACAACCTTAGTCGTTACATTGACAAACTATTGCAACCCCTAGTCATTCAACTTCCTTCCTACATACGAGATACTACCCATCTCCTACAAGGTTTATCTTCCCTGACCATCGGTCCCGACACCCTTCTCGTCGCGATCGACGTCGAGGCACTATACAGCTCGATTCCCCACTCCCTAGGACTTTCGGCTGTCCGACACATACTCACCACCACCTCTCTTTATTCTACAGATCTCTCTACATTTATTATTAATGCTCTCAACTTCATTCTCAACAATAATTTTTTTTTCATTTGACGGTTCCCACTACCTCCAAGTACAGGGCGTGGCCATGGGCACTTGCTGCGCACCGGCCTACGCCAATCTGTACTTGGGGGAGTGGGAACGTCTCCTCTTTGCAGATTCTTCTGCCAATTTGTACACTAAACATATTGTTACCTTTCGTCGATACATCGATGATATTCTCATTGTCTGGCAGGGATCCAGTCAAATCTTACAAGATTTCCTGACCTATCTCAACACTTCCAATCAATTAAATTTGAAATTTACTATGACATATAGTCCAACTTCTATTTGTTTTTTAGACCTTACCCTTATAAAAGACTCGGAAGGCCATATCCAAAGTCACCTATACCGCAAACCCACTGCAGGTAACACTATTTTGGCTGCCTCAAGCTTCCACCCTGAACCCCTCCTCAACTCTATCCCATATGCCCAATACCTTCGCGCCCGCCGCAATTGTTCAACCGAGGCCTCCTTCGAAAACGAGGCCTCTGTTTTACGAAATAGGCTGCGAGAACGAGGATATCCACATACAATTTTGAAAATCGCATACAAAAAAGCGAAATCCAAAACACGTACCTCTTTACTCTTTTTTTCTAAACCTAAGGTTACAAATAACCCCTTGAGAATCATTACCAATCACTGTGAACAACATTCTTCAATTACTCAGATCTTAGAGAAACATTGGCACATTCTAACTACAGACCATTCCTTGTCTCCATTTGTACCGACACATCCTTTACTCACTTATAGACGAGCTCCCTCTCTCCGTGATAAACTAATTAGAAGCGAATATACTGCAGCTAACTATTTACACAAACAAACCAAAGGGACATTCCCATGTGGAAAATGCAAATACTGCAGGTATCTATCTAAATCTAACAGATCCAATACCCTACCTAATGGACAACCTTTTTTCCCTCAACATTTTGTCAACTGCCGCTCAGTCGGCATTGTATACCTATTAGAATGCGAGTGTGGGTGTTTTTATTTTGGGAAAACCAAACTGCCTTTTTGGAAACGCATTTATCGACATACCCTGAGTATCAACCAAAAAGACCCTGACCTCCCTCTAGGGCGACACTGTGCAATTGTCCACCAGGACTCAACTCCTCAAATCACATTTAGAGCACTCGATCATATCTTCCCACCCAATCGAGGGGGTGATTATAACAAATCCTTACTTCAAAGTGAGCTTAGATGGATATTCCATCTCAATGCCACATCCCCCCCAGGCCTCAATGAGGCATTTAACTTCAAGCCTTACCTCGAAGGTTTCGAATCAGGGGTATGTGAACTTGACCTCTGACCCTTTTGCAATTAGGGTAGGCCCCCCTCTAGTATTTTTACTTTAGGACCCTACTCTTCTTTTGTCAACAGTTCATCTATATAACAGCAACTGTACTTCATTACATTTTCACACTAATCATAATATACTTGTCTAATGATGCAAAAAACATGCCTATTCAACATATCAGCTTTACTGTAATGCCTGTACTGTTTGATCCATTGCTACTCAAATTGATTAATGCACATGTCTTTTCTCTTTTTGTATTTTCTATAGACATTTGAACAATGTTGTATTTGCTATTCTAAATGCATTTTTTGTCTCTGTCCAATAGGGGGTGCCCCACCCATCTGTGTGATACTGCAACTCACTTGCTAACATGCCAATATTTCCCTGCACTAAGCTTAACGCAGGGCATTAACACTCTGACATTTATATCTCTTTACGCCTATTTCCGGCTTATTTTGCTGTCATTTGGCATATCCAGGCTGCCCGGCGTGGGTAAGACAAGGTGCGCATGCGCGGACTTTCCACTGCGCATGCGCTACACATACCCATTGAGGCGCACTATCCCATCATATGCGCCCTCCGCCTGCGTTCCAGCAGGCGGGGAGGGGTTAGTCTGCCCGCGTCGGTGACGCTCCGACGCCGCACGAGGCCCCGCCCCTCTGGGCGTGACGACGCGCGGCGCCGCCGCTTCTAAGATCTCATTGGGGAAAAAAGATTCATGGCCTCCGAGCCACCATCCCCTCACCTGGTCCCAATTATTTTCAGCTGAGCGCACCCATTACACACTATGGCCCACTCAGCTGATAGCAATCCCCACATATATTTAAACCTGAACAATGGCGGGAATAGTTACAACACTTTCCTGCCGGCGCTCTGCTGTATCTCTCCATAGGACTCCAACCTACCAGGTAACCTTACTCTCTCTACCCCATGCTGTTCATTCTGCATGATATATCTTTTGACCTCCAAGTGATACCAATATTACCCTATTTACTTTACTTCACTCCTTAGCCATATAACACTCTGGCCCAGGCACATATAGCCATTGCAACCCAATGGTGCATGGCTGGAGATCTTGCAGCCTACCAAATGCCCAGCAGCCGTTTGCTTTTAACAGCATAAGACCAATTTATATTTTGTGAATACACTGAGACCATACTCTTGTACCCCAAGACCACCGGGCTACTTGGGCCCTTTTCTTCCATGTTTTGCAAGTGAGTACCATTATCATACAGTGGTTTAAACACAGGTTCTATACTTACTAATATAATATGTTGTACACTAATGACCTCACTCTGTCTTATACAGTACTATTGAGCAAATACAGGAATTGTTATTGCCTTGAAAAAGGACGTCCGTCCGAAACATGTCGGCATTCTCCTGAAAGACCTTGATAATATCGCAAGTTGTTGTGCAATTTCTGCAATTTTCTTGCATTCCATGTACATGTTTATGGTCACATACCTTTTCATGTATATATTTTTTGATTCTTTGTAAACTGTATGTTTATATACCTACTTATCCAAATTTATTTTTGGGCTTATTGCCCCAATAAAACGTACTTTTTGTTTATATGCATACACTCTCTATGTCTATCTGTTTAAGCTTCTCTCTGGGGTATAGGCCGTGTTAATGCACACTAGGCCTTCACAAATGTATAGGTAAAAATACATTCAATCATAAGAGAAAAGATTGAACATTCATTCAGAAGAAAAAAATAACCTGAGAACATTTGGCTACAACAGAAAAAAAAATCCTGTCAATCAGAAGAAACAAAATATCCGAAGATCATGCGATCAGAAGGGAACATATCTTAAGAATATTAGCTACAGCTTTATGTGAAAAATTCCCAAAGTTAATCAGCGAATTCCAGCTATTAGCTAAGCAACGTTTTTATATATGTACACCTCTGATCTTTGTGTTTGTTTCTTATGTGTAAAAATTTAAAATAACGAAGGTGTAATTTTTTTTGTCACAAGAACAAGTCCTGGATTAGGTAAAAGGAGCTTCCATAACCCTGAGGAGCCATGTAACCACTTCATTACCCACCTATAGTCATATGACGCCCACAAGGTGGATCTCCCTTCCTGGGTGGGCGTCATATGATGTCCGCGCATTCCCGGCCGTCTAGGGGGCACGCGCGCGCACCCGCGGTGTTGCGTGCCCGGCGGCCGCGATGTCCGCCGGGCACCCGCGATGTCCGCCGGGCACCCGCGATTGCCTGTGAACACAGCAGGACTGTGGATCTGTATGTGTAAACACACAGATCCACGTCCTGTCAGTGGAGAGGAGACCGATGGTGTGTTCTCAGTACAGAGGAACACCGATCGGTCTCCTCCCCTAGTGAGTCCCCTCCCCCTACAGTTAGAATCACTCCCAGGGAACATACATTAACCCCTGCAGCACCCCCTAGTGTTAACCCCTTCCCTGCCAGTCACATTTACACAGTAATCAGTGCAATTTTATAGCAACGATCGCTGTGTAAATGTGAATGGTTCCAAAAATGTGTCAAAAGTGTCTGAAGTGTCCGCCGCAATGTCACACTCACGAAAAAAATTGCAGATCGCCGCCATTACTAGTAAAAAATAAATAAAATAAAAAATGCAAACCAATCAATATACGCTTATTGTGACTTCTTTTTACCAAAAATATGTAGAAGACTACGTATCGGCCTAAACTGAGGAAAAAAATAGTTTTTGTTTTTTAAAAATGGGATATTTATTATAGCAAAAAGTAAAAGATATTGTGTTTTTTTCAAAATTGTCGCTCTTCTTTTGTTTATAGCGCAAAAAATAAAAACCGCAGAGGTGATCAATTACCACCAAAAGAAAGCTCTATTTGTGGGGAAAAAAGGACGTCAATTTTGTTTGGGTGCAACGTCGCACGACCGCGCAATTGTCAGTTAAAGCGACGCAGTGGCGAATCGCAAAAAGTGCTCTGGTAAGGAAGGGGGTAAAAATCCTCCGGGGCTGAAGTGGTTAAAGCCCACAACATCCAAAAAACTAAAATTAATACTGAAAATCTTTGAATAAAATTGAAGTGATAAAAAAAAAAAAAGAGTTTTCATTCCCTGAAAATTTTCTTCATAATTTTGCCATTTTGGAGAATTGCATTGGAGCTAATTGGGAAGAAAAAATAATGTGGATTTTGGTGGTTATTGAGAGTATAATGGGCTTTAAAAGTCTCCTGAGGATTGCAATGCTCTTTTCACCCATGCTCGGCGTGTCATTGGACCAAAAAATGGCCTTTTAATTAGTATTATTATTTTATTTAAGTTTTTTTTTTTTTTTTGTGAAAATATAAAAATAAACAGACATTTGAAAAATGTTAAATAAAAGTCAGCAGTACAAAATAATAAAAAAATTTAAAAAAATAATTTTTTTTTTTTTTTTCTTGCCGGTCTGAAGGAGTCGTGCAAAACTCGATAGACAGCCCAACCGCTAACTAAAAGAAGTTACTACTAATTGAGAGACAGTGGTTTAGTGTTGTCAGCCTAAAACAGGAACTGTAATGCCCCGTACACACGAGCGGAAATTCTGCCAGCAAAAGTCCGATGAGAGCTTTTGGTCGGAAAATGCGTGTGTATGCTCCATCGGACTTTTGCTGGCGGAATTCCAGCCAGCAAAAGATTGAGAGCAGGTTCTCAATTTTTTGGTCGGAAAAAGTTCCGATCGGAAATTCCGATCGTCTGTACCAATTCCGACGCGCAAAATTCCTGCGCATGCTAAGAAACAATTGGATGCATGCTCGGAAGCATTGAACTTAATTTTCTCGGCCTGTCGTAGTGTTGTACGTCACCGCGTTCTTTACGGTTGAAAGTTACGCAAACTTTTGTGTGACCGTGTGTATGCAAGACAAGCTTGAGCGGAATTCCATCGGAAAAACCATCCAAAATTTTTCCAATGGAAATTCCGCTCGTGTATGCGGCGTTAGGATCTCCAGGTAACAAATTTGGCACTTATTCACACAAATTTATTTATTTAATCATTGGTGAACACTAGAAATGCTATACACATCTATAAAAATAAAAAAATAAAAAAAGCACAAGCTATATGTGTATAAAATGACAGTTTGTGACATAACAAATAACAGACCATCTGCCATAGTGTTTATAAACATAGTTCAAACAGAGAAATACAAAGTAACATTGTTCATAAACAACGCTCAGACAGGAGACGGAGAGATACAAAGTAGCATTGGGGTTTATTTACTGAATGCAAATCCACTGTGCACTGCAAGTACACTTGGAAGTACAGGGAACAAAAAGAAAAAAAGGAATTCAAAGAAAACCTGTGGTCGGACTTTAACCACTTTCAGACCGGACCATTTTGCTGGCTTAAGACTGGACCGCTTTTTGCGATTCTGCACTGCGTCGCTTTAACTGACAATTGCGCGGTCGTGCGACGTGGCTCCCAAACAAAATTGACGTCCTGTTTTTCCCACAAATAGAGCTTTCTTTTGGGGGTATTTGATCACCTCTGCGGTTTTTATTTTTTGCGCTATAAACAAAAGAAAACGACAATTTAGAAAAAAACACATTATTTTTTACTTTTTTCTATAATAAATATCCCCCAAAAATATATTAAAATGTTTTTTTTTTTCCTCAGTTTAGGCCGATACGTATTCTTCTACATATTTTTGGTAAAGAAAAATCGCAATAAGCGATTATTGATTGGTTTGCGCAAAAATTATAGCGTTTACAAAATAGGGGATAGTTTTATAGCATTTTTATTAATCATTTTTTTTTACTAGTAATGACGGCGATCAGCGATTTTTATTGTGACTGCGACATTATGGCGGACACATCGGACAATTTTTGACACATTTTTGGGACCATTGTCATTTATACAGCAATCAGTGCTATTTAAATGCATTGATTCCTGTGTAAATGACACTGGCAGTGAAGGGGTTAACCATGGGGTGGCAGTGTAGGGGTTAAGTGTTCCTAATGGCGTGTTACTAACTGTGGGGGGGCGTGGCTGTGTTTTGGTGAACACTGATCTCTGCTCCAATCACAGGGAGCAGAGATCAGTGTCACTAGTTGCTAGGCAGAACGGGGAGATGCTGTTTACTTCCGCATCTCCCCGTTCTGCCTTCCCGTGAGACGATCGCGGGTATCCCCGCAGTGATCGAGTCCGCGGTACCCGCGACCGGACTCACGGGGGTCCCGACCGGCGTGCACGCGATGGCACGGTGGCAATCTTAAAGGGACGTACCTGTACGCCCTTTTGCCTGTCCGTGCCATTCTGCCGACGTACATCGTCGTGTGCCGGTCGGGAAGTGGTTAAAGGCACAACAAACACTGGGAGTACAAAAATTTTTTTTTAACATTTATTAAAAAATACATATAGTATAAAGACCAGAGACATGAAAGAAATAATAAAAAAATCACATATACAGATAAGAATCGATACAGGATGTGAGCCCTAATGCGTCTACGCGTTTCTTTGTACACTTCTTCAGGACACATTTGGGGTTCAGTAGTTGCAAAGAAGAGAAGGCTCTCCCTATCTAAAGATAAAAATCTACAAGTTACCATAACATATAATAAAAATGAAAAAACACTGTTAAAGCCAGGACAGAAAATCATGACACATGCACATAGAGCAAAAATGCTTATGGCAACAAGAATATAATGTCACCTTGCAAGAGGGTCACGTAAATACGTATTAACATTATATTCTTGTTTGCAACTACTGAACCCCAAATGTGTCCTGAAGAAGTGTACAGCGAAGCGCGTAGACGCATTAGGGCTCACATCATGTATCGATTTGTATCTGTATATGTGATTTTTATTATTTCTTTCATGTCTCCGGTCTTTATACTATATGTATTTTTCAATAAATGTTAAAACAATTTTTTTTGTACTCCCAGTGTTTGTTGTGCCTTTAAAGTCCGACCACAGGTTTTCTTTGAATTCCTTTTTTTCTTTTTGTTCCCAATATTCGCGGATGAGGCAATGTGAGTGCTTTTTCTCTGTTTATTCATACACTTGGAAGTGCAGTCGCTGTAGATCTGAGGGGGACAAGGAAAATAAAAAAACAGCATTTTTGCTTGCACGTGATTGGATGATAGAAATCAGCAGAGCTTCCCCTCATATCAGATCTTCCCCTCAGATCTACAGCGACTGCACTTCCAAGTGCACTTGCAGTGCACAGTGGATTTGCCTTTATTAACCACTAGGCGTCCGCTCTATAGCCGAGAGACGGCTGCAGCACGAACGCCAATTGCCTGGAGGGCGTCCCTGGATGTCCTCCTGTTTACTTCTGCAATGCACGCTCCCACGGGCATGCATCGGGGAAGTTCTGTGCTGGCCATGTCCCTCGGACACAGCCAGTCACAGATCGCTGTAAATGGCCAATTACAGCGGCCGTTTACAGTGCGATCGGCATGTCCAATGAGAGATGATCTCATATGTAAACATATGAGGTCATCTCTCATCGCCGGCTCTCCCTCCTCACACAGAGACAGCATGTGAGGAGGGAGAGATGAACCGCTTAGTCAGAGATGCAGCGGTTAGTGAAAAACTAAAAAAAAAATGAAAATAAAGTGCCAATCTGTCCCCACTGCCACCTGTCCCCAGTGCCACCTGTCAGTGCCATCTCTCATCAGTGCCACATATAAGTGCCATCTGTCATCAGTGCCACGTATAAGTGCCATCTGTCATCAGTGCCACGTGTCATCAGTGCCACATAGTGCCATCTGTCTTCAGTGCCACATCAGTGTCACGTGTCACCAGTGCCACATATTAGTGCCATCTGACATCAGTGCCACGTATCAGTGCCATCTGACATCAGTGTCACCTGTCAGTGTCACGTGCCATCTGGAATCAGTGTCACGTGTCATCAGTGCCATGTATCAGTGCCATCTGTCATCAGTGTCACGTATCAGTGCCACGTATTAGTGCCATCTGTCATCAGTGCCACGTATTAGTGCCATCTGTCATCAGTGCCCCGTATTAGTGCCACGTGTCATCAGTGCCACGTATCAGTGCCATCTGTCATCAGTGTCACGTATCAGTGCCACGTATTAGTGCCATCTGTCATCAGTGCCACATATTAGTGCCATCTGTCATCAGTGTCACGTGTCATCAGTGCCACGTATTAGTGCCATCTGTCATCAGTGCCACATCAGTGTCATTAGTGCCACGTGTCATCAGTGCCACGTCAGTGTCACGTGTCATTGTCCTGGTGCTCCAGGACCTTCAAAAGTGTAATAGGTAGTCAACAATTTAGATGTGTAATTTATGCTCCTAGAACACGTGACGGCGCTCCCTGCATTTTGGGCCTCTCTAAGTGGCCAGGCTGTGTAAAAGTCCCACATATGTGGTATCGTAATACTCAGGAGGAGTAGCAGAATTTATTTTGGGTGTCATTTGTGGTAAACACATACCATGTGAGAGAAATAACCTATTACATTGACAATTTTGTGGGAAAAAAAATCTTAATTTTGCAAAGAATTGTGGGAAAAAATTACATCAAAAAGCTCACCATGCCTCTTACTAAATACCTTGGAATGTCAACTTTCAAAAAAGGGGTCATTTGGGGGGTATTTGTACTTTCCTGGCTTGTTCGGGTCACAAGAAATGAGATCGGCCACCAGTACATCAGATGTGATAAATTTTTTTATGATTTGCACCACAGCTTGTAGACTCTCTAACTTTCACAAAGACCAAATAATATCCACTAATTTGGGTTATTTTTACCAAAGATATGTAGCAGTATAAATTGTGGCCAAAATTTATGAAGAAAAATTTATAGTTTGCTAAATTTTATCACAGAAAAAAAGAAAATTTTGTTTTTTTTTTCAAAATTTTAGGTCTTTTTTCATGCAAGTGGTTAAATCAACCCCAATGTTTATAAATATTGTTTAGGCATAAAGAGATACAAAGAAACATTGCCACTTTTGCATCTAAACTTATATATATATATATATATATATATATATATATATATATATATATATATATATATATATATATAAAATTTGTTCAAATTTATTATGTTAACCCCTAATTATCTCCTTCTTTCCCTTCTGCTCTTAAAAATAAATTTCCTGCTTTTTGCATTTAAAAAAAGCGCCAAATAAAAATTGATTTAATTTATAAATAACCCTGCAATACTATGTACCAGAATCATAATTTTTGTTTCAATATACATGGGACAAATTGGCACTACTGCTGTGTCTCAGCCAATCAGGAGGAGAGTCCCGGATGGCCGAGGAACTTGTGGACATCGCTGGATGGAGATGGGGCTCAGGTAAGTATTAGGGGGGCTGGAGGGCGGCTGCTGCACACTAAAGGTGTTTTATCTTAATGCATAGAATACAATTAAGATAAAAACCCTTGTGACTTTACAACTCCTTTAGGCTGGGTTCACACTGCCGCACAGATGCTAACAAAGTAGAAAAATAATGTTTTTGTTTTGTTTTGTACATTTGGATTGCAAAAAAAATAAATAAATATTAAACAATATGAACAAATTCATTAAAGACAATGTTGCAAAAATCAATACACCCCAATGAAAGTCTTATGCCCCATACACACGGTCGGATTTTCCGACGGAAAATGTCCTATCGGACAATGTTGTCGGAAATTCCGACCGTGTGTAGGCTCCATCGGACTTTTTCCGTCGGATTTTCCGACGGACAAAGTTTTATCTCCTGCTCTCAAATTTTCCGACAACAAAGTCCTATCGGACTTTTTCCGATCGTGTGTAGCGAATTCCGACGGACAAAGTGCCACGCATGCTCAGATCACATTACAAGACCAAAGCTATTGGCTACTAGCCTCTACGTAGTCCCGTCGTACGCAACGAACGTCACCACGTTCAGAATGATCGGATTTTCCGACAACTTTGTCCGACCGTGTGTATGCAACACCAGTGTCAGACAAAATCCGTCGGAAAAAATCTGATGGATTTTGTGGTCGGATTTTCCGACCGTGTGTACGGGGCTTTAGGAGCAAAGCTAAATTTTGGACAACAAAATCTTAATTAACAAGAATTCAACTACAGAAAAACCTTGGTTTGAGAGTAACTTGGTTTGAGAGCATTTTGCAAGACTTGCAACATTTTTAAATACATTTTGACTTGATATACAAGTAGCGTCACAACTGGGTATAAAAGAGAAGAGGGGCGCCTCTAAGTGTAGCAATACGGTTACATTTAATGAAGGTGCAACATTTAACAACATATTGCTACACTTAGAGGCGCCTCTCTTCTCTTTTATACTTTGGAGCTCCTGCTGGATTTTGCTTCCAATCCCCTTGTGGAGGCTTCCATTTGTGGATGGACATTTTATGGTTACACAACCTGATCACATCGCTATAATCTTTTTATATGGGCTATAAACTGAAGGACCTATTAATAAATGGTTGTGGAAGGAATTATTTGAGTTTCCATTATTTCTTATGGGGAAATTCGCTTTGATATACAAGTACTTTGGAATTTGTTTCTGGAACGAATTATGCTCGTAATCCAAGGTTTTACTGTACAGGTGAGTGTAATTATTCATTAAAGGGTAAGTTCACCTTTACAGAAAAATCTGTAAGGTGAACTTACACAGGACCCCCTCTCTGGTCCCGCAGACCTGGACCGCGGCAATCTCCCGTTCTGAGCCCCCGGTATATCGGCGTCAGGAGTCCGCAGATTAGAAATCCCCTCAGCTGAATGTCCAAAACGGCGTGACGTTTTGGAGCATTATAATTGGTCAATGACCAGTCAGCAGCCGCATAGCCTGTCCTGTCAGCTATGGTTAAGAACACAGACCCCAAAAGGCTAATCATCTTTCTACAACATGCTTTCCACACCTTTCTCTACTAAACTGGCGTACGACCTGAAACCCCGCTGGGAGGGGGAGGTAGGACGAGGAATGGGAAGAGGCATTGGAGTCCTGCAAGGCTGTGTCCCCCAAGCTCTCAGACAGACTATCCCAGATGTACATACTCCATCGGGCATACCTTACCCCCCTCAGAGTAGCCAGGTACAAACGTGATCAATCCAACCTATGCCCAATGTGTGGTTTGGAAACGGGCACGTTCTTCCACCTCATTTGGTCCCGCCCCAAAATACAGGGTCTTTGGAAACAAATTGTGACCTTCCTGCACAACACTATTGGCTCCCCCCTAGCGCTAGACCCAAAGCAATGCCTTCTCAGGATATTTCACGAAGTTCAAGATAAATACACCAAAATATTTCTCCATGAAACCCTGTTCTCGGCCAGGAAAATCATAGCCCGAAAATGGGTGAGACCAGTGCCCCCCAACATCACTGATTGGAAGGTGTTACAGATTTAGATCTTCCATGGTGCGCTTCCTTCTTAGGAAATCGGTCGCAGACAGTGAAACTAGGAGTCTTCACTTCTGAAACCCGGGCAATTTCTTATGGAGTCCCTCAAGGATCACCTTTGTCACCAGTACTCTTCAACTTTTACATCCGTCCACTCTTCAAAATCATCAGCAAATCGGATCTATGCTTCCACTCATACGCTGACGACACTCAACTTTACTTCCGCATCACCGGACAAAAAGACCAATACCAGGAACTAGAAAAATGTCTCACATTGATAGATGACTGGATGACCACTAGCTCCCTCAAACTCAATGGATCAATGGATCAAAAACAGAGCTTCTGCTCCTCAACGCAAACCGAAATAAGAAAACTAAGACCCCATGGACACCACCCACCATCCTTGGACAGACCATCTTCCAAGCACCAAAGCCAAAAGCCTCAGAGTCATCTTTGACTCAGCGATGACTATGGATGCACAAATAGGATCAGTAGTCAGTGGATCCCACCATCTTCTCCGCCTGCTACGTAGACTCATCCCCTTCATTCCAGAAAAGGAGAAAGCAGTAGTATTTGGAACAATCATCAATTCGCGACTCGACTACGCAAATTCCCTCTACATAGGACTACCTAGATACCAGATTACATGCCTACAAGTCATCCAAAACACAGCAGCAAGACTAGTCACAGGAAAGAAACCCTGGGAATCCATCTCCCCATCCCTAAGGACCCTCCATTGGCTAACGGTAAAGAAAAGGATCACATTCAAGACCCTCTGCCTGACCCACAAATGTACACAAGGAAACGCTCCTCAATACCTATGTGAGAAAATAAAACACTACACACCCAATCGCAGCCTCCGATCAACAAACCAAAACCACCTTCTCATCCCCAAAGCCCGCTACAAATCTAAGGGAGAACGGAGATTCGCAGTCCAAGGACCTCGGCTATGGAACGCTCTACCCACCAACATCCGCATGGAAGAAAACCATCGGGCCTTCAGAAAAAAACTCAAGACCCACCTCTTCTAACAAGCAGGACAACACAGGACAGACCAAGCGCCTTGAGGCGATTCAGTTCGCATTTTCAGCGCTATACAAATCATTCATTCATTCATTCAAGGTAGACGTAAACATGACCCTACCTTATAAGAAGTTCACATACATTAATAGAGGCTGCCCAGCCAAATACAATAAAATATGGGACCGTTGGCTACTGGAATCCGAAACCTGCACATGATCACTGTACGGATTCTTGCCACAAATACACTGAACCATGCTAACGTTTTATATTTTTTATTATGTACCGAATGACATCTGTACTCACATAGGTGTTCACCAGCATACAATGATTGAATTATGTATTGTAACGATACTAAACATTCCACTCACCTCAAGATGGAGGCTGTACTTGTATGATTTTATGTTCAATATGTATCCACTTTTGCTCAATAAAAACCTTTGTTCAATGGAAAAAAAACTCAGTTTTGTCAAAATGTTGGAAATTTGTTCTTGTGTTCATTGGGATATTGATTAAAATCCTACTTTTCAAAAGGGTCGTATAAGGATCAAAAGGGTATATAAACAGTAAAAAAGGGAGGACAGACCATATTGGCCCCATAAAGAATGAGGAAGGACATCTGGTTACAAAGGATGGGGAGATGGCGAAGGTATTGAATTTATTCTTCTCCTCAGTCTTCACGAGGGAATCGGGGGGGGGGGCTTCAGTAACCAAAACTGCAGTGTTTGTCCTCATGACACATCACAGGAAGCACCTCCATGGTTAACAGAGGACAGAATTAAAATTAGACTTTGGAAACTTAATGTTAATAAATCACCGGGACCAGATGGCTTGCACCCGAGGGTACTTAGGGAACTCGGTCAAGTAATTGCCAGACCATTGTTCCTAATTTTTACTGATAGTCTACGGACTGGAATGGTACCAGCTGATTGGAGAAAAGCCAATGTAGCACCAATATTTAAAAAGGGCCCAAAATACATCCCTGTGAATTACAGACCAGTTAGCCTAACATCAATAGTATGTAAACTCTTGGAGGGGATGATAAGGGACTATATACAAGATTTTTGTAATGAAAACGGTATCATTAGCAGTAATCAGCATGGATTCATGAAGAATCGTTCTTGCCAAACCAATCTATTAGCCTACTCTGAGGAGGTGAGTTGCCAGCTAGATAAAGGAAGCCCGTAGACGTGGTGTATCTGGATTTTGCAAAAGTATTTGACACAGTTCCCCATAAACGTTTACTGTACAAAATAAGGTGCGTTGGCATGGACCATAGGGTGAGTACATGGATTGAAAACTGGCTACAAGGACAAGTTCAGAGGATGGTGATAAATGGGGAGTACTCGGAATGGTCAGGGGTAGGTAGTGGGGTCCCCCAGGGTTCCAATCCTATTTAATTTGTTCATAAACGACCTGGAGGATGAGGATGGGGGAAACAGTTCTATCTCTGTATTTGCGGACGATACTAAGCTAAGCAGGGCAATAACTTCTCCGCAGGATGTGGAAATTGCAAAAAGATCTGAACAAATAAATGGGGTGGGCAACTACATGGAAAATGAGGTTCAATGGAAAATAATGCATTTAGGTGGCAAAAATCTGAATGCAATCTATACACTGGGGGGGAGAATCTCTGGGGGAATCTAGGATGGAAAAGGACCTGGGGGTCCTAGTAGATGATGGGCTCAGCAATGCCAAGCTGCTGCTAACAAAGCAAACAGATTATTGGCATTAAAAAGGGGATCAACTCCAGAGATAAAACGATAATTCTCCCGCTCTACAAGACTCTGGTCCGGCCGCACCTGGAGTATGCTGTCCAGTTCTGGGCACCAGTCCTCAGGAAGGATGTACTGGAAATGGAGCGAGTACAAAGAAGGGCAACAAAGCTAATAAAGGGTCTGGAGGATATTAGTTATGAGGAAAGGTTGCGAGCACTGAACTTATTCTCTCTGGAGAAGAGACGCTTGAGAGGGGATATGATTTCTATATACAAATACCGTACTGGTGACTAGACATCTGCAATTCCTTTCGTTTTTTTTTTTTTTCTGTTAAAATTCGTTATATATATTCGTTCATTCGTTATCGTACGAATGAACGAATGATTCGCTAAAAATTTTAACAAATGTTCGAATCGAACGAATATGAAAAACAACGAAAATCCGAAATAACCAAATTAGAAACAACGAAACTACAAAAGAAGAAAATCCGTAAAACGAAAACAGGAACAACGAAAATCCAAATGAACGAAAAAATTCGTACATTCGTAACTTTTTTTTTTGTTTTTTGTTGAATTGGTAATTTTCCGTGTCTCTTACAATGGCGCTGCTTAACGTGCTTCGAATGGATTGAATGAAAAAATTCGTACATTCGTAACTTTTTTTTTTTCGATTCGTAATTTTCCGTGTCTCTTAAAATGTAATAATAGCATACACATTACATAAAATTATGAATTATGCTCCGATTACGAATCTACGAAAACAATGTTACGAAAGTACGAATAAATCAATCTAACGAAAGTACGAATGTAACTAAATCTACGAAAATACGAATGCGTCCGAATTTCGAATAAATGAAAATTAAACTAACGGAAAAACGAATCAACGAAAAAATAACTCTTACGAATTAACGAATCGTTACGAATACGAACACCGACGACTTACGAATTTAGGAATCGTTACGAATACGAACACCGACGACTTACGAAATTACGAATCGTTACGAATCAACGGAAACTAAAGAAACGAAACGAAAATAAACAAATTTTTCTATTGTGCACATGTCTACTGGTGACCCCACAATAGGGAGAAAACGTTTTCGCAAAAGGGAGTTTAACAAGACTCGTGGCCACTCATTAAAATGAGAAGAAAAGAGGTTTAACCTTAAACTACATAGAGGGTTCTTTACTGTAAGAGCGGCAAGGATGTGGAATTCCCTTCCAAATGCGGTGGTCTCAGCGGGGGGCATCGATAGTTTCAAGAAACTATTAGATAAGCACCTGAACGACCGCAACACACAGAGATATACAATGTAATACTGACATATAATCACACACATAGGTTGGACTTGATGGACTTGTGTCTTTTTTCAACCTCACCTACTATGTAAATATGTAATTTATGCTGAGCACTGTTATTACTTTGTTATCTTAAAGCGGTTCTGCACACATTTCATTTAGTAAATCTCTTTGCCTTCCAAATCAGGCAAAGAGTACTAAATGAAATGTGTTTTTTTTTTACTTACCTTGTAATTGATGACTTCCTGTCTTCTGTCTCTTCGGTGGTGGGCGGGGTCTGTGCGGGGATCCTCGTCACGCCGCACTGTCTCCTGGGATCTGGTGTCATTGATCCCAGGAGTCAGTGCGGGCATCTTCCAAAATCTCGCGAGATTTCGGCCACATCTTCCGAAATTTGCGAGATATCGACACATCTTCCGAAATCTCGCGAGATTTCGACACATCTTCCGAAATCTCGTGAGATGTCGGCAGATGTGCCGTTACTGCGCACGCGCGAGTAACGGCGGTGCATGCTGGGCCATCTAAAGTGCCTGCGGGGTTTCACATGCCCACAGGCAAGACGGCCCCCAGCAGACAAGAAGAAGATAAAGAATTTTATCGGAGGAAAACCGGCGGCGATCGAGATGGAAGATGGAACAGGTAAGTCCCCCAATTGAGTTATATGGCCTTGGCATATAGCCCAAAAAAAAAAAAAAACCAGTGCAGAACCGCTTTAAGACTTATATAATAGCAGAAATGTTAAGATTGCCCTGCTCCGGTGTACAGGGGTGAGAGCTGAGCTGGTTAATAAAACTGTATACAGAGACCCGATGCCAAAATGTACTAAAGAATAAAATTTGGGGTTCACAGAACTTCAACAGAAGCTGTGACTTCTCTATGCTCCATCTCTTTAAGATCATGTAAAGCACGCAGGATGTCAGGCGGGGGGAATATAGAATATCATAGAGGTCGGACCCAGCTGTGTCACATTACAGTCACACACACGGCACAGCCTTCCCATACAGATATCTCTGCCGGACTGTGAGTGGTTGCGCCCTGTGATGTATGGGACGCAATGAAAGTCAAGGCGTGGCACTGGGAACGCTCAGCCGCGCATCGCTCCAACGTATAACGGGAATCTCATCCTCGCCGTCCAACTTCTCTTGAACGATTTTGGCCCGTAATTATCCTTCTCCGGCCATCGCACACACTCCGGGGAGGGAGAGGCCGAGGGCGGCAGAAATCTCACGAAATATTTTCCCACTGTGGGAAAGTAACATTTTTTTTTTTTTGTTTTATACGGTGAGAAATTCCGAAAAATACAGTAAATTAAACTGAAGACAATGAAGCCGGATGCAGAGCTGTATCTGAATATCCTTCATGCGCGGGCAAAAGTTCAGCCTGTCAAAAAGATTAACCGAACAGGATAGTCGGCTCAGCCATCGGCGCGTTTGGATGGAAACATAGACGGTATGGCGGCTAAATGGTTGGCACGCTTGCCTTGAGGTGCCGGGGTCCTAGGTTTCCTTCCTATTACAAACTCCTATAGATGCATGGAGTTTGTATTAGACATGTGCAATTCGTTTTTTTTTTGTTTTTCGTTAAAATTTGTTATATTCGTTCATTCGTTATCGTATGAATGAACAAACGATTCGCAAAAATTTTTAACGAATGTTCGAATGTTCGAATCGAACGAATATGAAAAAAACAACGAAAATCCGAAATAACCAAATTAGAAACAACGAAACTACGAAAGAAGAAAATCCGAAAAACGAAAACAGGAACAACGAAAATCAAAATGAACGAAAAAATTCGTACATTCGTAACTTTTTTTTTTGTTGAATTGGTAATTTTTCCGTGTCTCTTACAATGGCGCTGCTTAACGTGCTTCGAATGGATTGAACGAAAAAATTTGTACATTCGTAACTTTTTTTTGCGATTGGTAATTTTCCGTGTCTCTTACAATGGCGCTGCTTAACGTGCTTCGAATGGATTGAATGAAAAAATTTGTACATTTGTAACTTTTTTTTTCGATTCGTAATTTTCCGTGTCTCTTAAAATGTAATAATAGCATACACATTACATAAAATTATAAATTATGCTCCGATTACGAATCTACGAAAACAATGTTACGAAAGTACGAATAAATCAATCTCACGAAAGTACGAATGTAACTAAATCTACGAAAATACGAATGCGTCCGAATTTCAAATAAACGAAAATTAAACGGAAAAACGAATCAACGAGAAAATAACTCTTACGAAAATACGAACACCGACGACTTACGAAATTACGAATCGTTACGAATCAACGGAAACAAAAGAAACAAAACGAAAATAAACAAATTTTTCTATTGTGCACATGTCTAGTTTGTATGCTGTTTTTGTCTTTGTTTTGGTTTTCTAACCACAATTTGGAAACAAATTAGTAGATTATTCGACTTAAAGTGGTTGCAAACCTCAGACATGAAATATGAACAATGGGAATATATTGGTTGTAGCCTCTATTGAATAGTAGAACAAGGAGGGTAGGGGTGGGTATCATCATCCTAAGCAATTAATGTAAAAGGATAGGTGAGGTTGTATGGACTACTCCCTAATTGGGCCATACGACACCTGTGGGAATAACGGACTATCTCGATACCCATACATTGAGACAATAAGTATGTAAAATTTCAATTTTTATTAAAAGGATAACAGAAAAATACACGGATAAACATTTATATGTAGCCCAAACGTAGGGCTGCAATAACAAAATTACATGGATTAAGACAGACAATTATAGTTTACATAGTTCCAAGATCCCTTGTAGGGGAGGAAGAAAGGATGCCAATAGTGTTTCTCAACTAGTTTCGCGAAAAATCGCTTCTTCAGGAGATTTTAGGGCATCTGGGGCAGAAAAAAAGTCATCTTAATGCTATGAAACAGCTTTTTATTACATTGAGACCAATAGCACTGGCAAAAATTTATAATAATAACAGTGGGAGTAGACTGGGGTAGACATCACTCACCGCTCGGGTCCCTCGGGGATCCAGAAGGGGGCACCTGGGGTCCCCACAGGGGGGATTTCCCACCCAGGGCGGACACGGGAGGCTAAATGTGTGGTAAATTGCAGTTAGTGCCGCGGGTAGGTAAACCAAAAAACATTTGGGAAAATAGATATGGGTAAATTGTGCTTAGTCCAAATGATAATGCCAGGGGTTAAGGGAAAGGGAGGAGAAGGGGTATGAAAAAAGGGGGGAAGGGGGAAGGGGAAGGAAATATGGGGAGGAAAAGAGGGAGGAAAGGAAAGGGGGGGAGAGGGGGTGGGGGAAAGGGAAAAGGGGGGGGAAAAAAGGGGGGGGAAAAGGGTTGAAAAAGGGGGACAAGGGATAGGGGGGGGGGGGGGGGGGGGGGGTGGGGGGGGAGGAGAGGGATAAGCGGGGTGCTGGGTTGGATTGGGGAGAGAAAAGTGGCAGAGCATTTGGATGACAGCTTGATTAGTGTTTAAAAGAAAGGGAAAAAATACCTACCCTATAGCAGTTGCAATCAGGCTAAGAATGCACCCGGGATTCAGGACAATAAAGGTTGAGTTGTAAGCTCCGGTCACGGTCCTCCAATAGTAGGGGGAACCTTACTAGGGTAGTATGGTTAAGGTTGAGGTAAAATCTTTGGTATAGTGCCGATGTTACGGTATAAGTCCTGTGGGTATTGGGGGGGATAGTATTTATCAACATGTTGTATATGTTACAACACGGGGCAACGCAGCATAGAGGGGGGGGAAGAAAGGTATGGATGTGCTTACCGTGTTGGGTGTAGTCCAGATAGGTCCCGGGTGCTGAGCCTGCCGTGAATAAAGGTGGCTAAACAGCCACCTTATAAGCCTCCAACCCGGATGTCAAAAAAGGTCGGCGCCGTGGCGCCGAACAGTGACGTCACCGGGTCCGCCGCTCCCAACGTGCGCGCGCATCATAATAGAGGTATGCGCGCACGTTGACCCCTGTCACAACATAGTGTGAAGAGGGGAAACACCGCGAGAACTCCCTTGTAAGGGAGATTAACTCGCCGTGTTGGAGAGGCGCGTGTCCGCCCTAGGGAGAATTAACTCTTTGTGTCCCCACTGGACACCTCAAAGGAGAAACCAAAACGGAGAGTGAGGGATTGTAAGCAATTAATAAAATACAAATGAATGGCTATAGACATTTGGGTGATACAAATGGGTTACAAAAGGGAGTATATTGGGACAGAGTGGGTACCGCAACGCTAGGGGCGCACAAAATTTCGAGTGTGTCCCGTCACGGCGGGATCCATCGGTCCCAACTACAGATATCACAAATGAAGACATATAATGGATTATGTACAAATTCTTTGGGTCAAAAAACTCACCATAAGCTTTCGTGATTTGTGGTCTGTAAAGGATATAAAGATTCAGGAACTAAATATAGAATACAACAGCAGATTAAATGGCTTATCAAATCTGGGTCACACAGCCATAGGCTTTGGGTGGACAATAGGATGTTAATAGTGTTCAAATGGGCCCAGGAACATTATGATGGAATCCCAGAAACAGCATGTATACAGTATGGATACTTTATTTAAGAAAATATTTGTAGGTGTGGGCCTCATTAAGTCCCGGGGGGGTGAGTGCATCGAGTCTTTCTATCCAGAGTGATTCTCTTTTTAGAATTTCCCGATCCCAATCACCCCCCCTCGGATTTTCCGCGATCACTTCAAGTACAAGGAATTTGGCTACTTCAGGTTTGTATCTATGGTGGATACCAATGTGTCGGCCCACCGAGGTTAATTTGCCACTGGAAGAATAATAAAGATGGTCTCCCATTCTTTGGCGCAGTTCCCTAGCAGTCTTCCCTACATAGAAGGCATTGCAGGAACAGACCATTAGGTATACTACGCCTCTGGTACTACAATTGGCGTGTTGCCTAGGGTAGAAAATTTCGCCATTAGGGAGGATATATGAGGTACCCTCTAAAATCCATGGGCATTTAGGGCAATCTCCACATCTAAAGGTACCTTTAGGGCCCAAACGGGGCCGTGGGTCACTAAGATAGTGGCTGCTGGTCAATTGGTCACCAAGGGTGGTTGCTTTTTTGAAAACTAGTTCGGGGGTGGGCCGAAGATATTTGCCGAGGGTATGATGATCGGTCAATAAGTGCCAGTGATTCGACAGAATGGTGCGGAAGATATTGTGGTGAATGGAAAATTTGGTAACAATTTTAACAGTAGCTGGGTGTTCAGGGCGGGGGGACCCATACAGTAAGGACTGACGTGTCCTAGCATATGCTTTATTAAATGCTTTTTTTAGGTTGGTGCGGGTATACCCGCGGGCAAGAAGGCGTTCCCGAAGTGCGGCTGCCTGTATGTGAAAATCCGAGTCCTCGGTGCAATTGCGCCTCAGTCTCAGATATTGAGCATACGGGATGCTGCGCACTAGGGGACGAGGGTGTGAGCTAGTGGCGTGTAGCAGCGTGTTACCGGCGGTTGGTTTCCTGAAAAGATTGGTAACCAACCCGCCAGAGCTGTTTTTGCAAATAAGGAGATCTAAAAATGGTATTGATTTGAGGTCAAATGAAAATGTAAAGGTGAGGTTAAATGAGTTAATGTTGAGTTGTTCGATAAATTGGGTGAGGGTTTCAGGTGAACTGGTCCAAATGATGAACAGGTCATCAATATACCTGTACCAGCATAGTACATGGTTTAAGAAGGATTGTAGTGCCTCATCACCAAATATCGAACGTTCCCAGCCTCCCAAATAGAGGTTAGCATAAGAGGGTGCACAGGATGTACCCATTGCTACCCCTTGGGTTTGTAAATAATATTGGTCCATGAATGTAAAAAAATTTCTCGTTAATATGAATTCAAGAAGCTGGAGAATAAAGTGGTTTAAGGGCCAGGTGTTATGGTCCTGCTCCATGAGGAAGGTTCCAGCCATCCGGACGCCCTGCTCGTGGGGGATGCTCGAGTAGAGGGCCTCGACATCAACTGCCACGAGGAGGGCGTCCGGAGGGATCTGGACTCCCTCAATATGGCGGAGCAGGTCCGTGGTATCTTTGATGTACGACGGTAAGCTTAGTACATGTGGCATAAGAAAGGTGTCCACAAGTTTGCTAGCATTGTCTGTTAAGGATCCCATGCCCGATATAATCGGACGGCCTGGAGGGTTTATTAAGCTCTTATGGGTTTTGGGCAAAGTATAGAAAGTGGGGTCTCTGGGTTTTTGTGTATTTATGTATTTGAAGGTGTCTTCGTCAATTAATCCTTGCCAGTGGGCTCCTGTTACAAGGTGCCGGAATTGTGTAATGAAATCCTGTACCGTGAGAGAGCTGATAGGGGCATACCATATGGGATTAGAAAGGACCTTGAGGCACATCGCTTGATACTGGTGATGTGTCAACAGCACTAGGTTTCCCCCTTTGTCAGATTTTTTGATAATGAGGTCCTCTTTGTTATGTAAAGCCCGAATAGCTTTTTTCTGCTTGATGTTCAAATTGGAAGGGAGTTCTGGCCAGTTTTGTTTTTTTAGGGACTTAATACATTCGTGTACAAATGCCCATATGGCGGGGCAGGTCATTAGGTCAGGGAAAGCCCGAGAGGTAAGTTTAAGTTTAGTATTTTTGTTTTTGTTTTTATTGTTAATAGGACAGGGTTTTTGTGGAGTAACTGTTGGGCCAGGGGAAGATGTTGGAGGGGGCCGTGAGGCCTCTCCCCTTCCTACTTCCGAGGTTTCTGTTGAACCCTCCTCATAAAGCAGCATGAGGTCTCTTAGAGCTCTAAATTCCCGCATGGAAAAATTTTTTGTTTTTTCGGCCAATTGTTTTTCAAGGTTTAGGTTGTAACGATCTTTGTCGAAAATAAAGCGATATGTAAGATTACGCGCAAATAAATAAAGATCTTTAATTGACTCATATATGTCAATGGGTTGGGAAGGACAAAAGCCCAAGCCCAGTTGTAGTACGGACTCTTCCTCCTTGGTGAGGGAGTAGGGGGTAAGGTTAATGATGTTCAAATTTTCAGTAGTTGACTTTGATGTTGGGGACAGATGAGTTACTATGTGTGGCTGGGTGCTGGAGTTTTGAGAATATATGAGTCCAGGCTTCCTCTCCGATTGGTTTCCTGGGGTGCCGGTGGTAAAAAACCCCCGTTTGGGAATAGGGTTTGTGTGTTCGTGTTGAGTATTTTGGGAATGATGTGATGCAAAGTGGATTGTGAGTTGGTGGTGGTGGTGTGCGCCCCAGAGTTGGGTAGGCCTGTAGATTTTGGTGGTTTAGAATGTTTTTTACCCTTTTTAGGCTCCTTAGTGGGGTGGTTCTCACCGGTAAGTGACCTCTTGCGGGGGATACCCGGTGCGCGTGCTCGTGTAGACAATAATGCAACCTGTGAAGAAAGTGAAGAGATTGACGAATCAGATTCAGTTAAGTCTGTGGCAGTGGTGGTGCCCTTGGGTTCCCTGTTACGTGTAGTTCTTCTAGTTGATTGTCTACTGCCCCATTTATAGGCATAGCCTTCTGAGAAGGCAAGTTTGTCCTGGACAAATTTTCCTTGTTTTTTTATGATAATGTCCTTATTTAATACTTCCAGACGTTCTTTAACCTCTTTCCATTTCTCTCTAAAGGAGGGGGAATCAATAATTTTAGGAAATTGGGTGTTGAGGCGATCAATTTCGCCTTCGAGTATTTTCATATCGATATAGTATTGGGAAGTTAACTGAATCATAAGTTCCACACTACATTTAGTTAGTATATTTTCCCAAGATTTTTTAAAATCAGGGGACGGATCTTTGATCGTTGGAAATATTTGAATACGTAGCCCAAGGGGGCAAACTTTTTCCTTAATATATTGTTCGAAATAATGAGTGTGCCAATGGAGGTGGGATTTCTTTTTTAACAAATTAAACATCCTGTCTAAAAACATTTTAGTATCATCTTCAGTTTTTTGATTGGTTAAACAACCTGTCTCGATGGTTGACATGAAATCATCCCAGGCAGGGCCGAGAACGTCCATATTCCCACAGGTGTCTATAGTTGATGCCCAGAGCTGAGGGCCAAGGAAATGCTGGTCTCTATAAGCTCCAATGGATAATTTTAGAACTAGAAAGGAAAGGTGAGAATTTAGAGAATTTGTAACACTTGGATAAATCAAGAATAGATCGAGTCTAATTAGTTAAACCAGTTAAGGTTATGTTTTAAGAGGCATAGGGAGGGGAAAATGGAGGAAAAAATCGGGTCAATTATAGGCCCTGGGTGTTTAATCCACCCTAATTATAGGAATATATTGGTTGTAGCCTCTATTGAATAGTAGAACAAGGAGGGTAGGGGTGGGTATCATCATCCTAAGCAATTAATGTAAAAGGATAGGTGAGGTTGTATGGACTACTCCCTAATTGGGCCATACGACACCTGTGGGAATAACGGACTATCTCGATACCCATACATTGAGACAATAAGTATGTAAAATTTCAATTTTTATTAAAAGGATAACAGAAAAATACACGGATAAACATTTATATGTAGCCCAAACGTAGGGCTGCAATAACAAAATTACATGGATTAAGACAGACAATTATAGTTTACATAGTTCCAAGATCCCTTGTAGGGGAGGAAGAAAGGATGCCAATAGTGTTTCTCAACTAGTTTCGCGAAAAATCGCTTCTTCAGGAGATTTTAGGGCATCTGGGGCAGAAAAAAAGTCATCTTAATGCTATGAAACAGCTTTTTATTACATTGAGACCAATAGCACTGGCAAAAATTTATAATAATAACAGTGGGAGTAGACTGGGGTAGACATCACTCACCGCTCGGGTCCCTCGGGGATCCAGAAGGGGGCACCTGGGGTCCCCACAGGGGGGATTTCCCACCCAGGGCGGACACGGGAGGCTAAATGTGTGGTAAATTGCAGTTAGTGCCGCGGGTAGGTAAACCAAAAAACATTTGGGAAAATAGATATGGGTAAATTGTGCTTAGTCCAAATGATAATGCCAGGGGTTAAGGGAAAGGGAGGAGAAGGGGTATGAAAAAAGGGGGGGGGGTGTGGGGGAAAGGAGGAAAAGGGGGGGAAGGGGAAAAAGGGGGGGGGGAAAAAGGGGGGGGGAAAAGGGTTGAAAAAGGGGGAAAGGGGGGGGGGATAGGGGGGGAGGAGAGGGATAAGCGGGGTGCTGGGTTGGATTGGGGAGAGAAAAGTGGCAGAGCATTTGGATGACAGCTTGATTAGTGTTTAAAAGAAAGGGAAAAAATACCTACCCTATAGCAGTTGCAATCAGGCTAAGAATGCACCCGGGATTCAGGACAATAAAGGTTGAGTTGTAAGCTCCGGTCACGGTCCTCCAATAGTAGGGGGAACCTTACTAGGGTAGTATGGTTAAGGTTGAGGTAAAATCTTTGGTATAGTGCCGATGTTACGGTATAAGTCCTGTGGGTATTGGGGGGGATAGTATTTATCAACATGTTGTATATGTTACAACACGGGGCAACGCAGCATAGAGGGGGGGGAAGAAAGGTATGGATGTGCTTACCGTGTTGGGTGTAGTCCAGATAGGTCCCGGGTGCTGAGCCTGCCGTGAATAAAGGTGGCTAAACAGCCACCTTATAAGCCTCCAACCCGGATGTCAAAAAAGGTCGGCGCCGTGGCGCCGAACAGTGACGTCACCGGGTCCGCCGCTCCCAACGTGCGCGCGCATCATAATAGAGGTATGCGCGCACGTTGACCCCTGTCACAACATAGTGTGAAGAGGGGAAACACCGCGAGAACTCCCTTGTAAGGGAGATTAACTCGCCGTGTTGGAGAGGCGCGTGTCCGCCCTAGGGAGAATTAACTCTTTGTGTCCCCACTGGACACCTCAAAGGAGAAACCAAAACGGAGAGTGAGGGATTGTAAGCAATTAATAAAATACAAATGAATGGCTATAGACATTTGGGTGATACAAATGGGTTACAAAAGGGAGTATAAAAAACTTGGGACAGAGATTCAGGGTACCGCAATTAAATGGCGGTCTAGGGGGGGTGGACACACAAAATTTCGAGTGTATACAGTCCCCGTCACGAGCGGGATCCATCGGTTTTCCCAACTTCACAGGAATACTCACAAATTAATTTGCCACTGACATTCTAAATGAAGATTAGGAACAGACCATGTACAAATTCCTTTGGCCATTAGGAGGATCAAAAATGGGCATTTAGGGCTCACCATAAAGGTGTCGTATGGCTTTCCATACAACCTCACCTATCCTTTTACATGAAATATGAACAAAGCACATCCCTCTATGGGGAGGTCTCCAAAAACTTCCTAAACAAAGTAAAGGATGTGGCCATAAAATGATTCCACAGAATGGAATGGGATTTAAAAAATGTGGTCAGTAAGGAAAAATATAGAATACCATCAGTGATGTCAATGCCCCCATCTTTGAGTGGGAGAATGAAATGGCTCATTGGTGTCAGTGGGAGGAATGATGCCCCGTCATTGGTGTCAGTGGGAGGAATGATGCCCCGTCATTGGTGTCAGTGGGAGGAATGATGCCCCGTCATTGGTGTCAGTGGGAAGAATAGTGCACCACTGTTGGTGTCATTAAAAGCAATCGTGCCACATCGTTGGTGTCCGTAGGAAGAATAGTGCCTCAAGGGTCAATTTTTTTTTAACAAAAATATGTAGAAGAATACGTATCGGCCTAAACTGAGGAAAAAATTATTTTTTTTATATATTTTTGGGGGATATTTCTTAAGCCCCATACACACGGTCGGACAATCCGCGGACCATGTCCGTCATACTTTGTCTGATGTTGGTTTTGCGTACACACAGTCGGACAAAGTTGTCGGAAAATCCGATCATCCTGAACGTGGTGACGTTTGTTACGTACGACGGGACTACGTAGAGGCTAGTAGCCAATAGCTTTGGTCTTGTAATGTGATCTGAGCATGCGTAGCACTTTGTCCGGTCGGACAACCGTACACACGATCGGATTTGGTGTGATCGGACCGTGTTGTCGGCAAATCTATCCAGCAGGAGATAAGACTTTGTCCGTCGGACAATCCGACGTACACTGTCCGATGGTGCATACACACGGTCTGATTTTTCAACAACATTGTCCGATCGGACAGAATCCATGCAAAAATCCGACCGTGTGTATTTAGCTTTATAGCAAAAATTGTAAAATAATGCGTTTTTTTTTTTTTTTTTTTTTGTTCAAAATTGTCAGTCTTTTTTTTGTTTATAGCGCAAAAAATAAAAAACTGCATCAAATACCACCAAAAAAAAAGCTCTATTTGTGGGGAAAAAAAGGAAGTCAATTTTGTTGGGGAGCCACGTCGCACGACCGCGCAATTGTCAGTTAAAGTGACGCAGTGCCGAATCGCAAAAAAAAAAACGATCTGATCAGGAAGGGGGTAAATCCTTCCGGGGCTGAAGTGGTTAAAAAAAAAAATTCCCTTCTATTGGTTGAACTGGATGGGCCTGTGTCTTTTTTCAACTCGACTAACTATGTAACATCGTCACTGTACAACAGCACAATGGACCACGCTGCTGTACAGTGACATGAAAGTAAAGTTCATTCAAAAAAATAAATAAAGGAATCTGCAGTAAAACGCACATCACACCGCCCACCCCCCCCCCCCCACCAGCGACTCACTGCAATCAGAACAGACCGCCGCCAGCACACTAAACCACTGCGGTGTGCGGGAAGTGTGAACTGGCCTGTCGTTTTAAAACAACCGTTGTTAGATAAAAGGAGCGCATTTTATTTGTGATTTATGGTTTAGTTTTTAGTTTAGTGTAGTATACAGTGGAACCTTGGTTAACAAGCAATGCGGTTAACAAGCGCTTTGAAAGACGAGCAACTTTTTTTAATTCTGCCTCGGTTTGCGAGTGTTGACTCTCAAAACGAGCAGAATTCAAGCTAATGCGGTGTGCAGTACCGCATTTGGCCAGAGGTGCGGGGGCGCAGATAACACCCGGAACGGTTCGGAGCCTTTTCGGAAATACTCGGAAGCACTCGGAAGTACTCTGTTCCGAGCAGGGGCGGACTGACCATTCGGCACTTCCCGAGGGCCCCGGGACACTAGGGGGCCCCATCAGGGTTGCCAGCCTCAGTAAAACCAGGGACAGTATGTAAAAATCTGTGTTTTTTTTTACATCTGTTTCTGAAATGTCCCTTACCGACATCCTTTTGGTCTAAAAATCCAGAGATTATAGCTGCCCCACCTCTCCAGTACCTTCTCAGCCAATAGAAACATGTGTATACTGTATGTGTATACTGTGTGATTGTATACTGTGTGTGTGTATAGTATACTGTGTGGCCCCATAATCTCTGATTGTCTGGGGGCCCCATAATCTCCTATTGCCCGGGGGCCCCATAATCTCCTATTGCCCGGGGGCCCCATGAGTTGTCAGTCCGCCCCTGGTTCCGAGTGTTTCCGAGCCTTTCTAAAGGCTTTCCAAGTTCAGCCGAGCTGCCCCTGAGTATTTCTGGGGCTCTCCGGTGCCCCCCACCTCTGGCCACATGCGGTATTGCATGCAATAAAAGTCAAAGCGCAACAAATTATCTTCGTTTCTATTGACTTCTATGGGGAAACTCGCTTTGATATGCGAGTGCTTTGGATTACAAGAATTCTCCTGGAACGGATAATTCTTGTAATCCAAGGTTCCACTGTACTTCATAGTGAGCATTATGTCATGTACCTAGCTAGGGGCGGACTGACAACTCATGGGGCCCCCGGGCAATAGGAGATTATGGGGCCCCCAGGCAATCAGAGATTATGGGGCCACACAGTATACAATCACACAGTATACAATCACACAGTATACACATACATGCACACACAGTATACACACACAGAATACACATACATGTACACACAGTATACACAGACATGTTTCTATTGGCTGAGAAGGTACTGGAGAGGTGGGGCAGCTATAATCTCTGGATTTTTAGACCAAAAGGATGTCGGTAAGGGACATTTCAGAAACAGATGTAAAAAAAAACACAGATTTTTACATACTGTCCCTGGTTTTACTGAGGCTGGCAACCCTGATGGGGCCCCCTAGTGGCCCGGGGCCCTCGGGAAGTGCCCGAGTGACCGAATGGTCAGTCCGCCCCTGTACCTAGCAACATGATTTTTAAATAAAATAACTCTCTGTGCAGGGCCGACTCCCCCCACTGCCCGGGCTCCCCCCCCCCCCCCGCAGTGCTTCTGGCTTCTCTCCTCTTCCCTTGGTTGCTGCGGGGGGATGGAGAGTGAAAGGAGCTTTTTAATGCATCATCTACCGACCTCTTCCTTTTTCGAAAAAAAACACGCTCACTCCAAGTGTTCATTTGTAACAGAAGCATAGGAAATTGTTTCCTATGCTTTAGTTTATGAATGATCGTGAAGCCTCTCAGCAGAGAGCACTTCTGTCAGAAACCATGAAATCAGACCGAGACAGAAGTACAGTTAAATCACACTTGTTTAATAATAAAAGTAAATCGAACAAAACATAGTCAAAACAGGAAAGTTCAGGAATCGGAACGGATAGTCAGACAAGCCAAAACGTCAGGGAGCCAGAGATGAGCGTAGTAAAACAGCAAGCAGGATCTGGAGCCAGAAGGGATGTCAGCCAAGCAAGTCTTTTAACAGGAACACAGGAGATAGTCTCTGTGATGTTGACCAAGGCGAAGGCAGAGCTCCTCTGGGCTGGACGGCTTAAGTAGGCAGGACTGACGAGCAGGATATCATCAACAGGTGAGTACCTGTGGAGAGATATGGGAGCTGGCAATTGGCCGACAGCTGAGCGGCCAGCTCAGAGAAGGAAGGGCTGAGCCCATCCCTGCCAACTTCCCACTCCCAACTTCCCATTCATTCACTGTCTAGTGTCTGTGTTTGAGCTTTGGGGTGCACACCCTAATGCAATAGGCTGCGCACACCTAAGGCTTTATTATTACATAATATGTATTTTTAGCACAATGCTATATAAAAAAAAAAAAATGAAAATAGAAAAAAGGAAATTGAAAAAAAAACAAAAAAAAAACTGTGCAAAAAGAAAAAACGATAGTTAGGACTGATTAATGGACCAAATTATTAACCACTTGCCGACTGCCCTATTGCAGTTTTACTACTACAGGGGAGCCGCACTGCGCAGGATCATGTATATATACGTGATCCTGCACTTCCGGGTGCGAGAGTGCGACGACGGTGGCTCACTCCCGCTGTGATTTTAGCCGGCGTCGCACTCTTGCACCCGCTGATTGTTCCGTAAACTGGTAGGACGCTGATCTCTCAGTAGGGAAGCCATGGATCCCGTATCTCTGCAAAGCAGGAACATGGATCAATGCCTTGCCCTAGAAAAAAGCACATTTCATACTGTACAAAAACACTGGCTAGGCACACAGTTAACCCTTTGAGCACCCTAGATGTTAACCCCTTCCCAGCAAGTACAGTGACAGTGCATATTTTTTAGCACTGATAACTGTATTGGTATCACTGGTCCCCAAAAAAGTGTCAGTTAGGTGTCCGATTCGTACGCCGCAATATTGCAGTCTCGCTATAAGATGCTGATTGCCGCCATTACTAGTAGAAAAATAAATAAATTATAATTAAAATAAATAATCCCATTGTTTGTAGACGCTATAACTTTTGTGCAAACCAATCAATATACGCTTGTTGGGATTTTTTTATTTTTTTTACCAAAAATATGTAGCAGAATGCATATTGGCCTAAACTGATGAAGAAATTCGATTTTTTTACATTTTTTTTATTGGATGTGTTTTTATAGCAGAAAGTAAAAAAAATATTGTTTTTTTTTCTTTTTTTTTTCTAAATTGTCTTTTTTCTTTTTGTTTATAATGCAAAAAAAAAAAAAAACGCAGAGGTGATCAAACATCACCAAAAGAAAGGTCTATTTGTGGTGAAAAAAGGAGATTTTATTTGGGTACAGCGTCGCACAATTGTCGTGCGCAGTGCCATATCGCATAAAATGGCCTGGTCATTAAGGAAGGGGGGGTAAATCTTCTGGAGGTCAAGTGGTTAATGGACCAAATTATTAAGAAATGACGGAAGCCGTCACAGCAGAAGCCAACAAAATGGTGTCAGTCCTGAATTTCTGTCTCCCTGTCTCTCCGCCCTCTGCGACAACATGAATTTCGCTAATCCTTTATGACATCATAAACATGAAATCCATTCCTTACAATTTGTAGCACTGGACCCCCATTACCCCCGCACACACGGTGTCAGTACGTCTAGGGATGGGTCTGTACTGTAAATCCTGGCTGGTGCAGCGGCCATATTTCACTAATGGGAACCACAAGTCGGCCTGGCCGCCTCCGCGCACGAGCCTGGGACCGCTTACCCGCCAATGACTTGCAGATGTGACTAATGCATGCAGACGGTTAACCCTTTCATATCAGACCTGGACGCAACATACTAAGCCGGAGCCAAAAAAAACGAGGAGGGTCGCCCATCATCACCCGTCCATCAGAAAAATCCGATGTCATTATAAACGTCATTGTACAGCCGGAGCCGAAAGTTTTGAAAATGACACAAATATTATTTTTCACAATGTCTGCTGCTTCAGTATTTTTAGATCGTTTTTTTTTTTCAGATATTACTATGGGATACTGAAGTATAATTACAAGCATTTCATAAATGTCTAATGCGGCGTACACACGGTCGGAATTTCCGATGTAAACAGTCCGATGGGAGCTTTTCAACGGATTTTCCGACCGTGTGTACGCCCATCGGTCTTTTTCTGTCGGAATTTCCGACGGACTTTGGATTGAGAACCTGTTCTCAATTTTTCCGACGGAAAACCTTTCTATTGGATTTTCCGACCGTGTGTATGCAATTCCGACACGCAAAATTCCGACGCATGCTCGGAAACAATTTGACGCATGCTCGGAATCATTAAACTTCCCTTTTATAGTGCTGTTGAACGTGTTGTATGCCACTGTGTTACTGACCAACGGAATTTGGTGTGACCGTGTTTGAGCGAAATTCCGTCGGGATTCCAACGGGAAAACCATCAGAGCTTTTTCCGACGAGAATTCCGTGTGTACGCGGCAAAAGGCTTTTATTGACAAGGACATGAAGTTTATGCAAAGAGTCAATATTTGCAGCGTTGACCCTTCTTTTTCGAGACCTCTGCAATTCTCCCTTGGCAATGCTGTCCATCAACTTCTGGGCCACATCCTGACTGATGGTCGCTCCCCATTCTTGCATAATCAATGCTTGGAGTTTATCGGAATTTGTGGAGTTTTTATTTGTTCACTCGCCTCTTGAGGATTGTCCACAAGTTCTCAATGGGATTAAGGTCTGGGGAGTTTCCTGGCCATGGACCCAAAATTTCCATGTTTGGTTCCCCAAGCCACGTAGTTATCACGCTTGCCTTATGGCCATCATGCTGGAAAAGGCGTTGTTCCTCACCAAACTGTTCTTGGATGGTTGGGAGAAGTTGCTCTCGAGGGATGTTTTTGGACCATTCTTTATTCATGGCTGTGTTCTTAGGCAAAATTGTGAGTGAGCCCACTGCCTTGGCTGAGAAGCAACCCCACACATGAATTGTCTCAGGAGGCTTTACTGTTGGCATGACACAGGACTGATGGTAGCGCTTACCTTTTCTTCTCCAGACAAGGTTTTTTTCCCATATGCCCCAATCAATCGGAAAGGGGATTCATCAGAGAAAATGACTTTACCCCAGTCCTCAGCAGTCCAATCCCTGTACCTTTTGCAGAATATCATACTTGCCAACTGTCCCTAATTTCCCGGGACATTTTTTTGTCCCGGTCTTACCGTTTCCCGGGAAATGTCCCGGGAAATCGCAGTTTTCCTGTTTTTTTTTCACCGCCGCTAGAGGCCACGGCCGGCACTGGTAAATTGTCTCTGCCGGCCGCAATATTACTGAAGAATGGCTATCGTGAGGAAGAAAGAAGAGGCAGAACCCAGGCTCTGCCTCTTTGTTCTTCCCTTCGTCCTGCACGAGCTGGTCTTCTGTAATGGCGCTGGGGCCAAATCACCTGCAGCCGGCACCCGAGGGGACAAATGATGTAAGAAGAGACTCCGCTGGCTGGGGGCACCTGATGTAAGGAGGTACTTTGCTGGCTGGGGACACCTGATGATAAGGTGGGACTCTGCTGGGGACACCTGATGTAAGGAGGGACTCCGCTGGGGGCACCTGACGTGAGGAGGGACTCTGCTGGGAGCACCTGATGTAAGGAGGGACTCTGCTGGGAGCACCTGATGGCATCTGGTGGCAGGTGACAGTGGCAAGTGACCCCTGACGTCTCACCAAAGCCCCCCAAAAAATATTTTTTTTAAAATGTAAAAAAATTTAATAAAAAAAAACTACTGACACCACTCTCCCCTGCCCTACCAACACTGCCCACTGCCCCAACCCCCTCCCCCAAAAAGCATTGTGAATTTTTTTTTTTTAAACAAATTAAATTGTAAAAAAAAAAAAATTATTAAATATAAAAAAAAATACTGACTGCAGGTTGGGATGTCTGGGAGGGTGGAGAAAAGAGAATGCTCCAGCTACAAGTGTCCACCAGCTAAGCGAAATAAAAGGGTTAACGTGGAGCTGCCGGCGTGGGTGGCAGTAAATGTCACAGGCTGTAAACATGTGTCATGAAATGTAAACTGGTGAGACGTGTGTTAACTTGTCTCCAACACTAAGCCTAAACATATGAAGCGTGCAACAAACACCCACCACACGCTACAGAGCACCAAGTCCCGTAGGCAACATGAAGAAGAGCCAAAGCCACCAATCACTTCAATGCCAGTGAAAGGTGCCATGGCAGGGAGTGGAGAATCTCAGGGACCGGCAGTGATAGCAGAGTGCTGAGACATCAGAAGTAATAACACACCCAGCTATTTTATAGATGAGCCCATTGAGGTTTTCAATTCTAAAGCAACTCCAGATTAGGAGATTTTCCCTAGTACTTTGTGTCTCTGCCCCTCCCACAATGGTGACATTTCTGCATTAGTTTGTGTCTCTGCCCCTCCCACAATTATGAGATTTCCTATAGTCGTTTGTGTCTCTGCCCCTCCCACAATTATGAGATTTCCTGTAGTCGTTTGTGTCTCTGCCCCTCCCACAATGGAGAGGTTTCCCTGCAGTAGTTTGTGTCTCTGCCCCTCCCACAATGGTGAGATTTCCTGCAGTAGTTTGTGTCTCTGCCCCTCCCACAATGGAGAGATTTTCCCTAGTACTTTGTGTCTCTGCCCCTCCCACAATGGTGAAATTTCCTGCAGTAGCTTGTGTCTCTGCCCCTTCCACAATAGTGAGATTTCCCGCAGTAGTTTGTGTCTCTGCCCCTCCCACAATAGTGAGATTTCCCGCAGTAGTTTGTGTCTCTGCCCCTCCCACAATGGTGAGATTTCCTGCAGTAGTTTGTGTCTCTGCTCCTCCCACAATGGTGAGATTTCCTGCAGTAGTTTGTGTCTCTGCCCCTCCCACAATGGAGAGATTTCCCTGCAGTCGTTTGTGTCTCTGCCCCTCCCACAATGGTGAAATTTCCTGCAGTAGCTTGTGTCTCTGCCCCTCCCACAATAGTGAGATTTCCCGCAGTAGTTTGTGTCTCTGCCCCTCCCACAATAGTGAGATTTCCCGCAGTAGTTTGTGTCTCTGCCCCTCCCACAATGGTGAGATTTCCTGCGGTAGTTTGTGTCTCTGCTCCTCCCACAATGGTGAGATTTCCCTGCAGTAGTTTGTGTCTCTGCCCCTCCCACATCGATGAGATTTCCTGCAGTAGATTGTGTCTCTGCCCCTCCCACAATGGTGAGATTTCGTGCAGTAGTTTGTGTCTCTGCCCCTCCCACAATGGTGAAATTTCCTGCAGTAGCTTGTGTCTCTGCCCCTCCCACAATAGTGAGATTTCCTGCAGTAGTTTGTGTCTCTGCCCCTCCCACAATAGTGAGATTTCCCGCAGTAGTTTGTGTCTCTGCCCCTCCCACAATGGTGAGATTTCCTGCGGTAGTTTGTGTCTCTGCTCCTCCCACAATGGTGAGATTTCCCTGCAGTAGTTTGTGTCTCTGCCCCTCCCACATCGATGAGGTTTCCTGCAGTAGATTGTGTCTCTGCCCCTCCCACAATGGTGAGATTTCGTGCAGTAGTTTGTGTCTCTGCCCCTCCCACAATGGTGAGATTTCCCTGCAGTAGTTTGTGTCTCTGCCCCTCCCACAATGGTGAGATTTCCCTGCAGTAGTTTGTGTCTCTGCCCCTCCCACATTGATGAGATTTCCTGCAGTAGATTGTGTCTCTGCCCCTCCCACAATGGAGAGATTTCCCTGCAGTAGTTTGTGTCTCTGCCCCTCCCACAATGATGAGATTTCCCTGCAGTAGTTTGTGTCTCTGCCCCTCCCACAATGGAGAGATTTCCCTGCAGTAGTTTGTGTCTCTGCCCCTCCCATTTAAATAGTTTCCCCGTTGTTTGGTACATTCTCTGTAAAAGATACTTTTGTATTCAGATTGGGAGGAATTCATTCCCGAATTGTATGTGGAAATATTATAAGACGATTAAACAACAAATCCGGTAATCTTTATGAACTCCAGAGAGAAGAATTTGTGGTCATTCTTTCAGCTGGTCCGCTGATGTTGCCAAGTACAGACGGCCATCTGTAACGTGGCACCGAGCTGGACGCAGGGACCGGCACGTCCGCATGGCATGCCGCGCATTCCCCCGACTTTCTGGAAATGAAGCTGTGTTGTGGTGTGCTGGAGACATTGTGGTTTCCTCTCCGATCCGAGTCAGACATGTCTGTGATGTGCGGTCACCACTGCCCGGGTCTACTAAACTGTGTGTAAGGGCAGCACTGTTGGCACTGGAAATATCGCGTCTATACCACCTGCAGGCCCGACTCTCACATACAGAGCTTGGTGAGGAGAAGATTTTCAGAAAAGGAGCCTGTGCTGATCTCCGGGATCAGCCAATAGCATCTCAATCCATTCCTCATGTGTCTTCTTCTTCAATCTCGGTGAGCTTTGAGTATTTCTTCCAGATCTGGGCAGTAATCCAGTGTGAGACTTCCTGTGATAAAGACCACTCACTGCTGCGCTCTCTCCTTGTGCGGGGGGACTGGTCTTGACGCCGCCCCCTCCTGTAGTTTTCTGCAGACATTCTGTAGTTACATAGTTAGTTAGGTTGAAAAAAGACACAAGTCCATCCAGTTCAACCACAAATAAAAAAAAAGAATAATGTAAAAAGAATAAAATAATATAAAAAAAATTATATAAAAAAATTATATAAAAAAAATAATAATAATAATAAAATAATAATATTAAAAAATATATATATATTGTAAAAAAAAAAAAAATAATAATAAAAAAATAATTAAAAAAAAAATAATGATAAAAAAATAATGATAAAAAAAGTAATAATAAAAAAAAAATAATGATTAAAAAAATAATAATAAAAAAAAATAAAACAAAAAAATAATAATGATGTAGTGGGTGGGGCATGCTGTGCTCCTCCCATAGCCATGCTCTCTGCACAGGCTATGTACAGTACAATGCTGATGTTACGCCCTGGGGTTTAGTCAGGGAGCTCCTCACCAAATTCCTTGTCGGGGCAGCTACCACAGTTAATTGATAGCCTTGTTGTTTCTCTTCTAGCACTATGTGGTCGGGAACTTGGTGGTGCTAGATATGAGAAGGGCAACCCAAGGTCAAGTTATGGGTATAAGGGATATCTCAGCCAAAGGACAGGGTTTTTTTTTTGACCCCTTGGCCTGCTGGGATAACCTATATATTCGGGTGAGGTCTGGTGATCTGTGTTCTGTGCCACCTGGATTGCCTTCTGGGTGGATGTGTGCTGTACGCCCAGGGCTGCTAGGCCGGAGATCTGGCCTATCTCAGGGGCATCTGGTTGGCAGGCTGTGTGAGGGCCTATCCAGAAGTAAGAGGACAGCGCAGGGTTGGGACTGCGGCTTGCAGTCCAACCAAAAGTGACAGTTCTCTCGGCCAGAGAGCCTGTCGTGGTCGGAGGTAGAAGGAAAGCTGTCGCCATGAAGGGACCAATCACCTTTACCAGGGACCACAGTGAGTGACTGAGGAAAGTCCCAAAACCATATTCTCACCAAAGGGCACGGTGGAGATCGCCCATACTGCTCTTTCCCCCTGCTCCTCTCCATCCCCCTGCCTCATTCTGCTCCTGCCCTACCCCCTGCTCTTACCTTGTCCTGTTTCTGCCCCCTTCCCCCTGCTCCTGCCCTATTTCCCAGCTCCTGCTTCATCCTGCTCCTGCCCTCATCCCTCTGCTGCTGCCTCATCCTGCCCCATCCCCCTGCTCTCACCTCATCCTGTTTCTGCCTCATTCCCCTGCTCCTGCCCCATCCTGCTTCTGCCCCCCACACTCCTGCTCTTGCCTTCTTTCCCCTGCTCCTGCCCCATTTCCCTGCCTCGTTCTGCCCCATCTGTGGGCTGTGTAATGTAAAGGGGTCCAGAGGTGCAGGGGGCTGTGTAATGTAAAGGGAACCAGAGGTGCGAGGCTGTGTAATGTAAAGTGGTCCAGAGGTGCAGTTGGCTGTGTAATGTAAAGGGAACCAGAGGTGCAGTTGGCTGTGTAATGTAAAGCTGTCCAGAGGTGCAGGGGGCTATGTAATGTAAAGGGAACTAGAGGTGCGGGGCTGTGTAATGTAAAGGAGTCCAAAGGTGCAGGGTCTGTGTAATGTAAAGGGGTCCAGAGGGCTGTGTAATGTAAAGGGAACTAGAGGTGCGGGGCTATGAAATGTAAAGTGGTCCAGAGGTGCAGTTGGCTGTATAATGTAAAGGAGTCCAGAGGTCCAGGGCTATGTAATGTAAAGGAGTCCAGAGGTTTGGGGCTATGTAATGTAAAGGAGTCCAGAGGTCCGGGACTGTGTAATGTAAAGTGGTCCAGAGGTGCAGTTGGCTGTGTAATGTAAAGGAGTCCAGAGGTGTAGGACTGTGTAATGTAAAGGAGTCCAGAGGTGCAGGGCTGTGTAATGTAAAGGAGTCCAAAGGTGCAGGGGCTGTGTAATGTAAAGGAGGACACCCACCGCCGCTGTAATTCAGGCACCAAAAAATGGTCCGGGCACCTGACTAGGGGGTGGCAGCGGCGGCCATTGATAGATTCATGCAATGTATGAATCTATCCATTGGTCATATGGGGTGGCTGGAGAGAGGGTGCGGCACCCATGCGCCCTTGTGGACGCACCTCCACTGCCCTACTCTAATGGCGCGTACACACGATCGGAACTTTCCATCAGACAATTCGATCGTGTGTGGGCTCCAGCTGACTTTTTCTTTGCAAAAGTCCGGCGGACCTAGAAATAAGACTGGCTTCAAAATTGTCCGCCGGACTCGAGTCCGGACGAAAAGTCCGGTCGTCTGTGTGCTAGTCCAACGGACTAAAACCGACGCTAGGGCAGCTATTGGCTACTGGCTATGAACTTCCTTATTCTACGTCATCACATTCAGATCCGGCGGACTTTTGGGGTGATCGTGTGTGGCCAAGTCCGTTGGCTTGAAAGTCCGGCGGACCTCAGCTGCTAAGTCCGTCGGATTGCCCGCCAGACTAAGTCCGCCGGAAAGTTCCGATCGTGTGTACGCGGCATTAGTGTTTGCAGCAACTTTCACTCCACCAGGTGGGTCAGAGTCGAGGCACGAAACAGAGAACTCAAATTACCAAGTGGCCCCTTCAGGGGTAGAAAGCTGCTAACACATGAAGGAGAATCTACATATGCAATAGGATAACAGACACATGGAACAGTAAGCAGAAAAACATAAAAATTACTCTAAATTCTTTCAGGTCGGGGTGAGCGATTCCTCCGGAGAGTTTTCTTGGATATCTGAATAAGTGTGAAATTATCTTATTCTGCCAGGCAAACTGACCGACTAATTGCCATCTAGGATTGATATTGTAAATGGGATCCCTGGACACTCGCCAGCCCATCCCTGTTCTGTCTGCAACCTAAATTGCATCATTAGACCAGCGTTTCTCAACTCCAGTCCTCGAGTCGCCCCAACAGGTCCTGTTTTCAGGCTTCCCATTATTTTGCACAGGTGATTTAATCAGTTTCACTGCCTTAGTAATTACCACAGCCGTTCCATCTGAGGGAAATCCTGAAAACATGACCTGTTGATGCTCCTTGAAGGATTGGAGTTGAGAAACACTGCATTAAATAATAAGGTCAGTGTAGTTCTCTTATTCTGTGATTACAGTTCCGCTTAAAAAAAAAAATTAAAAATACTGCAGCTGCTGACTTTTAATAATCGGACACTTACCTGTCCCAGGGTCCAGCAATGTGGGGGGATCGAAGCTCCCCCCCTCGCCCCCCCCTCCGCTCGGCGGCGCCGGCATTGTAACTGTGGGCGCCCAGCTGTGGCTTCACAGCCAGGCAGCCACTGCGCATGCGCGAGCCGTGATTGGCCGCGCAATCATCTGGGACCTGTCACGTGTCCCAGATGATTGACAAGAGGGAGGGGGCAGAGCTGATCTCCCTTCCTGCGCCGAGGGGAAGTGATGTCAGTGCCCAGGCGCTGAAGGAGGCAGACTACGAGGGACCCCCTAGCAACAGCCATTTGGAGGTAGTTTTTTTTTTTTTTTTTGGGTGGAACTCCACTTTAATGACCAGTAATGGGTGGGGATTCCAGTTGGTTTTCTCACTCTCTGACCAGAGGCCAGGAGCCAATAGCCTACAGGAGCTAGAAGCATACCTCCCAACTTTTTGAGATGGGAATGAGGGACACTTATCAGCAAAAGTATGCAGGCATAGGACACACCCCCCGCCACGCCCCCTTAAAGGAGAATTGTACAAAAAATCAAGATTGGTTAAACTCACAAGTGCTTTTTTTTTACCACTACTATTCATTTATATTGGCCTTTCGAATTTACAAATGCAACATATTAGAAATCAGATGAAAGGTTTAGCGCTGGAAAACACTTTTTGATAGATGAAAAGTGCATTTTATATATAACTATAGAGATCAGACCAAAATGAGGGACAAATGAGGAGGAAAGAGGGACATTGCTCCAAATCAGGGACAGTCCCTCAAAATCTGGGACAGTTGGGAGCTATGTAGGAGGTATAGAACACTGGACTCCAACCTGCGGCCCAGGGGCTGCATTTTGCTTGCCTTTGCTTTGCTTGCCTTTATCTGGCCCTTGGGGCACTATTCCATCCACTAGAACAGTGATGGCGAACCTTTTTGAGCCAGAGTGCCCAAACGGAAATAAATACATTGGTTTTGTGTTGCAAAGTGCCAACACGGCAATTTGCGAGAGAGGAGGGCTGACCGAAAGAGAGGGGTTGTGTGAGAGAGAGGGGGGTGTGAGAGAGAGAGAGAGGACAGCGAGAGTAAGGGGTGTGAGAGAGATGCTGAGAGGGAGGGGGCTGAGAGAGAGGGGGGCAGATAGAGAGGGGTGTGAGAGATATGCTGAGAGAGAGGGGGAACAGAGAGCGAGAGGGAGGGGGGCTGAGAGATAGGGAGGGGAGCTGAGAGAGAGGGGACAGAGAGAGAGAGGGGTGTGAGAGAGATGCTGAGAGAGGGGGGCAACAGAGAGAGGGAGAGGGGCTGAGAGAGAGGGGTGTGAGAGAAATGATGAGAAAGGTGAGCTGAGAAAGAGGAGGAACAGAGAGAGGGAGGGGGGGCAGAGAGAGTGGGGTGTAAGAGAGGGGGAACAGAGACAGAGAAGGGGGACAGAGAGAGAGAAGAGGGACAGAGAGAGAGGGGTGCAAGAGAGATGCTGAAAGATGGGTGAGCTGAGAGAGAGGGGGAACAGAGAGAGGGGGACACAAAGAGGGGGGGGGGCAGAAAAAGAGGGGGGCTGAAAGAGAGGGAGGGGGGCTGAGAGGAGAGAGAGACCTCCAACTATGTCCTGGACCCTCTCGTGTGCCCACAGAGATGGCACGCGTGCCATAGGTTCGCCATCACTGCACTATAACAAAAGATTGCAGCGCACACATACAAAAATGACATTTAACTCCTGCAAGGCTATTTAAAACACCGGAACATTTTAAAAAAAATACGGGGATTTAGTCACACGGTGCTTAAGCCCAATTATTGCGTCAAAGTACCCCATTATCAGTGGGTCCTACACTATCCATAGAATGGAAGATCCTGCTTCTCTGAACCATGGGAGAAATACACTCCTCTATACGGGAGAAATACACTCCTCTATATGGGAGGAAAAAAAGAACTCCTCCTATATCAGTCCTTTATTTCTCCCATATAGAGGAGTGTATTTCTCCCATGGTTCAGAGAAGCAGGATCTTCCATTCTATGGATAGTGTAGGACCCACTGATAATGGGGTACTTTGACGCAGTAAGTGGGCTTAAGCACCGTGTGACTAAATCCCCGTATTTTTTTTTAATGTTCCGGTGTTTTAAATAGCCTTGCAGGAGTTAAATGTAATTTTTGTATGTGTGCGCTGCAATCTTTTGTTCCGTTTGTACAGTCTTATGGCTGCACCATCTTTAATGCGTTTTTTAGGGTGTGCCCTCCATGTATTTGTTTGACTATTCCCTCCACTGACTGGCACTATTCTTCCCACTGACACCAATGATGGGGCACTATTCTTCCCACTGACACCAATGATGGGGCAATAATCCTCCCACTGGCACCAACAATAGGGGAATGTTCCTCCCAATGACAGCTCCTCTTGGCACCAACAATAAGGGGCACCATTTCTCCCACTGACACCAATGATGGGACACTATTCCTTCCACTGACACCAATGATGGGGCAGTAAGTAATCCTCCTACTGGCACCAACAATAAGGGGAATGTTCCTCCCAATGACAGCTCCTATTGGCACCAACAATGAGGCACCATTTCTCCCACTGACACCAATGATGGGACACTATTCCTTCCACTGACACCAATGATGGGGCACTATTCCTTCCACTGACACTAATGATGGGGCACTATTCCTCCCACTGACACCAATGATGGGGCACTAATCCTCCCACTGGCACCAACAATAGGGGAATGTTCCTCCCAAATGACAGCTCCTATTGGCACCAACAATGAGGCACCATTTCTCCCACTGACACCAATGATGGGATGCTATTCCTTCCACTGACACCAATGATGGGATGCTATTCCTTCCACTGACACCAATGATGGGATGCTATTCCTTCCACTGACACCAATGATGTCTCCCACTGGCGCCAACAACCGGGCATTATTCCTCCCATTGGCAGCAATAATGGGGCACTATTCCTCCTACTGGCACCAATAATGATGCACTATTGTTCTCACTAACACCAATTATGTGGCACTAATCCTTCCACTGGCACCAATGATGGGACACTATTCCTCAAACTAATACCAATGATGGGGCACTATTGCCCCCACTGGCACCAATAATGGGACACTATTGCTTCCACTGACACCAATGATGGGACACTATTCCTTCCACTGACACCAATGATGGGACACTAATCCTCCCACTGACAACAATGATGGGGCACTATTCCTTCCACTGACACCAATGATGGAACACTAATCCTCTCACTTTGCGCCAACAACAGGGCAGTATTCCTCCCATTGACAGCAATGATGGGGCACTATTCCTCCTACTGGCACCAATAATGATGCACTATTGTTCTCACTGACACCAATTATGTGGCACTAATCCTTCCACTGGCACCAATGATGGGACACTATTCCTCAAACTAATACCAATGATGGGGCACTATTCCTTCCTCTGACACCAACAATGAGGCACTATTCCTCCCACTGACACCAATTATGGGGCACTTTTGCCCCTACTGGCACCAATAATGACTACTATTCCTTTATATTGGCTTTTAAAACTTATAAATGTAGTAATTTAGAAATCGGATGGAAGGTTTAGCACTGGGAAACACTTTTTTTGAAAGATACAAAGTGCATTTTATATACAACTATATGGATCAGATCAAAATGAGGGACAAATGAGGGGGAAAGAGGGACAGTCCCTCGAAATCAGAGACAGTTGGGAGCTATGCGATACCCACATGGATGAGTAAACGCCAATGCAGAAGCCATTGGCACTTACCCAAGCGTCATGCACAGTCATGCACAGTCATGCACTTGCGGCTCACGATATCTGATTCTCTATCCACTTTGAAGGCCGCTATTGTAGCTAATTGTTGGTGGTGAAGCTCACTTCTGTCCCTTTGAAGCTCCAGCATATTGAGTGAATAAGAAACTTTGTAATACATCAAACATCAAATAACACGGGACGGTTCCCGGCTCCCCCTCTGCCCCTTCAAAGATATTTTCAAAGTGAAACTCCGAAGCGCAGATTTTAGCACCTGGAGCAATGGGGAGACAGAGATCACCATCTGACCGACATATTTCACAAAGTTCATAAAAGTCTGAAGGCCTTGTTAAAATGTATCTGTTTCTTGTTTCTGAAGTCGGTGAATTGTGATCTCCTCAGTGGAGGAACATATGGGCAGGAAATGTCGGGGCGCTCAGAGACCCGCAACTGTCCAGAACCAGACTCTGCCAGGGTCAGATTTACAGCTTTGTGGACCTGAGAGGAATCCTCCTCAGATGTCTGGGACAATAACCGCAGACAGTTCATGGCGGTCTTTACTGCGGTCCAATAAAGTGTCAGCAGGCAGGTCGGTATTTCGGAAGACTAAGTAACAATGACACAAATGTTCTCACATTGTCTGTGGAACCTCAAAACTAAACACAAATCTGTTTTATAAGTTAAAAACCGAACCTTCCCCAGACTTTTTTTTAGATTCCTATATGGTTGATCCTCCACTGTTCCAATCCGTATTATTTAAATCTCCACTACTCAAATCCCCACTGTCCCATGTATGGTCAACACTCAAATTCCACCGCCCCATTCCCCTCTATTCAAATCCCACCGCCCCAATCCCCACCACGCAAATCCTACCGCTCCAAACCCCACCACTTAAATCCTACCGCCCGATCCTCACCACTCAAATCCTACCGCCCCGATCCTCACCACTCAAATCCTACCGCCCCAATCCTCACCACTCAAATCCTACCGCCCCGATCCAAACCACTTAAATCCCACCACCCCAAATTACCGCCAAGCAAATCCTACTGCCCCAATCCTCACCACTCAAATCCTACCGCCCCGATCCTCACCACTCAAATCCTACCGCCCCAATCCTCACCACTCAAATCCTACCGCCCCGATCCTCACCACTCAAATCCTACCGCCCCGATCCTCACCACTCAAATCCTACCGCCCCAATCCTCACCACTCAAATCCTACCGCCCGATCCAAACCACTCAAATCCCACTGCCCCAATCCCTATCACTCAAATCCCACCACCTCAATCCCCATCTATCAAATCCCACCACCCCAATCCCCATCACTCAAATACCACTGCCCCAATCCCCATCACTCAAATCCCACTGCCCCAATCCCCATCACTCAAATACCACTGCCCCAATTCCCACCACTCAAATCCCACCGCCCCAATCTCCACCACTCAAATCCCACCGCCCCAATCTACACCACTCAAATCCCTCCACTACTAAAATCCCACCACCCCAATCTCCACCACTCAAATCCCACCGCCCACCGATCCCCAGCACTTAAATCCCACCACCCCAATCTCCACAATTAAAATCCCACTGCTCCAATTCCCACCACTCAAATCCTACCACCCCAATCTCCAGCACTCAAATCACACCGTCCCAATCCCCACCACTCAAATCCCCACCACTCCAATCTCCACCACTCAAATCCCACCACCCCAAGCCACACCACTTAAATCCCACCAACCCAAGCGACACCTCTTAAATCTCACCGCCCCGATCCCCACCACTCAAATCCCATCACCCCAATCTCCACCACTCAAATCCCACCACCCCAAGCCACACCACTCAAATCCCACCGCCCCAATCCCCACCACTCAAATCCCACCACTCAAATCCCGCCACCCCAATCCACACCATTTAAATCCCACTGCCCCAATCCCCACCACTCAAATCCCACCACCCCAATCCCCACCACTTAAATCCTACCGCCCCGACCCCCACCACTCAATTCCTACCCCCCGACCCCCACCAGTCAAATCCCACCGCTCCAATCCCCACCACACAAATCCTACCGCCCCAATCTCCACCAATCAAATCCCACCGCTCCAATCCCCGCCATGCAAATCCTACCAGCCCAATCCCCACCACTAAAATCCCACTGCTCCAATTCCCACCACTCAAATCCTACCGCCCCAATCTCCACAACTCAAATCACACCGTCCCAATCCCCACCACTCAAATCTCACCGCTCCAAACCCCACCATTTAAATCCCACCGCCCCAATCCCCACCACTCAAATCTCACCGCTCCAAACCCCACCATTTAAATCCCACCGCCCCAATCCCCACCACTCAAATCCTACCGCCCCGACCCCCACCAGTCAAATCCCACCGCTCCAATCCCCACCACGCAAATCCTACCACCCCAATTTCCACCAATCAAATCCCAGCGCTCCAATCCCCGACATGCAAATCCTACCAGCCCAATCCCCACCAGTCAAATCCTACCGCCCGACCCCCACCACTCAAATCCCACTTCTCCAATCCCCGCCACGCAAATCCTACCGCCACAATCCCCACCACTCAAATCCTACCGCCCCAATCCCCACCACTCAAATCCCACTGCTCCAATCCCCGCCACGCAAATCCTACTGCCACAATCCCCACCACGCAAATCCTACCGCCACAATCCCCAGCACTTAAATCCCACTGCCCCGATCCCCAGCACTCAAATCCCACCACCCGAATCTCCACGACTAAAATCCCACCACTCCAATCCCCACTACTCAAATCCCACCCCCCCCCCCCAATCCCCACAACTCAAATACCACTGCCCCAATCTCCACCACTAAAATCCCACCGCTCCAATCCCGCCATGCAAATCCTACAGCCCCAATCCCCACCATTTAAATCCCACCGCCCCAATCTCCGCCACTCAAATCCCACCGCCCCAATCTCGGCCACTCAAATCCCACCGCCCCAATCTCCACTACTCAAATCCCACCGCCCACCCATCCCCAGCACTCAAAATCACCACCCCAATCCCCACCACTAAAATCTCACCGCTCCAATGCCCACCACTCAAATCCCACCGCCCCAATCTCCACCACTCAAATCCCACTGCCACAATCTCCACCACTCAAATCCCACCACTCCAATCCCCACCACTCAAATCCCACCGCCCCAATCCCCACCACTCAAATCCCACTGCCCCAATCTCCACCACCAATCCTATAAAAAATGCAATCCCCACCACAATAATCCTCCCTGTTCCATTCTGCCACTCCAATTCCCACCACCCCAAACCACACTGCGTAACTAAAGAAATCCTAAAATAGCAAACTGGACATTTGTGAAGAAGATCCTCCTGGTACAAAAGATGTCTACAGCTTTTACAGCTGAACGTCTTTTATAACTGTTCCCATCAAGAAGCTCCCGGCCTTTGAAGATGAATTTGGACAGCCCTGTTGTAGTTATTTTTAGTGCCTGTCAGGGCTGGCTTGGCTACATGCTTTACGGGGCATAAACTTAAGAACAATAAACGGAACGTTTTATACTCTTGTGTAGGGATGAGCTTTATATTTGGGTCGAACATAAGTTCAACTCGAACATTGGCCGTTCGCCCCTTCGCCAAATAGCGAACAATTTGGGGTGTTCACGGCAAATTCGAAAGCCACGGAACACCCTTTAAAAGTCTATGGGAGAAATCAAAAGTGCTAATTTTAAAGGCTAATATGCAAGTTATTGTCATAAACAGTGTTTGGGGACCCGGGTCCTGCCCCAGGGGACATGTATCAATGCAAAAGAAAGTTTTAAAAACTGCAGTTTTTTCAGGAGCAGTGATTTTAATAAAGCTTAACCACTTTCAGACCGGACCATTTTGCTGGCTTAAGACCAGACAACTTTTTGCGATTTGGCACTGCGTCGCTTTAACTGACAATTGCGCGTTCATGGGACATGGCTCCCAAACAAAATTGACGTCCTTTTTTTCCCACAAATAGAGCTTTCTTTTGGTGGTATTTGATCACCTCTGCGGTTTTTATTTTTTGTGCTATAAACAAAAAAAGGACGACAATTTTGAAAAAAAAAAAAACATTATTTTTTACTTTTTGCTATAATAAATATCCCCCAAAAGTATATAAAAAAACATATTTTTTTCTCAGTTTAGGCCGATACGTATTTTTCTACATATTTTTGGTAAAATTGGTTTGCGCAAAAGTTATAGCATTTACAAAATAGGGGATAGTTTTATAGCATTTTTTATTAATAATCTTTTTTTTTTACTAGTAATGGCGGCGATCAGCAAATTTTATTGTGACTGTGACATTATGGCGGACACATCGGACATTTTTGACACATTTTTGGGACCGTTGTCATTTATACAGCAATCAGTGCTATACAAATGCATTGATTCCTGTGTAAATGACACTGTCAGTGAAGGACTTAACCAGGAGGGGTTAAGTGTGTCCTAGGGCGTGTTGCTAACTGTGGGGGGGTGGCTGTGTTTTACAGATCACTGATCTCTGCTCCAATCACAGGGAGCAGAGATCAGTGTCACTTGTTGCTAGGCAGAACGGGGAGATGCTTGTTTACTTCAGCATCTCCCCATTCGTCCTCCCCGTGTGACGATCGCGGGTATCCCCGCAGCGATCGAGTCCACGGGACCCGCGATTGGACTCACGGAGGCGGAGGCGATGGCATGGCGGCAAATTCAAAGGGACGTACCTGTAGGCCCTTATGCCTGTCCGTGCCATTCTGCCGACGTACATCGTCGTGCGCCGGTCGGAAAGCGGTTAAAGTGAAACAATAAAAGTGAAATATTCCTTTAAATTTCGTATGCCTGTAAAGTAGCGCATGTGTCCTGTGTTTAGAACAGTCCCTGCACAAAATTACATTTCTAAAGGAAAAAAAGTCATTTAAAACTACTCATCATTGAACACCGATATAAGAAGGCACTTCGTTGACCACCAATATACAAAAGCACTTTATTGACCACCAATATAAGGAGGCAGTTACTGGCCACCAATATAGAGTGGCACGCCACTGACCACCAATATAAGAGGGCACACCACTGACCACCAATATAAAGTGTCACTTCACTGACCACCAATATAAGAGGACACTTCATTGACCACCAATATAGGGTAGCACTTCACTGAATATCAATATAAGAAGGTGCTTCATTGACCACTGATATAAGAAGGCACTTCATTTACCACCAATATAAGGAGGCAGTCATTGACTACCAATATAAGGCGGCACTTCATTGACCACAAATATAAGGCAGCACTTCACTGACCACCAATATAAGGGGGCACTTCGTTGACCACCAAAATAAGGCAGCACTTCAATGACCACCAATATAGGAGGCACTGTATTGAACACCAATATACAGTGGCACTTCATTGGCCATAAAGATAACGGGCACTTCTTTGACCACCAATATAAAAAGGCACTTAACTGACCACCAATATAACAGGACCTGTCTCAACTGATTTTCTTATTAGGGGTTTCCCAAGACCTGAATGTTATTTCAAGAGTTTCTCCATGTTAAACAGGTTGAGGAAGGTTGACTTAGAGCAGGGGTGCCCAACCTTTTAAAGAGCGAGGGCCACTTAAGCGACTTAGTAACCAGTCGCGGGCCACAATGAGTGGAGCAGGCGGATGACAGATGAAAGGTTTAGCGCTGGAAAACACTTTTTGAAAGATAAAAAGTGCATTTTATATACAGCTATATAGATCAGACCAAAATGAGGGACAGAGGGACATTGCTCCAAATCAGGGACAGTTGAGAGCTATGCATTAATAGAAGAGTTAAACATGAAATTTGAGGATATTTTATGGTGTAGCGCTCGGGGCAGAGCGCACACAGAGATCGGCATGCGATACGTTGTAACAAGTTTCTCTTCCTGTTTCGAGATTGTTTATGGAGCAGCAGAGGGCCGGGTGCCGGGCAGATGTGGCCCCGGGTTCTCCCGGCTGGATGTGCCGACTCCCTGCTGTAACTCTGCTATGTAAACACTTGTAGGGCCTAGGAAACGCTCCATCTGGCCTCCGTATGTCTCTTGTCTGCACTTGCGAAACGAAAACACAGACATCGGAGCTGGAACAGCAGAGCTGACGTTTCGTTTTCGAAGTCCCCGTTCTGGGGGGGGGGGGGGGAATTTTTGAAAGATATCCAAAAAAATAATCCAAAGTGGCGAGCGCTGGAGATTAGGAGCGGTTGGGACGTAACATAAGCCTCGCAAAAGCGGCGTCTCAGCCTCCTCGTCTTCTGGAACCGATCACGAGCGAAGGCCAAGAAAATTCTCTATTCGGGATCCATATCAAACTATTTTAATGTACAGAACAGATAATTCCCTCCCACTAGCCGGACGTGTCCAGTTTGCTGCAGACAGTATTTATACTGATTTACATAAAAAAGTACAGACAGCTGCTTATTTCATAGGTACGGCACATATATCTGCATTGCGGCATCGTTCTTCTGTGTCATCATCCCACCTACCGGCTGGAACGTGTCTTTTTTTTAACTTATCGTGTAAAGCTGGGTATGGACTAGTAGAATTTTGTTCAACTTCTATCGTTGTACGAAAGTAAACTCATTTTTCTAATCATATAGTGGTCATAGGCGTGCACGTGGGGTGCGCCGGGGGTGCCTGGGCACACTCTAATCACCCCATGAAGTGCAGATTGCCCGTGTCCCCCCCCCCCGCCTTCCCCTGCTGCGCTCCCTGCTTCCCTCCTCTCCTCCCCCACCAGCTGCTGCGGGGGGACGTTTCAGATTAAATGTAGAAGGAGGAGTTGAGATTTTTAAGGTGAAAATTGATTGGAAAATAGTAACGATTATGATATATAAGAATTTTTTTATTTTATAAAAAAAAAAAAAAATGTTTTAAGACGCCACAATTGCCAAAAGTACAAATCAACAAGATTTCAGGGACACAGCATTAAGAGATGGAATTCCCAACATGTTTCACCCATTTTGCAGGCTTCTTCAGGGGATGCTGTCCAACTAGAGGTACCAGCCTTCTTTATCTCTTGAAATATTGGCCAAATCACTAAAGAGTCACAGGTCACTAAAGAGTCAGGCCCCTTTCACACGAGGCGGACTCCGCTTCCACGGAGTCCGCCTCTGTCCGCTGGCTCAGCGGGAGATCTCTGCGTTGATCTCCGCTGAGCCGGCGGATGACAAGTCCCTCTCTGCTCACTGAGCGGGGAGGGGCTTGTCCAGCGCCGCTGGTCTCTATGGAGCGTTCGGATGAAAACGGACAGTGTGTCAGTTTTCATCAGATCTCACCCGATCCGCCAGCGACGGATCTGGACGTAGGGCCATCTGTCTGCTTTTGGCAGATCGGACCGGGTCAGATGTCAGCGGACATGTCTCCGCTGACATCCGTCGCTCCATAGACCAGCATGGAGCGCCCGTTCAGGTCCGCCGTCAAAACTGACAGGCGGACCTGAACGGGCCGTCAGTGTGAAAGGGGCCTCACAGTCGCCTCCCCCACCAGCTGCTGCGGGGGGAGGTTTCAGATTAAATGTAGAAGGAGGGGTTGGGATGTTTAAGGTGCAAATTGATTGGAAAATAGTAACAACTATGATATATAAGAATTTTTTTATTTTATAAAAAAAATAAAAAAATGTTTTAAGACGCCACAATTGGCAAAAGTACAAATCAACAAGATTGCAGGGACACAGCACTAAAGCGGTTCTGCACTGTGTTTTTTTTTTTTTTGGGGGAATACAATGCCAAGGATTATGAGGTAAATTGGGGGACTCACGTGTTCCATCTTCATAATTGATCGCAGCCGGTTTTCCTCCAATAAAATTATTTATATTATGCTCTTCTGCTGGGGGCCATCTTGCCTGTGGGCATGTGAAACCCCACAGGCACTTTAGATGGCCCAGCATGCACCGCCGTTACTGCGCCGAGCTCGCGCGTGCGCAGTAACGGCAAAGTGCAGCTCACGTTCTCCGAAATCTCGCGAGATGTCGGCACATCTGCCGAAATCTCGCGAGATTTTGGAAGATGTGTCCGAAATCTCGCGAGATTTCGGAAGATGTCCGCACTGACTTCTGGGATCAATAACACCAGATCCCAGGAGACAGTGCGGTGTGACGACGATCGACGCAGAGACCCCGCCCACCCCGCAGAGACAGAGAAAAGGAAGTCATCGATTACAAGGTAAGTGGAAAAAAAAAAAAAAAACACACTTCATTTAGTACTCTTTGCCTGATTTGGAAGGCAAAGAGATTTACTAAATGAAATGTGTGCAGAACCGCTTTAAGAGATGGAATTCCCAACATGTTTCGCCCATATTTTGGGCTTCTTCAGGGGATGCTGTCCAACAAGAGGTACCAGCCTTCTTTATCTCTTGAAATATTGGCCAAATCACTAAAGAGTCACAGGTCACTAAAGAGTCAGGCCCCTTTCACGCGAGGCGGACTCCGCTTCCAGAATCAAAAGCCTGACCATTGATACAGTTATCTGCGCTAATCTACCGGGTACACGTGAGTGCAACTAATCATAGGCATCTCATGTGAAGTATTATTAGCAATGCTGCGCAATGGTATTTTTGTTTGTTTTTTTCTCTTACATGTAAATACCGGACAGAGTTAGTAGAAGGATCTCTATGAGGAAACAGCTCTAAATAACCGGCAATATTAAGGGAAGTGTTTTGCTTGTTCTTATCCCCATATTTATTTACAAATACTACCACTGTATTGGCAACTGCGATTGTTTTTTCCCCACACTATTTGGGAAATTAGTAGGTTTGGGACGTCTTGCCGCATTCGCTAGTGGAATCTCAGTAAGCTAAAAAAGCTGCTTTATACATTATCATCAGTGGAGCACAATTTCACCTAAACACCAATCGTCTGGTGTATCTGACCATTTTAGCAATCAGATTGTATCCATCACCAATCGTCTGGTGTATTTGATCAATTTAACCATCAGATCGTTTTGGTTGGTTATTATTGCTACACCAGATATCTTTTTCCTTTTTTTTTTATCACAGGACACATTTCTACCACTTTCTGTCACTTTGAACATTTGTTCATTTTTTATCATTCAATACAGATATCTGGAGATACCTGTTAATAGGAGTAATTTTATGCACGTTTGGCATTTTTATTATCACAAGGATTAGACACACTCACCACTCTATAGGTATACACGGATTGTAGACATGTGCAATTCGTTTCGTTTTTTTTTTTTTCGTTATTTCTGTTCGTTCGTTTTCGTACGAATGAACGAATCGTTCGTTTTCGTACGAATGAACGAATCGTTCGTTTTCGTACGAATGAACGAATCGTTCAAATCGTACGAATCCGAATAACGAATCGTTCGAATCGAACGAATCCGAAAGACAACGAAAATCCGAAAAAAACAAATTAGAAACAACGAATGTACTAATGAAGAAAATCCGAAAAAAAACGAAAACGAACGAAAAAATTTGTACATTCGTAACTTTTTTTTTTGTTGAATTGGTAATTTTCCGTGTCCCTTACAATGGTGCTGCTAAACGTGCTTCGAATGGATTGAACAAAAAAATTCGTACATTCGCAACTTTTTTTTCGATTCGTAACTTTTTTTTTTTTCGATTCGTAACTTTTTTTTTTTTTTTCGATTTGTAATTTTCCGTGTCTATATTGAACAAAAAAATTTCGTACATTCGTAACTTTTTTTTCGACTCGTAACTTTTTTTTTTTCGATTCGTAACTTTTTTTTTTTTTTCGATTCGTAACTTTTTTTTTTCGATTCGTAAATTATTAAAATGTAATAATAGCATACACATTACATAAAATTATGAGTTATGCTCCGATTACGAATATACGAATGTTACGAATGTTACGAATGTACGAATAAATACGAATGCGTCCGAAAATTAAACTAACGAAAAAACTAATCAACGAAAAAATAACTCTTACGAATGTACGAATCGTTACGAATACGAACACCGACGACTTACGAATGTACGAATGGTTACGAATCAACGGAAACGAAAAAAAACGATTTTTTTTCGGAAACGAAACGAAAAAAAAACAAATTTTTTTTTGTTGTGCACATGTCTAACGGATTGTATACTTTTAATCTCACTTACCTCTAACACACCTATAAAATATATGGACTGTATATACTTTTAACACTTGTGTATTATTGACCCATATTGGATTTATTGGCAATAATTGATTCAAGATATTAATTCACATAATAAGGTTGATTTGCGCTCCATTTATACGTCTTTTGTATATCTTTTTACATAGTTTAAGTGTGGGAACACTTTTGATGGTAGCAGCACATCATTTAGTCATCTTATTTATTTTTTATTAGGTTTTAGGTTTTAAATATTTATCAGCGCTTCAGTACCCATTATATTTTTAATTCTTAAAAGGACGTACCTGTACGCCCTTATGCCTGTTCGTGCCATTCTGCCAACTAGACATGTGCACAACAAAAAAAATCATTTATTTTCGTTTCGTTTTTTTCATTTCCGAAAAAAATTAGTTTTTTTTTCGTTTCGTTTTTTTTCGTTTCCGTTGATTCGTAACGATTCGTACATTCATAAGTCGTCGGTGTTCGGATTCGTAACGATTCGTACATTCGTAAGAGTTATTTTTTTCATTGATTCGTTTTTTCGTTAGTTTAATTTTCGGACGCATTCATATTTATTCGTACATTCGTAACATTCGTAACATTCGTAGATTCGTAATCGGAGCATAATTCATAATTTTATGTAATGTGTATGCTATTATTACATTTTAATAATTTACTAATCGAAAAAAAAAAGTTACGAATCGAAAAAAAAAAGTTACGAATCGAAAAAAAAGTTACGAATCGAAAAAAAAAAGTTACGAATCGAAAAAAAAGTTACGAATGTACGAATTTTTTTGTTCAATAGAGACACAGAAAATTACGAATCGAAAAAAAAAAGTTACGAATCGAAAAAAAAGTTACGAATTTTTTTGTTCAATCCATTCGAAGCACGTTTAGCAGCGCCATTGTAAGGGACACGGAAAATTACCAATTCAACAAAAAAAAAAAAGTTACGAATGTGCGAATTTTTCCGTTCGTTTTCCTTTTTCCGGATTTTCATTATTAGTACATTCGTTGTTTCTAATTAGTTTTTTTCTGATTTTCGTTGTTTTTCGGATTCGTTCGATTCGAATGATTCGTTAATCGGATTTGTACGATTCGAACGATTCTTTATTCGGATTCGTACGATTCTTTATTCGGATTCGTACGATTTGAACGATTCGTTCGTTCATTCGTACGAAAACGTACGAACGAAAAAAACAAAAAAAACGAAAAACGAAAAAAAACTAAACGAATTGCACATGTCTACTGCCAACGTACATCGTCGTGCGCCGGTCGGGGAGTGGTTAAGGCTTACCTATAGGTAGTGTAAATATCTAGCCGCCAGTTACGTCACTGGTGCATGCGCTCTGAAGGAACGGCCGCCCGAGCAGTGCGCCGTGACTGGCGGCTCCCGCGCACATGCTGGCATATTATGTAAAAACCTACCTCAAAACAAAGCCTTCCAGCGATAGGATGTCATCGCTGGAGATAGCGTCCATCTTTACCTGGTCTGCCTTCCGGGTTCTCGGCTCCGGGCTCTGTGACTGGCCGGAGCCACGAACCCAGAAGGAAGACCAGGTATAGATGGAGGCCGTCTCCAGTGATGACATCGCATCGCTGGAACGCTTAGTTTCGAGGTAAGTTTTACATGCGATGCATACTAGCACATTATGCCTTGCAGGTAAGGCAAATAAAAGTGCAGTGGTTTACAACCGCTTCAATCTATGGTACCAAGATAGCACCAAGCTTGTGCTGCTAAGTCAGTGGTCTCAAAACTGCGGCCTGGGGGCCGGATGTGGCCCTTTTCTTACCTTTTTTCTGGCCCTTGAGGCACTATTCCTCCCACTGACAACAATGGGGGCATAATTCTTGCCACTGACACCAATGGTGGGGCACTATTCCTCCCACTGACACCAACAAAGGGGCACTATTCCTCCCACTGACACCAACAAAGGGGCACTATTCCTCCCACTGACACCAACAATGGGGCACTATTTCTACCACTGACACCAACAATGGTGGGCATTATTTATGCCACTGACACCAACAATGAGGTACTGCTCCTCCCACTGACACCAATGATGGGGCACTATTACTCCCACTGACACCAACAATGGGGGCATAATTCTGGCCACTGACACCAATGGCGGGGCACTATTCCTCCCACTGACACCAACAATGGGGGCATAATTCTTGCCACTGACACCAATGGTGAGGCACTATTCCTCCCACTGACACCAACAATGGGGCACTTTTCCTCCCACTGACACCAACAATGGGGGCATAATTCATGCCACTGACACCAACAAGGAGGCACTGTTCTTCCCACTCATACCAATGACTGGACACTATTCCTCCCACTGACACCAATGATGAGGCACTTTTCCTCCCACTGACACCAACTATGTGGCACTATTACTCCCACTGACACCAACTATGGGGCACTATTCCTCCCACTGATACCAACAATGGGGCACTATTCCTCCCACTGATACCAACAATGGGGCACTATTCCTCCCACTGACACAACAATGGGGCATTATTCTTCCCACTGACACCAACAATGAGGCACTGTTCTTCCCACTGACACCAATGATGGGGGCACTATTTCTCCCAGTGACACTAACAATGGGGCGCTATTTTTCCCACTGACACCAACAATGGAGGCATAATTCATGCAACTTACACCAACAAGGAGGCGCTGCTCTTCCCACTCATACCAATGATTGGACACTATTCCTCCCACTGACACCAATGATGGGGGTGCTATTCCTTCCACTGACACCAATGATGGGGCACTATTCCTCCGACTGACACCAACAATGGGGCACTATTCCTCCCACCGATACCAATGATGGGGCACCCTTCTGCCCACTGACACCAATTATGGGGGCATCCTTCTGCCCACTGACACCAATGATGGGGCATTATTCCTCCCACTGACACCAACAATGGGGGCATAATTTATGCCACTGACACCAACAACGAGGCACTGTTCTTCCCACTGACACCAATGATGGGGTCGCTATTCCTCCCAGTGACGCCAACAATGGGGCACTAGTCCTCCTACTGACACCAACAGGGCCGCTGATAGGGCAGTACAGCCAGCCCTGTTGTACCGGGCCCAGCCAGCAGGGGGGGGCCCGAGCAGATTTCTAGCTAACAAAAACGAATTAGCTAAATAACTTTCCTAACTTGCATCTACTTGATTGGCAAGGTATATAGTACCTTTCTGGGCCCCATCAGGTTAATAGAAGGGCCCAGGAGGTGAGAGAAGAAGAGGGACTTTTTCTCCATTTTCGGGTGGAGGCATACAATCCCTGCTCTGCATCTGTGTAACTTGTGCTCACTGTATGCTGGGCGGATGGATTCAATTGTAATGCGGCTCCCTTCCCTCAGTAAGTGCTGTGCTGCTGCAGCCTGAAGGAGATACTGGAAGAGAGAGAGAGTAATCCCGACGCTGGTCACACAGGCAAGCAATTCCCCTACACAGACACTGACACATCACACAGGCTGAGGCTCAGTCCCCACACTCCCCATTGTGTGCTCAGTCATTATCATGATCAGAGCACAGCATGTTCTCTATGGCTCTGTCAGAGTAACATGCTGTGTGGTGCTGACTTTCTTAATATATGGCTGTACTTTGTGTTACAGACTATAACACAGCACAGCCATAAGAAAGTCAGCACCCAACAGCATGTTACACTGACAGAGCCATACCAGCAGCATGTTACACTGACAGAGCCATACCAGCAGCATGTTACACTGACAGAGCCATACCAGCAGCATGTTACACTGACAGAGCCATACCAGCAGCATGTTACACTGACAGAGCCATACCAGCAGCATGTTACACTGACAGAGCCATAGAGAACCTGCTGTGCTCTGATGATAATGACCATGAGCAAATGGTGACATGCTACTTTACACATGTGATGGGGGGGAAGGGACAGTAAAAACACAAAGCCAAGCTGCATTTTTATTACCCCCCAAATCACTCCCCTTTAAGAATTTTTTACCCAAGCTTTGCAATCAGGTCTGCCTGTCAGTTTTTCCTGTGGACCAGTTGGTACAGTAGCTGTGTATGATGGGACAGTGGCGGCAATTGATGGGCACAGTGGCTGCGTTTGATGGCACAGTAGCTATGTTTGATGGGCACAGTGGTGGCAATTGATGGCACAGTAGCTATGTTTGATGGGCACAGTGGTGGCAATTGATGGCACAGTAGCTATGTTTGATGGGCACAGTGGTGGCAAACGATGGGTACAGTAGCTACGTTTGATGGGCACAGTGGCTGCGTTTGATGTGTTTTTTTTTTTCAAAATGTTTCAGTTTGTTTGTGCCCCCCCCCCCCCAAATTTTGAGCACCAGCTGCCGCTGATGTGGACCTGATTGAAAGCTCCACGTAGGTTTACAGGAGTCCAGATGTGAATTGACTTGTGTCCATTCAGGTAAAAAAAAAAAAAATAGAATAATAATGGTTATTAAAGCCGAAGTTCCTCCCAAAAGTGGAACTTCTGCTCATCTTATTCCTCCTCCCCTCCGGTGCCACAATTGGCACCTTTTGGGGGGAGGGGGGTATCTGGTATCCTTTTCCACTTCCGGGAGTCCCTGCCGCGGAGCTGTGACGTCACTGCGGGGCTCCCTCCTCCTCCCCCTGACGCTGGGCCAATAGGAGGGGCCTCGCGCATGCGCAGTAGGGTTCCCAGCGTGAAGCCGAAAGGCAACACTGCCGGGTTCCCCTACCCGCAATGGTGGTGGAGCACCCAACAGCTGATGGAAACATCAGCTGCGGGTGCTGACATCGTTGGACTCCAAGACAGGTAAGTGTCCATTTATTAAAAGCCAGCAGCTGCAGTATGTGTAGCTGCTGGCTTTTAATGTTTATTTTTTTGGGGGCGAAACACCGCTTTAAAGGTTCACCTTTTGGAACATCTTACATGTTTCAGCTCCTGCCACCATTCCCCCAGATTTCATGACAGCATGGGGTCAGGGGGGGAGCCAGGGATGGGGTTGTGGGTGGGGCCAATGGGGCCCTGTCAGGTACGCTGTACGGGGCCCCATGATTTCTAACAGCGGCCCTGATTCTGCCCACTGACACCAATTATGGGGCATTATTCCTCCCACTAAAGTCGGAAGGACAGTAAACTGGACCCTTGTTTAGAAAGTTTGGAGACCCCCTGTGCTAAGTGATCACATGACTTTGCACGGAGGGAGGGGGTCCCCCTGTTATAGCTCTTCCGGACAGTAGAGTTCCTCGACAAGCTTCTAACTTCTTGCTCAGTTATTATTTCCAAACAGCAGTGAGCATTACCCAACCCTAATCTGCAATGAAAATTGGCCCCTGGTGGACACCTGGCACGCTGTGTGACTTTTATCTGGATCTTTTGTGGCCGTGTAGCCAGCCAGTAGAAGGGATTGCTGCAATCTCCCGCTCCAGCCAGATAAAACCTTGTATTTCTGTTTTATTTCTGATCTGACAATTCTTATTGCTCAATAATACCCCATTAATAGAGGCTGCCAGTGAGAACTGTTGTTTTTTTTTTGTTTTGTTTTTTTTTAGAGAAAAGTTTAAACCGCAGTGTGAGCTGGCGAGCGTCCTAACCAAACCGGCCCCGTGTTAACCCTTCGCTGGCTGGTCCCACAGACTTGATGCTTCTGGAGGTCGGCTGGTAAAAAAAAACCTTCTCCTCTGCCAAGGTGGGGTCTGCGATCGGCGCTTCCCAGGGGTCAAGTCCTGGGGAAAAAAGTGTGGGAACTCCCACCCAAGATCCACTCGCCCACCAACAAAAAAAAAAAAAAAATGATACGCTCATATGCACGAACGCTTCAAAAGTGGTATTTTTCATCCAATTTTCGTATTGTGTGTATGAAGCTTTAGGCCACTTTCACACTGGGGCGGGGAGCCGCGGTGACGGTAAAGCAGCGCTATACTTAGCGCTGCTTTACCGTCGTTTTAACCGCGGTATTCGGCCGCTCGCGGTGCGGTTTTCCCCCCCGCGAGCGGCCGAAAAAGGGTTAAAGACCCCCCGCAGAGCGCCGCCGTAGCGGCGCTTTGCGGCGGTATTGCCGCGGTTTTACCGCGGTTTCCCATTCAAATCAATGGGAAGGAGCGGTATAGGAGCGGTGAACACACCGCTCCTATACCGCTCCAAAGATGCTGCTAGCAGGACTTTTTTGGCCGTCCTGCTAGCGCACCGCTCCAGTGTGAAAGCCCGCCGGCTTTCACACTGGAGTTAAAGGGGCCGGATTTTTTCAGGCGGTGAACAGGCGCTATTTTTAGCGCTGTACCGCCTGAAAAACGCCCCAGTGTGAAAGGGGCCTAAAACTGTTAGTACATAAAAAAAAAAAACAATCCTCAATAAACATAAATACGGTAATTCTATGAATAATCAGCATTCATACAATTGTGCTTCCATGCAAATGTGAACATCATGTTCTGATCTTTATTGGGGAATGTTATTTTGTATATAGAGTGTTTATGTGGTGAGTTTACACTTTTCATTGAACAGAGTTTGGATAACACAGGGTTAAACGGAAAGGTGATAAATGAACTGCACATTATCTGGACAGAATGCTTGGGGAGATAGTGATGTGTTCCTGCTTAGGAGATGTATGTTAGCTTGGGGGGGCTGCAAACTCTGCAGGGCTCCAACACACACTCGCTGCTATTCCAACCTTCACATATTTCCACATAAACTTCCCTCCTGGCATTAAACTTTGCCAGGTATTGTGCTCAGCTTACCACCCAAACTGATGTTCCTCCCTCAGCTCACCTCTCTCCCTGCATGTCCTGTGAGCAGAATAGCTGTGCTCCTCCTCTGGGTTCTCTCATCATATGGCACTGAAGATAGAGGAGGGGGGGGGGTATTCAGTGGGACACACAGAGCAAGTATGCAGGAGACTGGGGGGGGGGGGGAATGGGGAGACAGAAAATCAGGAGGGGCCGGCGGGGAGGAGGGCATCACGAGAGGTCTGACTAAATACAATCTCTTAGCAGCAGGGACCTGATCTACCCGTCAGCTAGCTGTGATTGACAGGTAGATCGAAGCGGAAGCTGTCATGGGGCCCCTACTGGCAATGCCTGAATGGTCAGGTGTGCGGCACTTACTATTGCAAGCTGTGTTGGCAGCTGCTGGTGTAGCACCTGCCACACAGCTCGCATACTTCAAAGTCTTGCAGGACACGGCTGCTAACGGGAACTGAGTTCCTGTTGTGGAAAAAGTACAGGAACTCCGTTCCCATGCGTTCCCGCAGGACTAGAGCCCTGCCGCTTCCCATGCAGGCAAGCGTGGCCCCTTACAGGGGGGGGTACACTTTAATACGCCCAAGTGAACGAAGCCTAAAGCTAAACTATCTGAGCTCCCCACTATGGGACATACACAGCGGGTAAAATAAGTATTGAACACGTCACCATTTTCCTAGGTAAATCTATTTCTAAAGGCGCAATTGACATGAAATTTTTCCCCCACATGTCGGTAATAACCCAATGCAATCCATACGTACAACGACACCAAAACAAATACAATCAATAATGAAATTCTGTGTAATAAAATGGAATGACACAGGGAACGCGTATTGAACACGTGAAGAAAGGGAGGTGCAAAAAGACACGGAAAGCCAAGACACCAGCTGAAATCTATCAGTAATTAGAAAGCAATCCTGCCCCTTTGTCAGTGCAAATTGATATTAGCTGGTTCAGTTTTACCTGATGGCCTATAACAGTGATAGCGAACCTATGGCACGCGTGCCACAGTTGGCACACAGAGCCATCTCTGTGGGCACACGAGAGGGTCCAGGACAGAGCTAGAGGTCTCTCTCTTCTCTCAGCCCCCCCTCCCTCTCTTTCAGCCCCCCCCCCTCTTTGTGTCCCCCTCTCTTTGTTCCCCCTCTCTCTCAGCTCACCCCTCTCTCAGCATCTCTCTCACACCCCTCTCTCTGTCCCTCTTCTCTCTCTGTCCCCCTTCTCTCTCTCTGTCCCCCTTCTCTTTCTCTTCCCCCCTCTCTCACCCCCTCTCTCTCTGTCCCCCATCTCTCTCCCTGTCCCCCTCCCTCTTTCTGTTCCTCCTCTCTCTCAGCTCACCTCTCTTTCTCAGCATTTCTCTCACACCCTCTCTCCCCCTCTCTGTTGCCCCTCTCTCTCAGCATCCCTCTCACACCCCTCTCTCTGTCCCCCCTCCCTCTCTCTCAGCCCCCTCCCTCTCTCTGTTCCCCCCCCTCTCTCTCAGCATATCTCTCATTCCTCTCTCTCAGCCCCCCTCCCTCTCAGCATCTCTCTCACACCCCTCACTCTCACTGTCCTATCTCTCTCTCTCTCCTCCCTCTCTCTCCCCTCCCTCTCTCTCTCTCTCTCACAACCCTCTTTCTCACACAACCCCTCTCTCTCACTCACACAACCCCTCTCTTTTGCTCAGCCCCTCTCTCGCAAATTGCTGTGTTGGCACTTTGCAACACAAAACCAATGTTTTTATTTCAGTTTGGGCACTCGGGCTCAAAAAGGTTCGCCATCACTGGCCTATAAGGTGTCTCATTACCAAGGTGTCACACAAGAAACATCTCATGATGGGTAAAAGCAAAGAGCTCTCTCAAGACCTTTGCAACCTTATTGTTGCAAAACATACTGATATGATAGCATTGGTTACAGAAGGATTTCTAAACTTCTGAATGTTCCAGTGAGCACTGTTGGGGATATAATCCGGAAGTGGAAAGAATCTAATTTCACCATAAACCGGCCACGACTAGGTGCTCCTCGCAAGATTTCTGAAAGAGGAGTGAGAAGAATTATCAGAAGAGTTATTTGCGGACGATACTAAGCTAAGCAGGGCAATAAATTCTCCGCAGGATGTGGAAACCTTGAAAAAAGATCTGAACGAGTTAATGGGGTGGGCAACTACATGGCAAATGAGGTTCAATGTAGAAAAATGTAAAATAATGCATTTGGGTGACAAAAATATGAATGCAATATATACACTGGGGGAGAACCTCTGGGGGAATCTAGATTGGAAAAGGACCTGGCGGTCCTAGTAGATGATAGGCTCAGCAATGCCAAGCTGCTGCTAACAAAGCAAACAGAATATTGGCATTAAAAAGGGATTAACTCCAGAGATAAAACAATAATTCTCCAGCTCTACAAGACTCTGGTCCGGCCGCACCTGGAGTATGCTGTCCAGTTCTGGGCACCAGTCCTCAGGAAGGATGTACTGGAAATGGAGCGAGTACAAAGAAGGGCAACAAAGCTAATAAAGGGTCTGGAGGATATTAGTTATGAGGAAAGGTTGTGAGCACTGAACTTATTCTCTCTGGAGAAGAGACGCTTGAGAGGGGATATGATTTCAATATACAAATACCGGACTGGTGACCCCACAATAGGGAGAAAACTTTTTCGCAAAAGGGAGTTTAACAAGACACGTAGCCACTCATTAAAATTAGAAGAAAAGAGGATTAACCTTAAACTACGTAGAGGGTTCTTTACTGTAAGAGCGGCGAGGATGTGGAATTCCCTTCCACAGGCGGTGGTCTCAGCGAGGGGCATCGATCGTTTCAAAAAAACTATTAGATAAGCACCTGAATGACCGCAACATACAGGGATATACAATGTAATACTGACATATAATCACACACAGAGGTTGGACTTGATGGACTTGTGTCTTTTTTCAACCTCGCCTACTATGTAACTATGTAGTTGTCCAAGAGCCAAGGACCACTTGTGAAGAGCTTCAGAAAGACCTGGAATTAGCAGGTACAACAATAAGTAATGCACTCACCCGCCATGGCCTGTATACACGCTCACCACGCAAGACTCCATTGCTGAAGAAAAAACATGGTGAAGCCAATTTAAAGTTTACTGCACAACATTTAGACAAGGCTGTGAAATACTGGGAGGATATAGTCTGTTCAGATGCAGGGGCGGACTGACAACTCATGGGGCCCCCGGGCAATAGGAGATTATGGGGCCCCCAGACAATCAGAGATTATGGGGCCACACAGTATACACACACACAGAATACAATCACACAGTATACACATACATGTACACACAGTATACACAGACATGTTTCTATTGGCTGAGAAGGTACTGGAGAGGTGGGGCAGCTATAATCTCTGGATTTTTAGACCAAAAGGATGTCGGAAAGGGATATTTCAGAAACAGATGTAAAAAAAAAACCCCAAACCCTCCCACTTGTGATACTAGCAAATCAATAATGGTTATCAGTTTCCGGCTTCTCCTTCTGGCCAATCAGGATAGAAGGCGGATCTAATGAAGACCGGTTTAGCCAGGAGGAGAAGCCAAGGAAGCCTTGGTGCCGTGATCACTGGAGGGGTGAATGCGGACCAGGGAGGGGGGTTTGTTTGCCGCCCCCCCCCCCCCAAAAACATTTTTGGCACCAGCCAACACTGGTCAAGAAGGCTTTGGGAAAGGGAAGGAAGAACTTCCGCTCCGAGCACCTGCTAAAATGAGGTGCCCTCTCCCCCCCTCCAAAAAGTAACAAACCTCCAAAAGTGGGAGAGGAGGGGGAAAGGAGGTGTAAAAGCAAATGTTCTCTTATAGGGTAAAGCTCTGCTTCAAGTTAGGAAACTCAACTTATCAGACGGGACAGCTGGCAATGATGGGGCCGTATCACACCATACCAACATTACAATCACCTGGTAATAAAAATTCCTGAGGTCATAGTGCAGCCGTGGGGAGATAGAGAAGGTGATACACAAAGAGTAGAATTTATACTCATTAACTTAATCATTCATTCTGCACTATGAAATAAAAAGTTTATTGACACCTGACTATTACATTTACTACAGGAACAAAAGTATGAGGACCCATCCCCATAGGATAGCGTTCAGGTGTCTCCAGTGAAGGGTCTTGTTTATATTGCTCCCTACAAACAAATTGTGGACAATTGTGCTCTGACAACCTTGTGGTAACAGTTTTTCGAAGACCCTTTTGTGTTCCACCATGACCGTTCTGCCCCCCCCCCTGTGTACAAAGCCAGCTTCATAAAGACATGGTGTGACCGGTTTGGTGTGGAGGAACTTGAGTGTCCTGCACAGAGCCCTGACCTCATCCCTACTGAACACATTTGGGATCATTTGGAACACCAAGTCTTTTTATTGGTGCCCAACGTGGGGACAATGTGTGGACCAGGTCCTCTCATCCAACCCCCAGATGATGCCTGTATGAGGCGAAACGCGTCGGGACTCGGTTAGCTGTTACCACTGCGTTACCAGTAGACCATTATATGCTTTTACATGTCGTTTTAAATGTGAGTACCCATTTTTATATGCTTTGTCAAAATAAATCCCCTATGGTATTACACTATGTGGCTCCATTTTTCTCTTTATCGGTCCCACTAATTTGAGTACTACCAGTGGTATAACATCCATCATCCCTCCCTCCTGAGAGTTCTTTGGATATATCCAGTGAAGGATCTTGTCGTTTGGCACCATCCCCAAGTAGATGCTCCCATGGGTGTAGTGACACCAACTGCCTTTTGTGACTCATACGGCGTAAGCCTATCTGAGTTCGCGCTATCTGGTAAGCGCATTCCCAAGAGGTGGTGGACTGCAACAGACAACTTGCACCAAGTCACCTGTTATATATTTCTCAACGCACCAATGTTGAATTTATGTCACTATTAGGTGGTGTTTTTTGCTTAGATCACTATTTGTAACACACATTGCTATATGGTTTTGTTTATATGGTGATATATATTCAAGATTTTTATACTGTCATATTTATTGTATATGTGATCTATGCGATTATGTTATTAGTAGGTCTACCAACCCTTTTCATATATATGATCCTTTTGATTCACAATCCACTTGATTTATCATATTTGTTTGTTCACTATTTTTAGTGACACACATTCACATATTAATTATTTTTTTTTTTTTTGGATACTGTATCATTATTTAGTATCATCACTTTTAGACATTGATTGTTATTTTCGTGCTCTATGAGCGCCGCACTTTTTTATATTTAAACAACATCAGTATTTGACTTCACAAATGGGCACAAATTTCCACACACACCCTCCAAAATCTTGTGGAAAGCCCACTCAGAAGAGTGGAGGATGCTATAGACACAGGGGGAGGACCACCTCTAGGCCATGATTTTAGAATAGGATATTCAACAAGCTCATTGGTCAGATATCCACAAAAGATGGCCATGTACAGTTTCCATAAACTCAGCTAAACACTTCTTTCAATGATGCCAGGTGACCGCCCCGTATCAGACAATGTAAGAGAGAGACTTCTTAAATATGACTAGACCCCATTTTTTGTCAGACGTCGGCGCGGTGAAAGGACTGGATCATCTTCTAGGCCAGAGGACATTTTGACACATGACTTCGGGGCTTGCCGGTGATAAAATGTGATTTTAGATTTTTGCAACGTGTGTGATTTATTATTGGGCCAAAACAATATTTATACTGACTCAGTTGTGTCTGAGGTCAGAATGAGTCTCACTCAGGTTGAACTGATGAATGAACAGATGAATGAAGTCCCTGATGAAGTCACGTGACCGGTGATGAACACGCGTCGGGTTTCTAGCCTTCTGACACACCGGAAGTGACGCTATCGAGCTCGCTGCTCGTTTGTACTCTGCTTGTTTGCACATTTTTTAAATGTGAGTACCCTTGCAATTGATTTTAACTGTTTGAAATAAATTTTTTATACTAAACTTACTACACTATGAGGCTACTTCCTTCCATATACATTGGTGTGAGCCCCCCCCCCCCCCACACCTGGATACACCTCTATGCTAAGGAAATACTAACAGGACCTAGGACACCCAGCTGGGACCGACAGGAGGAAGGTCACCAAGGACCACAAAGACCCATACACTAATGCTGTAACCTTACAGCCGTAAGGTAAGGGGCCACTCAAATTCTCCCCACTAGGACCGCACGGAACCAGGATAACAGCACAAGATAGCCACAAGATAGCCACAGTTAAAACACCGTACACCAAGATCTACTATTATTACCACTTGCACTGCACTTGGAAACAAACTTTTTTTGATGCACCTATGATATCTATGGACTTTTTTATTGTTATATACCCGCTGTGATCTGTTTTTATTCGTCGTATTTATACGTTTGAAACATTTTTTCACTTCAGTCACGATTTTAATGTGGGACGCACCCACTACCACCACTATATAGTCATTTCTCAACTGCGACTTCCATCTGCGATTTGCTTGCAGTTGCTTTGCGATTTTACTCATTGATTATATATATTTTTTATTTACTTACTGGATTTTTTCCAGCCACGTTTTACCTTATTTATCCTTGTGAACCATCACCATCACCCAGTCACGCACTCACTGCATTTTTTGTTCACTGCGTTTATTATGCGACATTTCTTTTAACCACTTCGCAACCAGGCCAATTCTGACATTTCTCTCCTACATGTAAAATTCATATTTTTTTTGCTCGAAAATTACATAGAACCCCCAAACATTATATATGTTTTTTTAGCAAAGACCCTAGAGAATACAATGACGCTCGTTGCAACTTTTTATCTGGCACGGTATTTGCGCAGCAATTTTCGAACACGTTTTTTTCAGAAAAAAAACAGTTTCATGCTTAAAAAAAAAACAAACAATAAAGTTAGCCCAATTTTTTTTGCATAATGTGAAAGATGAAGATACGCCGAGTAAATAGATACCCAACATGTCACGCTTCAAAATTGCACGCGCTCGTGGAATGGCGCCAAACTTTGGTATTTAAAAATCCCCATAGGCGACGCTTTAACATTTTTTACTGGTTACATGTTTTGAGTTACAGAGGAGGTCTAGGGCTAGAATTATTGCTCTCGCTCTAACGTTCGCGGCGATACCTCACATGTGTGGTTTGAACACCGTTTTCATATGTGGGCGGGGCTTACGTATGCGTTCACTTCTGCGTACGAGCTCACGGGGACAGGGGCGCTTTAAAAAAAAAAATTTTTTTTTATTATTGTTAATTTGACTTTTATTTTTTATTTGACAGTTTAAAAAAAAAAAATTGATTACTTTTATTCCTATTACAAGGAATGTAAACATCCCTTGTAATAGGAATATTACCTGATCGGACCTATTAACAGTGAGATATGGGGTCAATAAGACCCGACATCTCACCTCTAGGCTGGAAAGCCTAAAATTAAAAAAAAAAAAAAAAACGATCACCGCTTCCCAGCGGAGGCGGCGCCGTTATTCGAATGCAGAGGCCGGGCGTGACGTCATCACATCGCGCCCGGCCTCCGAACGATCATAGAGACTCCGGCGACCATCTGGTCCGCCGGAAATCTCTATAGTGATCATCCGGTGCCGGCGGTTCCTGTGTCCGAATCACCGATGGAAGCGGTGAGTCGGTAGAAGCACCGGAGGGCGGCCGGAGGGGGGGGGCGTCCCCTCCCGCCGCCCATAAGAACGATCAAGCGGCGGAACAGCCTCTATGATCGTTCCTATGGTGCAGGGAATCGCCGGCTGAAACCGGCAATATCTGAATAATGTCTGTAGCTACACCCATCATTCAGATATACCCCCGCAAACCGGAGGCCGTCATATGACGGCCGACGGTCGGGAAGTGGTTAAACATTTGCTCTGATGTTGTTTAGATATTTTATCATTTATCTGCTATTTATTTTTTCAATTGTTGGCACATCACTCTATGTTTACTAGCTGAATCATCATCCCCTTTTGATGCACTTTATTCCAACCACTTTATATTTGCTATATTTATAGCCATTGGTTACATTTCCTCGTTACCTGTTTCCCCTATTCACTTAATTTAGTTTAAATTGATTGCGCGCCACTATCTCTTCTCTCCATCGGACTTTTGCTGTCGAAAAATCCGACAGACTTTAGAAATAGAACATGTCTTAAATTTTCCCGCCGGAACTCCGCTGGACCCGGTTCCTAGCGAAAAATCTGCTCGTCTGTGTGCTAGTCCGACGGACAAACAATGACGCTAGGGCAGCTATTGGCTACTGGCTACGAACTTCCTTATTCTAGTCCGGTCGTACGCCATCACGTTCGAGTCCGTCAGAATTTTGTGTGATTGTGTGTGGCCAAGTCCGTTCATTCGAAAAGTTTGTCGGAAAGAAAGTCGGACCTAGTCCGTTGAAAAGTCAGCTCGTGTGTACGCCGCATTAAGCTCAAAAAGTTCTATTTAGGGTTGTACTGATACCAGTGCACGCGCAGGAACGCTCCCCTAGCGCCAGGCGGCTTACTTAAAGAAGTGCCCTGACCCCAGACCGTGGCTGACTGGTCTTCAGCTGTTCCTTGCTACCCAGTATCCTGCTTATTCTGTCTGACATCCGTTGCTGAACCTGGCTTGCCTTGACCCTGTCCCTGGACTCTGCCTCTGTGTTGATTACTGGTTCCTGATCCTGGCTTCCCATTTGACCCTGCTCCTGTCTGCTGCCTTGTACCTTGCTGCCCGTCTGCTACTGAACCCCGGCTATACTTGAGACCCTGCTTCTGCCAGCTGCCTTGTACCTTGCTGCCCGCCTGCTACTGAACCCCGGCTATCCTTGAGACCCTGCTCCTGTCTGCTGCCTTGTACCTTGCTGCCCGCCTGCTACTGAACCCCGGCTATACTTGAGACCCTGCTTCTGCCAGCTGCCTTGTACCTTGCTGCCCGCCTGCTACTGAACCCCGGCTATCCTTGAGACCCAGCTCCTGCCTGCTGCCTTGTACCTTGCTGCCCGCCTGCTACTGAACCCTGGCTATCCTTGAGACCCTGCTCCTGCCTGCTGCCTTGTACCTTGCTGCCCGCCTGCTACTGAACCCCGGCTATACTTGAGACCCAGCTCCTGCCTGCTGCCTTGTACCTTGCTGCCCGCCTGCTACTGAACCCCGGCTATCCTTGAGACCCTGCTCCTGCCTGCTGCCTTGTACCTTGCTGCCCGCCTGCTACTGAACGCCGGCTATCCTTGAGACCCTGCTTCTGCCAGCTGCCTTGTACCTTGCTGCCCGCCTGCTACTGAACCCCGGCTATCCTTGAGACCCTGCTCCTGCCTGCTGCCTTGTACCTTGCTGCCCGCCTGCTACTGAACCCCGGCTATCCTTGAGACCCTGCTCCTGTCTGCTGCCTTGTACCTTGCTGCCCGCCTGCTACTGAACCCCGGCTATACTTGAGACCCTGCTTCTGCCAGCTGCCTTGTACCTTGCTGCCCGCCTGCTACTGAACCCCGGCTATCCTTGAGACCCTGCTCCTGCCTGCTGCCTTGTACCTTGCTGCCCGCCTGCTACTGAACCCCGGCTATCCTTGAGACCCTGCTCCTGCCAGCTGCCTTGTACCTTGCTGCCCGCCTGCTACTGAACGCCGGCTATCCTTGAGACCCAGCTCCTGCCTGCTGCCTTGTACCTTGCTGCCCGCCTGCTACTGAACCCCGGCTATCCTTGAGACCCTGCTCCTGCCAGCTGCCTTGTACCTTGCTGCCCGCCTGCTACTGAACGCCGGCTATCCTTGAGACCCTGCTCCTGCCTGCTGCCTTGTACCTTGCTGCCCGCCTGCTACTGAACGCCGACTATCCTTGAGACCCTGCTCCTGCCTGCTGCCTTGTACCTTGCTGCCCGCCTGCTACTGAACCCCGGCTATCCTTGAGACCCTGCTTCTGCCTGCTGTCTTGTACCTTGCTGCCCGCCTGCTACTGAACCCCGTTTATCCTTGAGACCCTGCTTCTGCCAGCTGCCTTGTACCTTGTTGCCCGCCTGTTACCGAACCCGGCTATCCTAGTGACCCTGCTCCAGCTTCCTGCTTGGCTCCTTACCACCAGCCGAGCGTCTGCGACTACGGTCTTGCGACCTGCTGCTACTTCTAGCTGTAAGCCTGCCAGGAACTCTACATCATCTGACGTTCCAGTGCCACTGTTCAAGCGGAGTGCCTCTTCTACCCCAGCTGATCCTTGGTGCGCGGCTGCCTTCCGGGGCCTGCCGGTTCTCCTGCTCTCCCAAAGTCACATCCTCTGCTACAAGTTTCCGGGTGTACAACTGCATTGCACTCGTGTTCCTCCTGTCCCTCGGTTCCCTCTGTTCCACTCCCAGCGGGACCTGGACTGGAGATACAACCCCGTTATTTCAGTCTCCCTTCAGGTGTATTCAAACTTCTCATCAGTAAACAGTCTTATCAGCAGGAAGAGCTGTTGGAGGAATCCCCCCCCCCCCCCCTCCACAGAGATACACATCCCATAATATACTTTTCTTCCAAGGCAGACAGACACAATAAAACAATGGAATACAACCACACCCCCAAACGATCCCAGCAAAGAGTCCACAACAGCATGAGACAACACATAATATAAACATATATACAACATTCCAGTGTGGCTGTACAGCGAGTCCGTCTAGCACAGATCATAGTGGGGTTCTCGGTCACCCTGTGCCCCTAATGGACACAGGGTGATTTACACATAGGAGGGGTTTAGGGGAGCTGGACACAGAGTTTCCAGAGCTCTCCAAGGTAAGTTGAGTTGCACAAACCCCCCACCCAAAGTGACTCCCATTACACTAAGCATTCGCACAATTATGGGTACTCGTGCAAATGCTCCGATACCTGGAACCAAAACTTACAGGCTCGGTTCTTTCAGCAGTCAGCGGGATTCCCCCACTGATAGCTGAAATAAAAAAATAAATAAAAAAAAAAAGTTGTCAATAATCGGATGTTAAAGCGGTTCTGCACACATTTCATTTAGTAAATCTCTTTGCCTTCCAAATCAGGCAAAGAGTACTAAATTAAATGTGTTTTTTTTTTTTTTCACTTACCTTGTAATCGATGACTTCCTGTCTTCTGTCTCTGCGGGGGTGGGCGGGGTCTGTGCGGGGATCCTCGTCACGCCGCACTGTCTCCTGGGATCTGGTGTCATTGATCCGAGGAGTCTGCGCGGGCATCTTCCGAAATCTCGCGAGATTTCGGACACATCTTCCGAAATTTTGCGAGATTTCGGACACATCTTCCGAAATCTCGCGAGATGTCGGCAGATGTGCCGACATCTCGCGAGATTTCGGAGAACGTGAGCTGCACTTTGCCGTTACTGCGCACGCGCGAGCTCGGCGCAGTAACGGCGGTGCATGCTGGGCCATCTAAAGTGCCTGTGGGGTTTCACATGCCCACAGGCAAGATGGCCCCCAGCAGAAAAGAAGCATATAAAGAATTTTATCGGAGGAAAACCGGCTGCGATCGAGATGGAAGATGGAACAGGTGAGTCCCCCAATTTAGCTATATGGCCTTGGCATATTCCCCAAAAAAAAAAAAAAAACAGTGCAGAACCGCTTTAAAGAGGAACTGCAGTCTGCTCACATAATTTGTAATAAAAACATCTTTGCCATTCTGAAGCTTCCCTCCAACCACTTTATATATTATTTTATATATACTGGGATTCTGTGCTTGCAAAATATGCTGCAGAAATCTCCCTCCACTGAGTCTGGCTGCATCTATTTTAACTGTGGGCAGCTGAAGTTGCTGCCTGTTCACTTCCTGGATTTACACAGACACACAGAGGCACACCTCCAGCTCTGCAGCTCTCATTGGCCCTTTTATGACTCAGCCCCCCTCCCTTCCTGGCAAACTCTAACGAGAGTGAGAGAGAGAGAGCTGTGCATGATGTCATAATCCTAGGCTAATGATCAGACAAGAAACATGAAGTGGGCTGTATAAGGGATTTACTGGCAGAAAAAAAATGTTTTACTATCCAAAGTTAAAACAACAACAAGGGCAGAAGATTTAATAGATGGAAAGTTGAAAAAATTACTGAAGGTCTGCTTTAAGGAGCGGGACCACCGCGTCCTTAACAACCGATGACTGATATCAGCTGTGAGTGGGGTTCCCCTGTTGACAGCTGTAGTGTAAACAGAAGTCCCAGAAATTGGAGCTGTCAATAAAAAAGAAGCAGCTGGGCAATGTTTATCAACAACATTGCTCAGCTTCTAAGCCGAAAGATAAAAAGAAACATTGTTTCTTTTTGTATCTTACTATTTTTCTTCATCTACAGATCAAAGGGATGAACTTCAATCTGCAGATGAAGTCAGTTTAAAGCAGCCTGTCAAGTAAAAAAACATTTTTTTATGTTTTTTAATTAAATGTTCCTCTGTTTAACCCCTTAGTAACTTTTAATTTACTCTAATCGGCCTTATTCTCCATTTAATTATTATTTTCCTGCTGATTTTTTTTTTTTTCACTTCTATTTTATAAACTATTATGAATTAAACTTTTTTTTTGTTTGCTCTGTTCCTTGATATTTTTATACCTTAAACATATATTTACATTGAAAAAGGCACAACATTTAAAAAAAAATGGTTTATTTTATTTGTAAATAACTTTTCAATGCTTTGTACAGTTGCTGACAGCTAAAGTGTAAAAAAGAAAAACTGTTGCCGGTAGGTATCGGTAATTGGTATTGACGAGTACTAAAAATAAAGTATTGGTAGTTCTATTCTGTTTTATTATACTGTATTCTTTTATGTTCTATTGCATTCTGTTATGTTTTATTCTATTATATTCCTTTCTTTTTTTTTTTTTTCTATTTTATTCTATTCTATTGTATTGTTTTTTATTTTATTCTATTACATTGTTTTAAATTTTTTTCTATTCTATTTTCTATTTATGATATTCTATTCTGCTATATTCCGTTATTTTATTTTCTACCTTTTTATTGCAATATGTTTCCATTTCCATTTTCCAAAATGTTTCCATTTTGAATTCAAAGAAATTTTCAAATTCAAATTAATTTTCAAGTTTTGAATTCTAATAATTTGTTTTGTTATAATTGATTTAGGATTTGTTTGTTTCCGAATAACAAAAATCTTGTCCGAATTTTGATTTGTAACAAAATAATTAGCACATGTCTAGCTACCACTGATGCCAATTGGTGCTCTTCTTTAACCACTTCAATACCAGACACTTAGACACCTTCCCGCCCAAGCCAATTTTCAGCTTTCAGCGATGTCGCAATTTGAATGACAATTGCGCGGTCATGCTACACTGTACCCAAACAAATTTTTTATCATTTTGTTCCAACAAATAGAGCTTTCTTTTGGTGGTATTTGATCACCTCTGCGATTTTTATTTTTTGCGCAACAAACAAAAAAAGACCGAAAATTTTGCAAAAAAACAAGTTTTTCTTTGTCACTGTTAATTTTTTTTGTAAATAAGTGCGTTTTCTTCTTCAATGACGGGCACTGATAAGGCGGCACTAATGGGCACTGATAAGGCGGCACTGATGGGCACCGATGAGGTGGCACCAATTAGGGGGCACCGATGAGGTGGCACTGATGATGGGCACTGATAGGCGGCACTGATGGGCACTGATAGGTGGCACTGATGGGCATTGATAGGTGGCACTGGTATGCGGCACTGATGGGCACTCAGGTGGCACTGATGGGCACTCATAGGCGGCACTGACGGGTACTTATGGGTGGCACTGATGCACACATATAGGTGGCACTGATAGGTGGCATGGATGGGCACTGATAGGTGGCATGCATGGGCACTGATAGGTGGCATGGATGGGCACTGATAGGTGGCACTGATGGACGCTGATGAGTGGCACTGATACACTTATGGGTGGCATTGCTGGGAATCCTTTTTTTTTTACTTTTTTTTTTATTAATATGATGTGCCAATCAGTGCCCATCTGTGGGCACTGATTGGCATATTTTTGATTTTTTTTTTTTAACATGTGGATGGCCATGGGGGATGTACCTGGCCATCCACATGCTGGGGGCTTCCCTGGTGGTCCTGGGGGCTTCCCTGGTGGTCCTGGGGGCTTCCCTAGTGGTCTAGTGTGGGCATCTGAGGGGGGGCTGCGCTGATAAACAATCAGCGCATACCCCCCCTGTCAGGAGAGCCGCCGATCGGCTCCCCTCTACTCGCGTCTGTCAGACGCGAGTGAGGAAAAGCCGATCAACGGCTCTTCCTGTGTACATCGTGATCAGCCGTGATTGGACACGGCTGATCACGTGGTAAAGAGCCTCCGCCGGAGGCTCTTTACCGAGATCAGTGTAGCGGTGTGTCAGACTGACACACCGCTCCACCGATCGCCGCGATGCGCGCCCCCACGGGCGCGCGGCGGCTGTTATCCTGAAGGACGTCATATGACGCCCAGTCAGGATAACGAAGCCACTTCCCGGACGTCAATTTACTATTGACCGGGCGGGAAGTGGTTAAGAATCATTCAAAGAACCTCTCACCCCTGTGCTATAGGGTATTTGGGGGGCTCGTGACCAGCCACTCTACACCAATGGGGAACCGTGCCTGTTAAATTTGGTGTGCCCAGGGAAAGGGATTTTTTTGGGGGGGTTAAAAAAGAAATAGCGCATCAAGTGCCAATCCCGGAAAAATACCATTAGCACTATGAACATTGTAAGGGACCATGTTCTGCTCTCTACGACTCATGTATCTGGTCTATAAACCAGAGGCTCTGGATGGACAGTTGGATAAATGGTTCTATATTTAGGATGTATCCGGTCTATAAACCAGAGGCTCTGAACGGACAGTTGGATAAATGGTCCTTATATTTAGAATGTATCCGGTCTATAAACCAGAGGCTCTGGATGGACAGTTGGATAAATGGTTCTATATTTAGGATGTATCTGGTCTATAAACCAGAGGCTCTAGATGGACAGTTGGATAAATGATTCTATATTTAGGATGTATCCGGTGTAAAAACCAGAGGCTCTGGATGGACAATTGGATAAATGGTTCTATATTTAGGATGTATTTGTCTATAAACCAGAGGCTCTGGATGGACATTTGGATAAATGGTTCTTATATTTAGGATGTATCCGGTCTATAAACCAGAGGCTTTGAATAGACAGTTGGATAAATGGTTCTATATTTAGGGTGTATCCGTCTATAAACCAGAGGCTCTGGATGGACAGTTGGATAAATGGTTCTATATTTAGGATGTATTTGTCTATAAACCAGAGGCTCTGGATGGACAATTGGATAAATGGTTCTATATTTAGGATGTATTTGTCTATAAACCAAAGGCTCTGGATGGACATTTGGATAAATGGTTCTTATATTTAGGATGTATCCGGTCTATAAACCAGAGGCTTTGAATAGACAGTTGGATAAATGGTTCTATATTTAGGGTGTATCCGTCTATAAACCAGAGGCTCTGGATGGACAGTTGGATAAATGGTTCTATATTTAGGATGTATCCGTCTATAAACCAGAGGCTCTGGATGGACAGTTGGATAAATGGTTCTATATTTAGGATGTATCCGGTCTAAAAACCAGAGGCTTTGAATAGACAGTTGGATAAATGGTTCTATATTTAGGGTGTATCCGGTCTATAAACCAGAGGCTTTGAATGGACAGTTGGATAAATGGTTCTATATTTAGGATGTATCCGGTCTATAAACCAGAGGCTCTGGATGGACAGTTGGATACTCAGCTGAGGAGGTCCCTCTGTGATATGACAGCAGCTTCTGTAGACGCACATGGAAAATTCTGTCATTCATTCACACTGGTCCTCAGTACTCCAGAGACGGCACGAAACTCACCCCCCCCCCCCCCCCCCCCTCTGCATTCCGATCGTCCGAACATAACCTCTGCTGAGTCACGAGTCGCTCTGTGTGAGGTTTTAAAGGAGAAAAAGAAATCCTGGAAATAATTAACATTTTGTTACAGAATAGAATTCAATCCCATTTCCTCCAGAAATCTGGCGTTATACGGCCATTCTACCTGCGCACCGAATTCACTATCACTGAGACCTTATCTTCCTGTATTCTGGACAACCAAATTCACATTATACTTTGTAAAGGCACCTTGAAAAAGTATTCATACCCCTTGAAGTTGTCCACATTTTTTTCATGTTACAACCAAAAACATAAAAGTATTTTATAGGGATTTTATGTGATAGACCAACACAAACTGGCACATAATTGTGAAGTGGAAGGAAAATTATAAATGTTTTTCAACATTTTTTACAAATAAATATGTGAAAAGTGTGGGGGGGGGGGGGGCATTTGTATTCCGCCCCCTTTACTCTGATACCCACAACTAAAATCTAGGGGAACCAATTGCCTTCAGATGTCACCTAATTAGTAAATAGAGTCCATCTGTGTGTAATTTAAGCTCAGTATAAATACAGCTGTTCTGTGAAGCCCTCAGAGGTTTGTTAGAGAACCTTAGTGAACAAACAGCATCATGAAGGCCAAGGAACACACCAGACAGGTCAGGGATAAAGTTGTGGAGAAGTATAAAGCAGGGTTAAGTTATAAAAAAAAATCTCCCAAGCTTTGAACATCTCACGGAGCTCTGTTCAATCCATCATCGGAAAATGGAAAGAGTATGGCACAACTGCAAACCTACCAAGACATGGCCGTCCACCTAAACTGACCGGCCGGGCAAGGAGAGCATTCATCAGAGAAGATCCAAGAGGTCCATGGTAACTCTGGAGGAGCTGCAGAGATCCACAGCTCAGGGGGGAGAATCTGTCCACAGGACAACTATTAGTCGTGTTCTCCACAAATCTGCCCTTTATGGAAGAGTGCCAAGAAGAAAGACATTGGAGAAAGAAAGTCATAAGAAGTCCTGTTTGTAGTTTGTGAGAAGCCATGTGGAAGAAGGTGATCTGGTCAGATGAGACAAAATTCAACTTTTTGGCCTAAAAGAAGGTGATCTGGTCAGATGAGACCACATCACCCTGAACACACCATCCCCACTGTGAAACATGGTGGTGGGCAGCATCATGTGGTGGGGATACTTTTCTTCAGCAGGGACAGGGAAGCTGGTCAGAGTTGATGGGAAGATGGATGGAGCCAAATACAGGACAATCTTAGAAGAAAACCTGTTGGAGTCTGCAAAAGACCTGAGACCGGGGGGGAGGTTCACCTTCCAGTAGGACAACGACCCGAAACATACAGCCAGAGCTACAATGGAATGGTTTAGATCAAAGCATATTCATGTGTTAGAATGGCCCAGTCAAAGTCCAGACCTAAATCACATTGAGAATCTGTGGCAAGACTTTAAAATCGCTGTTCACAGACGCTCTCCATCCAATCTGACAGAGCTTGAGATATTTTGCAAAGAAGAAGAATGGGCAAAAATGTCCCTCACTAGATGGGCAAAGCTGGTAGAGACATCCCCAAAAAGACTATTAGCTGTAATTGCAGAGAAAGGGGGTTCTACAAAGTATTGACCCCGGGGGGCGCCATACAAATCCCTCCCCACACTTTTCATATATTAATTTGTAACAAATGTTGAAAACCATTTATCATTTTCCTTCCACTTCACAATTATGAGCCACTTTGTGTTGGTCTATCACATAAAATCCCAATAAAATACATTTATGTTTTTGGTTGTAACATGACAAAGTGTGGAAAATTTCAAGGGGTGTGAATACTTTTTCAAGGCACTATATGCCCATACTACACTGTGATTTTAGAATATATAAACTGACCTTTAGGCTTGGTTTAAGGCACTCTACAGATATATTTGCAGAAAAAAAATAATGTTTATAATTTTTTTTCCACAGGAGCCTGCAGAGCATTGCAACCATGATTAGTGGATGACGGGTGCAGTGCCAGGCTCCAGAGGAAGTGTCAATGGACTATGAGTGTGCAAATCACCTGCTGCAGTGGAAGATGGGACTTGTGCGAACAAATGACGTTTGCTGTGTGGGCAGAGCTCTGCACAGCCTTGCCGATTTACAGGGTAGATTTACATGTGCATGTAAATCCACTGCTCCTCTGAAGAGTGATCCACATCCTGTCACACTGCAAAAATGGTTCATGAATGGTTTGAGGAACACAACGATGAGTTTGAGGTGTTGACTTGGCCTCCAAATTCTCCAGATCCCAATGCAATCGAGCATCTGTGGGATGTACTGGAAAAAAAAAAATCTGATCCATGGAGGCCCAACTTACAGGACCTAAAGGATCTCTTTTCAGAGGAGAATGGCAGGTGGTAAGGGGGGCAATGTGACGCCTCCTTACCACCCGTTTCAACCCCATTTTTGCCGACAAACGCGCATCTGAAAGTCGGTGGGACAAATGGCATCTAAAAGTGGCTGGGATATGTTTTAGGCAGCGAGTGAACATGTTGTCCCTGAAGTTGATGCGTTGAAAACAAAAAGAATGGCCATTGCAGTTTGTTGTGCATGGGGCTGCGTAGTCGCAGATCGGTCAGGGAGCCCAAGCTGACCAAAAGGGCCTGCAATGGGGAGGTGAGCATCAGATATAGACCACTGAGCAATGGAAGAAGGTGGCCTGGTCTGATGAACCACGTTTTTCTTTTACCTCATGTGGAAGGACGGGTGCGTCACTTACCTGGGGAAGAGATGGCGGCAGGATACGTTATGAGACAGGGCCATCTTAATGCAAGGGCACTCCTGGGCACTGCCCAGGGGCCCCAGGTACATGGGGGCCCTACAATTATCTTGCATTGCATCATACTTGCCAACTGTCCCAGATTTGCTGGGACAGTCATGCTTTTTACTAAACTGTCCCGATATGGTCATGTTCCGGGAAGCGTCCCAGAACCTATACTGTACCCTCCTGATCCCAGTATTGTGCCCTCCTGACCCCCCCTGTACTGTGCCTTCCTGATCCCAGTATTGTGCCCTCCTGATCCCAGTATTGTGCCCTCCTGATCCCAGTATTGTGCCCTCCTGACCCCCCTGTACTGTACCCTTCTGCATCCCCCCCTGTACTGTGCCCTTCTGCATCCCCCCCTGTACTGTGCCCTTCTGCATCCCCCCTGTACGGTACCCTTCTGCATCCCCCCCTGTACTGTACCCTTCTGCACCCCCCCTGTACTGTGCCCTTCTGCATCCCCCCCTGTACGGTACCCTTCTGCATCCCCCCCCTGTACTGTACCCTTCTGCATCCCCCCTGTACTGTGCCCTTCTGCATCCCCCCCTGTACTGTGCCCTTCTGCACCCCCCCTGTACTGTGCCCTTCTGCACCCCCCCCCCCTGTCCCCCCCCTGTACTGTGCCCTTCTGCATCCCCCCCCCTGTACTGTGTCCTTCTGCATCCCCCCCTGTACTGTGCCCTTCTGCACCCCCCCCTGTACTGTGCCCTTCTGCACCCCCCCCCCCCCCTGTACTGTGCCCTTCTGCACCCCCCCCCCCTGTACTGTGCCCTTCTGCACCCCCCCCCCTGTACTGTGCCCTTCTGCGCCCCCCCCCTGTACTGTGCCCCTCTGCACCCCCCTGTACTGTGCCCTTCTGCACCCCCCCCCTGTACTGTGCCCTTCTGCACCCCCCCCCTGTACTGTGCCCTTCTGCACCCCCCCCCCTGTACTGTGCCCTTCTGCACCCCCCCTGTACTGTGCCCTTCTGCACCCCCCCCCCCCCCCCTGTGCCCTTCTGCACCCCCCCCCCCCCCTGTGCCCTTTGTGTTGACTAGTCTTTGATTTATGGAATGTTTTCCTTTGGTAAAATCGATTTTATTGAAAGTACTAATGAATATATGTTTAATTCTATCAGCTATTTATACTTTATTTCTTGAAAGTAGGTGTTTATATTGGGGCAAGCTGGTAGGGGCCCCAGTGCATTACTTTGCCCAGGGGCCCATGATGCTATTAAGACGGCCCTGGTATGAGAAGAAGGCAAGCCGGCGGAGGCGGTGTGATGCTTTGGGCAATGTTCTCCTGGGAAACCTTGGCTCCTCCCATTCATGTGGATGTTACTATGACACGTACCACCTACCTTAACATTGTTGGTGACCAAGTTCCCCTTCTGATGGCAGTGGCCTCATTCAGCAGGATAATGCGCCCTGCCACACCGCAAAAACAGGTTCATGAATGGTTTGAGGAACACAACGACGGGTTTGAGGTGTTGACTTGGCCTCCAAATTCTCCAGATCCCAATGCAATCGAGCATCTGTGGGATGTGCTGGAGAAAAAAAACAAATCCGATCCACGGAGGCCCAACTTACAGGACCTAAAAGGACAGCTTGGTGCCAGATACCACAGCGTGCCTTCAAAGGCTTAGTGGAGTCTATGCCTGCAAAAAGGGGGCCTTGTCATTAATAGGATGGTCATCATGATCCGCGTATTCTTATATTCTGCAGACCATTCCATAATGGACCTCTAGAGATCTACAGAATGTCGCTCTACCCCGTTCCCCCCCATGACAAATCCAGACTGATATATCCCGCTGATTGATATGGAATAGTGATGTCACACTATGTACAATATAAGACACCTCCCAACTTTCTGAGATCATAATGAGGGACACCTATCAGAAAAAGCATGCAGGAATAGGACACACCCACCTGCCACGCCCCTTAAAGGAGAATTGTATTAAAAAAAACAAGATTGGTTAAACCCAGAAGTGCTTTTTTTCTTACCACTACTATTCCTTTATATTGGCTTTTGGAATTTACAAATGCAGCAATTTAGAAATCATGAAAGGTTTAGCGCCGGGAAACACTTTTTGATAGATAAAAAGTGCATTTTATAAACATCTATATAGATCAGACCAAAATGAGGGACAAATAAAGGGGGAATGAGGGACAGAGGGACATTGCTCCAAATCAGGGACAGTCCCTCGAAATCCGGGACAGTCCCTCAAAATCCGGGACAGTTGGGAGCTATGTAATACTGTAGCTGCTGACTTTTAACACAGAGGGACATTGCTCCAAATCAGGGACAGTCCCTCGAAATCAGGGACAGTCCCTTGAAAATCCGAGACAGTCCTTTGAAATCAGGGACAGTCCCTCGAAATCCGGGACAGTTGGGAGCCATGATATAATGACGGTGTGTAGAGCCGGGGTGTAGCGTGCGATTATATTGCCATAGCATGTTCTCCCCCCCCCCCCTTCCCATGCAGTTGAAGTCTTTTAATCTTCCAGTTACAATGTATTCCGGTAATTTATGGAGAATTTAATTTGCGGGTAACAAGGCGCTTTGTGTTCAGTCTGTTTGTTGATGTAAAATCAGAACTATATAACATTAGAATCTCTGATGAGACTCATTCCAGGAACACAGAGGAGAGCAGAGTTGTGCTTGGAATCTTGGAAGGAAGTAGAATGATACCATAGTGCCCTCTAGTGCCCAATATTGGCATATCATTAACAGAACATGACATAAGGTGCGTCCTCTACACAAGATGCTGTACGTTACATCCCTCAACTGCTGCATACTGTGTGCCGTGCTGTACATGACATACTCTGGACTGCTGCAGCCTGTACAACCTGTTATATTACAAATGCTCTGGACCCCTGCACTCTATACATTATGCTGTACATTACCTGCTCTGGACCCCTGCACTCTATACATTACCTGCTCTGGACCCCTGCACTCTATACATTACCAGCTCTGGACCCCTGCACTCTATACATTATGCTATACATTACCTGCTCTGGACCCCTGCACTCTATACGTTATGCTGTACATTACCAGCTCTGGACCCCTGCACTCTATACATTATGCTGTACATTACCTGCTCTGGACCCCTGCACTCTATACATTACCTGCTCTGGACCCCTGCACTCTATACATTACCAGCTCTGGACCCCTGCACTCTATACATTATGCTATACATTACCTGCTCTGGACCCCTGCACTCTATACGTTATGCTGTACATTACCTGCTCTGGACCCCTGCACTCTATACATTACCTGCTCTGGACCCCTGCACTCTATACGTTATGCTGTACATTACCTGCTCTGGACCCCTGCACTCTATACATTATGCTGTACATTACCAGCTCTGGACCCCTGCACTCTATACGTTATGCTGTACATTACCTGCTCTGGACCCCTGCACTCTATACATTACCAGCTCTGGACCCCTGCACTCTATACATTACCTGCTCTGGACCCCTGAACTCTATACATTATGCTGTACATTACCTGCTCTGGACCCCTGCACTCTATACGTTATGCTGTACATTACCTGCTCTGGACCCCTGCACTCTATACGTTATGCTGCACATTACCTGCTCTGGACCCCTGCACTCTATACGTTATGCTGTACATTACCTGCTCTGGACCCCTGCACTCTATACGTTATGCTGTACATTACCTGCTCTGGACCCCTGCACTCTATACGTTATGCTGTACATTACCTGCTCTGGACCCCTGCACTCTATACGTTATGCTGTACATTACCTGCTCTGGACCCCTGCACTCTATACGTTATGCTGTACATTACCTGCTCTGGACCCCTGCACTCTATACGTTATGCTGTACATTACCTGCTCTGGACCCCTGCACTCTATACGTTATGCTGTACATTACCTGCTCTGGACCCCTGCAATCTATACATTATGCTGTACATTACATACTCAGAGTTGCAGCACTCTGTGCAACCTGCTGTATCAAAAATACTCCAGACCCCTTCATGTGTAAACTCTCTCTATACATTACATCAGTGGCGGTAAACTTTTTTGATATGGGGGTAGTGATCTCACCTGTGGAAGGAGTAGTGACCACGCCTGTGTGTGGAGTAATGACCACAACTGTAAGAGCCGGTTCACACAGGGGCGACACCACTTCCAGTGCGACTTTTGGAGGCAACTTGGACACGACTTGAGGAGCTACTTCAACACGACTTGGGGCGACTTGCGGTCTGACAAGTCGCCCCCCAAGTCGCGGTAGTGTGAACGGGCTCTAAGGGGTAATGGCCACACCTGTGAGGGGGATGTGACCATACCTGTGGGCGGGGCAGTGACCACATCTATGGGTGGAGTAATGACCACACCTGTGAGGGGGATGTGACCACACCTGTGAGGGGGATGTGACCACACCTGTGGATGGGGCAGTGACCACACCTGTGGGTGGGGTAATGGCCACACCTGTGAGGGGGATGTGACCATATCTGTGGGTGGGGCAGTGACCACACCTATGGGTGGAGTAATGACCACACCTGTGAAGGTAATGTGACCACACCTGTGGGTGGAGTATTGATCACACCTGTGAGGGGGATGTGACCACACCTGTGGGCGTGGCAGTGACCACACCTGTGGGTGGAGTATTGACCACACCTGTGGGTGGAGTATTGACCACACCTGTGAGGGGGATGTGACCACACCTGTGGGTGGGGCAGTGATCACACCTATGGGTGGAGTAATGACCACACCTGTGAAGGGAATGTGACCACACCTGTGGGTGGGGCAGTGATCACACCTATGGGTGGAGTAATGACCACACCTGTGAAGGGAATGTGACCACACCTGTGGGCGGGGCAGTGACCACACCTATGGGTGGATTAATTACCACACCTGTGAGGGGAATGTGACCACACCTGTAGGTGGGGCAGGGACCACTTCTGTGAGTGTAGTAATGGCCCCACCTGTGAGGGAGATGTGACCACACCTGTGGACGGGGCAGTGACCACAACTGTGGGTGGAGTAATGACCTGACCTGTGAGGGGGTGTGACCACACCTGTGGGCGGGGCAGTGACCACATCTATGGGTGGAGTAATGACCACACCTGTGAGGGGGATGTGACCGCACCTGTGAGGGGGATGTGACCACACCTGTGGGTGGGGCAGTGACCACACCTGTGGGTGGGGTAATGGCCACACCTGTGAGGGGGATGTGACCATATCTGTGGGTGGGGCAGTGACCACACCTATGGGTGGAGTAATGACCACACCTGTGAAGGTTATGTGACCACACCTGTGGGTGGAGTATTGATCACACCTGTGAGGGGGATGTGACCACACCTGTGGGCGTGGCAGTGACCACACCTGTGAGTGGAGTATTGACCACACCTGTGGGTGGAGTATTGACCACACCTGTGGGTGGAGTATTGACCACACCTGTGAGGGGGATGTGACCACACCTGTGGGTGGGCCAGTGACCACACCTATGGGTGGAGTAATGATCACACCTGTGAGGGGGATGTGACCACACCTGTGGGCGTGGCAGTGACCACACCTGTGGGTGGAGTATTGACCACACCTGTGAGGGAGATGTGACCACACCTGTGGGTGGAGTATTGACCACACCTGTGAAGGGAATGTGACCACACCTGTGGGCGGGGCAGTGACCACACCTGTGGGTGGGGCAGTGACCACACCTATGGGTGGATTAATGACCACACCTGTGAGGGGGATGTGACCACACCTGTAGGTGGGGCAGTGACCACTTCTGTGAGTGGAGTAATGGCCCCACCTGTGAGGGAGATGTGACCACACCTGTGGGTGGAGTATTGACCACACCTGTGAAGGGAATGTGACCACACCTGTGGGCGGGGCAGTGACCACACCTGTGGGTGGGGCAGTGACCACACCTATGGGTGGATTAATGACCACACCTGTGAGGGGGATGTGACCACACCTGTAGGTGGGGCAGTGACCACTTCTGTGAGTGGAGTAATGGCCCCACCTGTGAGGGAGATGTGACCACACCTGTGGACGGGGCAGTGACCACAACTGTGGGTGGAGTAATGACCTGACCTGTGAGGGGGGCAGTGACCACACCTGTGGGTTGAGTAATGAACTGACCTGTGAGGGGGATGTGACCACACCTGTGGACGGGGCAGTGACCACACCTGTGGGCGGGGCAGAGACTACACATATGAGCTGAGCAGAGCAGTGACCACACCTGTAGGTGGAATAGTGACCACACCTGTGAACTCTACATTGCACGTTGATCATCAGATCCAATCAGATCGTCTCTCAGAAAAAATATTTGAAAATAATTTTTAGTATTTTTTATCTATAATTATTACAAAATAATGAATGAAAAAATATATTACATTTTGACGAATGAGATTTTATTATATTTTTGTAGATCTAACCCCATTTTTGGCTCCATAGACCGTCCTCCTCATACAGGGATCCGGGATCCAGTCTTCTCCTCTAATCATTTGTATCATTTTCATATAACTCGATGTTTCATTGGTTGGATTTGCTTTTCTTCTTACATAATGAGATCCCCCGCCTCCGCTCTGATTGGTGGGTCGCTGTGATGTCATAGTTGTAGTGCTGCAGAACATCCGATGTGATCCGTATCGGGGATGGAGGATGGAATTGTCACTTTGTATCTTATAACAATAAGACTTCTCTCTTCTCTCTGACGATCAGCAAGTCGGATAACAATAAATTGTGTGACAAAAGGAAAATGAGGGGCTTTGTTTGTTTGTGACGCTGGCGCTCGGTTGGCACCTCCGGCGTGTTGCGAGCCCCATGTGGGATTTATAAGGCGCGCAGCCCTCAGTCCCGGCACTGGAAGAGTTAATCCAGAGCGGCTGTGAGGGCCACTTCCTCTGGGAGGAAACCGCAGGCTGCTAGAAAGTGGGGGGTCCGGGGGGGGGGGCGTCTGGAATTATCGTCCCACTTGTTACCTCGGCTGACACCGGCCACAGATCTGGGATTGGTGCTTCTGGAAAACCGCCATACAACGTGATACGCCAGTCCAGCCACAGCCCACAGCAAGCCGAGGAGTCTGCAAATATCCCACACCTGTACAATGTGACATGACACAAAACTACACAACATGACACAACACTATATAACACAACACAGTGCGACATAACACTACACAATACTACATAACACAACACAGTGCGACATAACATAACACTACACAATACTACATAACACAACACAATGTGACATAACTGAACACAATACTACATTACAACACAGTGCGACATGACATAACATAACACAACACAATGGGACATAACATAACACAATGGGACATAACATAACACAGTGCGACATAACACAACACAATGCGACATAACATAACACTACACAATACTACATAACACAACACAATGTGACATAACTGAACACAATAATACATTACAACACAGTGCGACATGACACAACTAAACACAACACCACACAATGCAACATAACCCAACATAACACCACACGATACATTGCGACAAAACACTACATAACACAAAACAATGCGATGCGACATAACACAATGTGACATAACACAACACAGTGCGACATAACACAACACAGTGCGACATAACACAACACAATGGGACATAACACAACACAATGGGACATAACATAACACAATGTGACATAACACAACACAGTGCGACATAACACAACACAGTGCGACATAACACAACACAATGGGACATAACATAACACAATGGGACATAACATAACACAGTGCGACTTAACACAACACAGTGCGACATAACACAACACAACACAATGCAACATAACATAACACAATGGGACATAAAATAACACAGTGCAACATGACACAACACAATGGGACATAACATAACACAATGCGACATAACATAACACAGTGCGACATAACGTAACACAGTGCAACATAACATAACACAGTGCAACATAACATAACACAGTGCAACATAACACAACTAAACACAACACCACACAATGCAACATAACACAACATAACACCACACGATACATTGCGACACAGCACTACATAACATAACACAATGCGATATGACATAACACAACACAATGTGACATAACACAACACAATGGGACATAACATAACACAATGGGACATAACATAACACAATGGGACATAACATAACACAGTGCGACATAACACAACACAGTGCGACATAACACAACACAGTGCAACATAACACAACACAACACAATGCGACATAACATAACACAATGGGACATAAAATAACACAGTGCAACATGACACAACACAATGGGACATAACATAACACAATGCGACATAACATAACACAGTGCGACATAACGTAACACAGTGCAACATAACATAACACAGTGCAACATAACATAACACAGTGCAACATAACACAACTAAACACAACACCACACAATGCAACATAACACAACATAACACCACACGATACATTGCGACACAGCACTACATAACATAACACAATGCGATATGACATAACACAACACAATGTGACATAACACAACACAATGGGACATAACATAACACAATGGGACATAACATAACACAATGGGACATAACATAACACAGTGCGACATAACACAACACAGTGCGACATAACACAACACAGTGCAACATAACACAACACAACACAATGCGACATAACATAACACAATGGGACATAACATAACACAGTACAACATAACACAACACAATGCGACATAACATAACACAGTGCGACATAACATAACACAATGCAACATAACATAACACAATGGGACATAACATAACACAGTGCAACATAACATAACACAATGCGACATAACACAACACAATATGACATAACACAACACAGTGCGACATAAGATAACACAATGCGACATAACACAACATGACATAGCATAACACAACACTACATGACACAACACAGTACAACATAGCATGACATAACAAAACACAACATAAGACACAACAATACAACATGACACAATATAACATGACACAACACAGTATGACATAGCATAACATAACACAACATGGTACAGCATGAGACAGCACAGTATGACATAACATTAAATAACACGACACAACATGAGACAACGCGGTACGACATAACACAATATGGCATAACACAGTACAACATAGTATGACATAACACAACACAGTGCACATAACATAACACAACAAGACACAACTCAGTATGACATAGCATGAACTAACACAACAAGACATAACACAAGATAGTACAACATAGCATAACATAACACACGACACAACATGAGACAACACAGTGTGACATAACATGACACAACATAACACAACACAGTATGACATAGCATGACAACACGACATGACATAACACAACACAACAAGACATACTGTAACACCACAACATAACACAACACGCAGCAATAAACATGATATGACACAACAGTGCACAATATGACATAACAATAAACATGACATACTACAACAGGATATAACATGATCAAATACAACATAACACATGACAGTGATGACACAACACAATAACATAAACAACCCAACACATAACACAGCACAACATAACATATTAACAACACAATATTTTACAACACCACACATAGCACAACACGATTTAACACAACATGACATGCAGAGAATAATCTGATCTCATAGAATGTTAGCCACACCCACTAATAAAGCCACTCCTCCCAACTTTCTGAGATGGGAATGAGGGACACCTATCAGCAAAAGCATGCAGGCATAGGACACACCCCCTGCCACGCCCCCTTAAAGGAGAATTGTACATAAAAATGATTGATTAAACCCACAAGTGCTTTTTTTCCCACTATTATTCCTGTATGTTGGCCTTTGGAATCTACAAATGCAGCAATTTAGAAATCGAATTAAACGTTTAGACCTGGGAAACACTTTAAGATAATATTGTATTTTATACATCTATAGAGATCAGGCCAAAATGAGGGACAGATGAGGAGGGACAGAGGGACAGAGGGACTTTGTTCCAAATCCGGGACAGTCCCTCGAAATCCGGGACAGTTGCCAATTTTTTTTCCAGCCCCGGGATCCATCGGTGTTGCCTATGATCACGCAGTGTGGGGGGGGGGAGGGGTATCTGGGCAATCATAGCCGCACCCCCTACACCCACATGGCTGCGCTGCACCTGTCAGTAACATTCCAAGTATCTATGAATGACCCCCCCATCCCCCCATCCATCCCGATATACAGCTACAGGAAACACTCCACCTTTTATCATTTAAAAATTCTCCTTGATCCCCAGTCGGGACTTTGCCTAGGCTGGGATGATGTCATCAGTCTGCTGCAGGCATTTCCTTAGTCTCCTCCCCCCCCCCCCCAGTGATCAGGCTGTACATTGTAACTTTACAGCAAGTCACAAGGTGAGAGGTTGCAGCAGGGGCTGATCTGCTTCAGATATTTGTGAACACAGCCCTGAACTGCACAGGGCTCAGGATTTACATGCGTCATCTCTGAGCCGACATCTCAGGCCAAGAAGTAGAAGGTGACCCTGGGAGATGCCTGAACAAAGATGGCGCCGTCCTTCTGCAGAGGAAATCAGATGGTGGCATTGTCAGGGGGAGTTCTGTGATCTCTGTGAGATAATAATAAATACCTGGAAGTGTTTTGATGGCGTGCCGTGATCCCGCCCACCGCACGCCCATTGTGGGGCGCCCTCTGTGATAGGAGTGTCAGCTCTGTCCAATCACAGCTGATCACAGATGTAAAAAGAAGAAGGTTATCAGCATTCCTTTCCTCACACTGAGAGGGGAGAGGAGAGACGATAACTGGCTTTTGTAAAAGGGACATCTACACTGATTATCAGGGCATCAGTGCTGCCAATCAGTGCCCATCAGTGCTGCCAATCAGTGCTCACCAGTGCTGCCAATCAGTGCCCATCAGTGCTGCCAATCAGTGCTCACCAGTGCTGCCAATCAGTGCTCACCAGTGCTGCCAATCAGTGCTCACCAGTGCTGCCAATCAGTGCTTCCAATCAGTGCCCATCAGTGCTGCTAATCAGTGCCTCCTCATCAGTGTCACCCATCAGTGTCACCCATCACTGCCGCCTATCAGTGCCAGTGTCCATCAGTGCAGCCTCTTTAGTGCCATCTATCAGTACAGCCTCATCAGCGTCCATTAGTGCAGCCTATCAGTGCCCATCAGTGCTGCCAATCAATGCTCACCAGTGCTGCCAATCAGTGCCCATCAGTGCTGCCAATCAGTGCCCATCAGTGCTGCCAATCAGTGCTCACCAGTGCTGCCAATCAGTGCTCACCAGTGCTGCCAATCAGTGCTGCCAATCAGTGCCCATCAGTGCTGCTAATCAGTGCCTCCTCATCAGTGTCACCCATCAGTGTCACCCATCAGTGCCGCCTATCAGTGCCCGTCAGTGCCAGTGTCCATCAGTGCAGCCTCTTTAGTGCCATCTATCAGTACAGCCTCATCAGCGTCCATTAGTGCAGCCTATCAGTGCCCATCAGTGCTGCCAATCAGTGCTCACCAGTGCTGCCAATCAGTGCCCATCAGTGCTGCCAATCAGTGCCCATCAGTGCTGCCAATCAGTGCCCATCAGTGCTGCCAATCAGTGCTGCCAATCAGTGCCCATCAGTGCTGCCAATCAGTTGCCATCAGTGCTGCCAATCAGTGCTGCCCATCAGTGCTGCCAATCAGTGCTCACCAGTGCTGCCAATCAGTGCCCATCAGTGCTGCCAATCAGTGCTCACCAGTGCTGCCAATCAGTTCTCACCAGTGCTGCCAATCAGTGCTGCCAATCAGTGCCCATCAGTGCTGCAATCAGTGCCTCCTCATCAGTGTCACCCATCAGTGTCACCCATCAGTGCCGCCTATCAGTGCCCGTCAGTGCCAGTGTCCATCAGTGCAGCCTCTTTAGTGCCATCTATCAGTACAGCCTCATCAGCGTCCATTAGTGCAGCCTATCAGTGCCCATCAGTGCAGCCAATCAGTGCTCATCAGTGCCCATCAGTGCTGCCAATCAGTGCCCATCAGTGCTGCCAATCAGTGCTGCCAATCAGTGCTCACCAGTGCTGCCAATCAGTGCTCAGTGCTGCCAATCAGTGCTCACCAATGCTGCCAATCAGTGCTGCCAATCAGTGCCCATCAGTGCTGCTAATCAGTGCCTCCTCATCAGTGTCACCCATCAATGCCGCCTATCAGTGCCAATCAGTGTTTGCAAAATTTTATGACAAACTATGAAAAAGTTTTATTTTTTTTTGTTCAAAATTTTTGGTCTTTATTCATTTATTTAGCAAAAAAAAAAAACACTGCAGAGGTGATTAAATACCACCGAAAGAAATCTCTATGTGTGGGGGGGAAAAAAATGATAAATAAAATGTAATTTGGGTTCCATGACCGCACAATTGTCATTCAAAGTGCGACAGCGCAGAAAGCTGAAAAATTGGCCTGGGCAGGAAGGGGGTAAAAGTCCCCAGTAGGCAAGTGGTTAAAAAGGAAATGTTCTTTTTTGGTTGGACCGAACTGTCAGTGTAAAGTGTTACATCATCACCACAAAGGATCGAACATTTCATTCCTTGTAGAACAAATCTTTTACAATGCCAGGAATCTATAAATTGTCAAATTAGGAATTTATCCATTTTTTTTTTTTATATACTCACTCACCTTTCCTCCCGGGTATCGGGACTTTTACCTACATAGTTGTTTTCTTTATTCCTTTTCTTTTCTAGTTTTATGGGTTTTTTTCAGGTATGTACCCTATTGTCAATGAAGGCAGACCTAGATGTGATTGTTCTATGTAAGATGAACCCCCTTTTGATGGGTAATGTCTTTTACCCTGTTTTGTATTATGCAATTTCACCCTAGTAAAAAACAAATGATATAAAAAAAAATAAAAGTAAATAAATACATAAAAAAACTAATGATATAAAAAATAAAAAAGTAAAAAAATAAAAAACAAAATGATATAAAAAATAAATAAAAAAAGTAAAAAATAAAAAAAAAATGATATAAAAAATAAATAAAAAACAAAAAATATAAAAAAGTAATTTATAAACAAATGATATAAAATAAATGTAAAAAAAGTAAATAAAAAAATAAAAAAAAAATATAAAAAATAAATAAATAAAAAGTAAAAAAATGAAAAACAAAAAATATAAAAAAAAAAAAAAAAAAAAAAAAAATAAAAACAAATGATATAAAAAAACAAAAAAAAAAAATAAAAAAAAATAAAAAAAAAAATGAAAAAAAATGATATAAAACATTTAAAAAAAAAAAAATAAATAAAATAAAAAAAAACAAAGGAATAAAAAATAAATAAAGAAAAGTAAATAAATAAAAAACAAAATGAATAAAAAAAAATAAAATTTAATAAATAAAAAAAACAAAATGATAAAAAAATAAATAAAAAAAAAAAATAAATAAAAAAAAATGAATAAAAAAATATATAAATAAATAAAAAACAATTGATATAAATAAAAAAAAAAAAATAAATAAATAAAAACAAATGAAATCAAAAAATATAAAAAATAAACAAATGATATCAAAAAATAAATAAAAAAAAAAAAAAAAAAAAAAATAAAAAAAAAAAAATGAAAATCATTTTTTTTTTAAAAAAAGTAAATAAATAAAAACAAATGAAAAACAAAAAAAAATAAAAAATCTAAATAAATAAATAAAAAACAAAATAAAATAAAAAAAATAAAAAAAAAAAAATAAAAAAAAAATAAAAAAATAAAAAAAAAAAATAAAAACAAAAAATAAAAAATGTTATAAAAAAAAATAAAAAAAAGTAAATCAATAAATAAAAAAACAAATGATATAAAAAATAAATAAAAAAAGTTAATAAATAAAAAAAAAACAAATGATATAAAAAATAAATTAAAAAAAAAAGTAAATAAATAAATAAAAAATAAAAAAATGATATAAAAAATTTTTAAAAAAATTAATAAATAAATAAAAAACAAAATGAAATAAAACAATTTAAAAAAAAAGTTAACAAATAAATAAAAAACAAATGATATACAAAATAAATAAAAAAAAAAATAAATAAAAAACAAATGAAATAAAAAAAAAAAAAGTAAATAAAAAAATAAAAAATATATGATATAAAAATAAATTCAAAAAAAAAAATAAATAAAAAAAAACAAAATGATATAAAAAAATAAATAAAAAAGTAAATAAATAAAAAACAAATTATATAAAAAAGAAATAAAAAAAAAAATAAATAAAAAAAAATAAAAAAAATCTAAAAAAGTAAGGGAGGGGAGGGGAGGGTACCTGTTTTTGACAGGTACCCGCTCCCACTTCCTGGTGACTTTGCTGCGGCGATGTCACCCGGAAATTGAGCCCTCCTCCTTCCCCCCCCCCACCGCCAGGCCAAAACAAAAAATGGCGGCGGCGGCGGCACCCGAGAGCCGATTGAAAAATCGGCTGGGGGATGCCGACTTCACGAGATCCCTGGAGAGGTAAGTGTCCTAATATTAAAAGTTAGCAGCTACAGTATTACATCCCAACTGTCCCGGATTTGGAGGGACTGTCCCGGATTAGGAACAATGTCCCTCTGTCCCTCATTCCTCCTCATTTGTCCCTCATTTTGGTCTGATCTATATAGTTGTATATAAAATGCACTTTTATCTTTCAAAAAGTGTTTCCAAGCGCTAAACCTTTCATCTGATTTCTAAATTGCTGCATTTTAAATTCCAAAAGCCAATATAAAGGAATAGTAGTGGTAAAAAAAAAGCACTTGTGGGTTGAACCAATCTTTTATTTTTGTACAATTTTCCTTTAAGGGGGCGTGACAAGGGGGTGTGTCCTATGCCTGCATGCTTTTGCTGATAGGTGTCCCTCATTCCCATCTCTAAGGCCCCTTTCACACTGGGGCGGTGCGGGGCGGCGACGGTAAAGCAGCGCTATATTTAGCGCTGCTTTACCTTCGTTTTACCCGCGGTATGCGGCCGCTAGCGGGGTGGTTTTAACCCCCGCTAGCGGCCGCAAAAGGGTTAAAAACCTCCGCAAACCGCCGCTGCAGCGGCGGTTTGCGGGCGGTATCCCCGCGGTTTCCCATTGATTTCAATGGGAACGAGCGGTATAGGAGCGGTAAATACACCGCTCCTACACCGCTCCAAAGATGCTGCTAGCAGGACTTTTTTTGCCGTCCTGCTAGCGCACCGCTCCAGTGTGAAAGCCCGCCGGCTTTCACACTGGAGTGAATGGGGCCGGTTTTTTCAGGCGGTGTACAGGCGCTATTTTTAGCGCTGTACCGCCTGAAAACCGCCCCAGTGTGAAAGGGGCCTAAAGGTTGGGAGTTGTGATATTACAGAGTTTTTTCTTCACCCCAAGTAGTGATTGGATTTGGATTTCTCGTCTGTTCATTTACTTTCCATTTGTTAATTGATAAAAATAAAAAAATAAAAACTATTAACACTTCTATTTCTGAAAGCTTTCATCGTTCATCATTTTTTGCACAGCACTATGTTGCTATATACATTGTCTGCAGATACTTTTTTTTTTTTGGTAATCAGAGCAGCAAAATAATAATTCAGAAAACACGAACGTTGCTTGGTTTTAGACTGCATTCACACCTGGGCGTTTTGTAGCTTGAAGCCTGAAGCTACAAAAGCTAGAGGGGAAAAAATACATTATTCTCTATGGAGATGGTTCACATCTCCACTCCAAAACGCCTGAAGCCCTACGCCTGAAGCTCAAACAAGTTCCGGACCCTTTTTTGTCGCGCGAATCGGGCAGATTTGGGCGTTTTTATTCTTTTTACATTGGTGACCTTTTGCTCTGCACAAAATTCGCGGCAAAACGCGGTAAAAAACGATGCGAATCGCGGTAAAAAACGCCGCAAATCGCGGTAAAAAACGCCGCGAAAAAACGCCGCAATTCGCGCGATTTTCTGCCTGAAAGGTGTGAATGCAGCCTTAGTCTATTGGACGGAGATGTCGGCTTATGTCTTCTTAAAATAGTCTCTGTGGAAGAGTCGGGGTGGTGAGTGCACTGTAGTAACCTCCATCCCGCCATCTCCTCCTCTTGGTTGAGGTTCTCATGTGCCGTCTGTTTTCTCTCTGTGGTCACACAAATCCCATTGGGGGGGGATGGGATGATGACATGGACACATGTCCCCAGTCTGCGGTGATGTCATTGCTTGTTGTGTGGCAGCACGAAGAGAGATCAGAGGACTGCGGTTATCCCTTCGCTCATTTGTTTTTATTTATTTACTTTTTTACATTTTTTATATCATTTGTTTTTTATTTATTTATTTACTTTTTTATTTATTTTTTTATATCATTTGTTTTTTATTTATTTATTTATTTACTTTTTGAATTTATTTTTTATATCATATGTTTTTTATTTATTTATTTACTTTCTATTTATTTCTTTTTTATATCATTTGTTTTTTATTTATTTACTTTTTTTTTATTTATTTTTGTATATCATTTGTTTTTTATTTTATTTTTTTTTAAATGTTTTATATCATTTGTTTTTTATTTATTTATTTACTTTTTTTTATTTATTTTTTTAAAAAAAATATATATATATATATAATTTGTTTTTCATTTATTTACTTTTTATTAATTTTTTATATCATTTGTTTTTTATTTATTTATTTACTTTTTTTTTTTATATCATTTGTTTTTATTTATTTACTTTTTTATTTATTTTCTTATATCATTTGTTTTTATTTATTTATTTTTTATATAATTAGTTTTTTATTTATTTACTTTTTTTTAAATAAATAAAAAACAAATGATATAAAAAATAAATAAATAAAAAGTAAATAAATGAAAAACAAATGATATAAATTTTTTTTAAAAAAAGTAAATAAATAAATAGAAAACAAATGATATAAAAAATAAAAAGTAAATAAATAAATAAAAAACAAATGATATAAAACATTTAAAAAAAAGTAAATAAATAAATAAATAAAAAACAAATGATATAAAACATTTAAAAAAAAAGTAAATAAATAAATAAAAAAAACAAATGATATACAAAAAAATAAAAAAAGTAAATAAATAAAAAAACAAATATATAAAAAAAAATAAATAAAAAGTAAATAAATAAATAAAAAAACATGATATAAAAAATAAATTAAAAAAAACTAAATAAATAAATTTTTTAGACGCTATAACTTTTGCGCAAACCAATCGATAAATGCTTATTGCGATTTTTTTTACCAAAAATATGTAGAAGAATACGTAAAACTGAGGAAAAAAATTTAAATTTTTTTGGATATTTATTGTAGCAAAAAGTATAAAATATTGTTTTTTTTTTTCAAAATTGTTGCTCTTTTTTTATTTATAGCGCAAAAAATAAAAAAACCGAAGAGGCAATCAAATACCGCCAAAAAGAAATCTCTATTTGTGGGGGAAAAAAGGACGTTGATTTTGTTTGGGAGCCACGTTGCACGACCGCGCAATTGTCAGTTAAAGCGACGCAGTGCCGAATCGCAAAAAAGTGCTCTGGTCAGGAAGGGGGGTAAAATCTTCTGGGGCTGAAGCTGTTAGTGTGACCTCATGATCAGTGATATTATATAATGTTGGTGGTGGTAGTCCCTCTCTCTCCCCCCTCCCCCCTCTCTCTCTCTCGGGGGAAGAACTCCGCTGTGACGCACTTCGGTTTCTGGTCGTTGTGCACCGCGAGCGTCACGCCACTTGCTCTGGACCAATAAATAGATAACAGATAAATATTATAAAAGCTCTTCCTCTTCCTCGGACCCCCCAGAAGCTGCTATGGAGAAAGTACGCAGCAGCTGCTCTCTGTCATTAATTCCAAGAGAGAAGCCGCAAGTCCCCCCGGAGACTCTCAGTGTGGAAGTCACATGCCGGGCCGGGACCTTCCAGTACTGGCAAGAAGGGCGGCAAACTTAGGGTTCAAGAACGGCCCAGGCCCCCCCCCCCCCCGGGCTCTCCACATAGGGCATGCCTCCCAACTTTCTGAGATTGGAATGAGGGACACCTATTAGCAAACGTACCTAGGTATACACCCCTTAAATAGGATACTATTCCTTCCACTGACACCAATGACGGGACACTATTTCTTCCACTGACACCAATGACGGGACACTATTTCTTCCACTGACACCAATGACGGGGCATTAATCCTCCCACTGGCACCAACAATAAGAGAATGTTCCTCCCAATGACAGCTCCTATTGGCACCAACAACGAGGCACCATTTCTCCCACTGATACCAATGATGGGGCACTATTCTTCCCACTGATACCAGTGATGGGGCACTATTCTCCCACTGACACCAATGATGGGGCACTATTCTTCCCACTGACACCAATGATGGGGCACTATTCCTCCCACTAATACCAGTGATGGGGCACTATTCTCCCACTGACACCAATGATGGAGCACTATTCTTCCCACTGACACCAATGATGGGGCACTATTCCTTCCCACTGACACCAATGATGGAGCACTATTTCTCTGACTGACACCAATGATGGGGCACTATTCTTCCCACTGACACAAATGATGGGGCACTATTCTTCCCACTGACACCAATGATGGGGCACTATTCTTCCCACTGACACCAATGATGGGGCACTATTCTCCCACTAATACCAGTGATGGGGCACTATTCCTCCCTACTGACACCAATGATGGAGCACTATTCCTCCCACTGAGACCAATGATGGGGCACTATTCCTCACACTGACACCAATGATGAGATTATATTCCTTCCACTGACACCAATGATGGGGCACTATTCCTTCAACTGATACCAATGATGGGGCACTATTCCTCCCACTGACACCAATGATGGGGCACTATTCCTCCCACTGAGACCAATGATGGGGCACTATTCCTCACACTGAGACCAATGATGGGACACTATTCCTCCCACTGACACCAATGATGGGGCACTAGTTCTTCTACTGACCACAGGTCCTATGTCATTTTTTTTTTAATTCCACCCTTTTTACAAATGCACTACTTAAGGGTTTGTTCACACTTGACAACATTTCTAACAAGCGCTCGTATAGCGTTACTGCGCTTTAGTGTGGGCATTAGACTGGCGTCATACAGGCATTACTGACCAGATAAAATGCCCCCTAAATGGGCGGTTTGGACGTCTGATGTGCATTAAATCTGCTCTACAAACCCCAAAAAATGTATTCCCAACTGTTTGCACAGAGGGGTTCACATATTTTAGCCCTTTGCCTCGCTCATTGTGGGACGTTATATTTCTTCCGCATCATTTCTTTTAAAACAAATTTAAACGCCATAGACTTGAATGGAGGGCACTGAAAGGCTTCAAACGCCCCCCCCCCCCCCCCCCCCCCCCACTCCCACCCCCCCGCCCCCCCCCCCTGACTCGATTTGAGGCTTCAATTTTGAAGCGAATCAACGCGAACACTTCATGTTTTCATAATGTGAACAGCACTGTGCGCTGTCCATAGTTAAAAACGCCCCTCAAACGCCTGCTTACAATGCCAGTGTGACCTTAGCCCAGGGCTCGACAAAACCCAGGCGCCAGGTCGCGATGGTCACTGGAAATTGCATCCTGGCACCTGGGCTACACTGCAGCTGTGGTCGGGATTCCTCCCATGTGGCCCCTCCCCTGCAGGTGCGTGGACTAAGGTGGGGCTGGCCGCTAATTGAGGCCACGGCTTTGCAGCCTGCTGGAGCGGGATACGCACTACTTTGTGCGAACTGGCGCCCTCCGCTGGTGGGCAGGGCTGTGATAAGTGCAGCTTGCTCTCACTGCCGGCCCACCTCTGACATCATCTTCCCAGTTTGAGAGCAGTGGTTGAGGTTGTGGGCTTTAAGTTACTGCACACTGTCACTACATAGAGTCCTAACCTGCCCTATACCACCCCAACCTGGCACTATACCACCCCAACCTGCCCTATACCACCCCAACCTAGAACTATTCCACCCCAACCTAGCACTATACCGCCCCAACCTGGCACTATACCGCCCCAACCTGCCCTATACCACCCCAACCTGGCACTATACCGCTCCAACCGGCACTATACCACCCCAACCTGGCACTATACCACCCCAACCTGTCAATATACCGCCCCAACCTGCCCTATACCACCCCAACCTGGCACTATACCGCCCCAACCTGGCAATATACTGCCCCAACCTGCCCTATACCACCTCAGCTTGGCACTATACCGCTCCAACCGGCACTATACCGCTCCAACCGGCACTATACCACCCCAACCTGGCACTATACCGCCCCAACCTGGCACTATACCACCCCAACCTGGCACTATACCGCCCCAACCTGGCACTATAACGCCCCAACCTGCCCTATACCACCCCAGCTTGGCACTATACCACCCCAACCTGGCACTATACCACTCCAACCTGCCCTATACCACCCCAACCTGGCACTATACTGCCCCAGCCTGGCACTATACCGCTCCAACCTGCCCTATACCACCCCCAACCTGGCACTATACCGCCCCAGCCTGGCACTATACCGCTCCAACCTGCCCTATACCACCCCAACCTGGCACTATAACACTCCAACCTGGCACTATACTGCCCCAACCTTGCCCTATGCCACCCTAATCTGCCTTATGTCACCCCAACCTGCCCTATACCACCCGACCTAACACTATGCCACCCCAACCTGGCACTAGACCGCCCCAACCTGACACTATGCCACCCCAACCTGCTATATACCACCCCAGCCTGTCCTATACCACCCCAGCCTGCCCTATACCACCCTATACTATCATTTAGGGAGTTGTGGGGGTGCGCCCCGTGACTGTGCGCTGCCTGTAGGGCGCTGGGCAGGATAGACAGGAGGTGGGGGGGTGACACCATGATTTGCTACACCAGGTGACACCGACCCTAGTGACTCCACTGTGTGTGTACATAGCCTGTGCAGCCTCACCTCTTATCAGGGCCATCTTAAGAGCATTATAGGCCCCCGGGCAATACAGTGCACTGGGGCCCTGTCTACACAATTACACACGAGAATAAAAATGCAAATGATCAATAAGGCTATATTTATTGGTACTTCCAACAAAATCAGTGTTTAAACATCAACACAATGTTTGGACAATATAACACGAGTTTGATGGGCACAGCGACAGCGTTTGATGGGCACAGTGGCAGCGTTTGATGGGCACAGCGGCAGCTTTTAATGGTCACAGTGGCAGCTTTTGATGGGCACAGTGGCTGTGTTTGATGGGCACAGTGGCAGCGTTTGATGGCACAGTGGCAGCGTTTGATGGGCACAGCGGCAGCTTTTAATGGTCACAGTGGCAGCTTTTGATGGGCAGTGGCTGTGTTTGATGGGCACAGTGGCTGTGTTTTATGGGCACAGTGGCAGCTTTGATGGGCAAAGTGGCTGTTTGATGGGCACAGTGGCTGTGTTTGATGGTCACAGTGGCAGCTTTGATGGGCAAAGTGGCTGTTTTATGGGCACAGTGGCAGCTTTGATGGCACAGTGGCTGTTTGATGGGCACAGTGGCTGTGTTTGATGGGCACAGTGGCTGTTTTAATGGGCAAAGTGGCTGTGTTTGATGGGCACAGTGGCTGTGTTTTATGGGCACAGTGGCAGCTTTAATGGGCAAAGTGGCTGTTTGATGGGCACAGTGGCTGTGTTTGATGGTCACAGTGGCAGCTTTGATGGGCAAAGTGGCTGTTTGATGGGCACAGTGGCTGTGTTTGATGGGCACAGTGGCAGCTTTTGAGGGGCACAGACAGTGGCTGTGTTTGATGCACAACTTGAACTTACTTAAGTAGACATTGTTATGCCGCGTACACACGTGCGGACTTTTGCCGGCGGACCTAGTCCAGCGGACAATCCCGCGGGACTTTCCAGCTAGGTCCGCTGGACTTTCCGAGGGTGTGGACTTGCCCACACACGCACGGACTTCTCCAGCGGATAATCCGCCGGCCAAAAGTCCGCGGGACTTTTGAAAATGAACGGACTTGCCCACACACGGAGCAGTCCGTTCATTTCGAACGTAACTTCAGGTTACGTAGCTAGCGTAGGCAGTAAATGCCGCCGCGCTAGCTCCGCAAGCTGGCATGGATTTAAAGGGAATCCCCACGCCGAAAAAACGGCGTGGGGGTTCCCCCCAAATCCAAGTCAGACCCTCATCCGAGCACGCAGCCTGGCAGGCCAGGAAAGGGGTGGGGACGAACGAGCGCCCCCCCCCTCCTGAGCCGTACCAGGCCGCGTGCCCTCAACATGGGGGGTGCCCTGGGGAAAGGGGGGCCGTGCGGCCCCCCCACCCCAAAGCACCTTGTCCCCATGTTGATGAGGACAAGGGCCTCTTCCCGACAACCCTGGCCGTTGGTTGTCGGGGTCTGCGGGCGGGGGCTTATCGGAATCTGGGAGCCCCCTTTAATAAGGGGGCCCCCAGATCCCGGCCCCCCACCCTATGTGAATGAGTATGGGGTACGATGTACCCCTACCCATTCACCTAAGGTGTAAAATGTAAAGTACAAAAACACACACACTTTTGAAAAAATATTTTATTGCACTGCTCCGGGGTCTTCTTCCGTCTTGGGGGTCTTCTCGCCGGACTCCTCCGCTCTCTTCTGCTCTTTTACCTAGCTCTTTCACGAGCGGGGGAGTCCGGCTACCTTCTTCGTCGTCGCCGCCGTCGTCTGGGGGTCTCGATCCGCCTTCGGGGGTCTTCCGGGGGTCTCTTCTGTTCTTGCGGCGGTCGTCGTCTTCCGCGCCGCCGGCGCCTTCTCCTTCTTCTTGTCCTTCTTCTTGTTCTTCTTCTTCGATGTTGACCCGTCGCTGTCTCTGCCCGGAATGCCTGTGCCGCTCTGCGCTGAGACTTATATAGGGACATGGGGGACAGGGTCACATGTTCATGTCACATGGTGACCCCGCCCCCTTGCGATGTCACAGTCCCAGCATCCTCCGGGACTGTGACAACACAAGGGGGCGGGGTCACCATGTGACATGTGCATGTGACCCTGTCCCCCATGTCCCTATATAAGTCTCAGCGCAGAGCGGCACAGGCATTCCGGGCAGAGACAGCGTCGGGTCAACATCGGAAGAAGAAGAAGAAGACCAAGAAGGACAAGAAGAAGGACAAGGCGCCGGCGGCGCGGAAGACGACGACTGCCGCAAGAACAGAAGAGACCCCCGGAAGACCCCCGAAGGCGGATCGAGACCCCAGACGACGGCGGCGACGACGAAGAAGGTAGCCGGACTTCCCCCGCTCGGTAAAAGAGCTTGGTAAAAGGCGGGGGAGTCCGGCGAGAAGACCCCCAAGACGGAAGAAGACCCCCGGAGCAGTGCAATAAAATATTTTTTCAAAAGTGTGGGTGTTTTTTTACTTTACATTTTACACCTTAGGTGAATGGGTAGGGGTACATCGTACCCCATACTCATTCACATAGGGTGGGGGGCCGGTATCTGGGGGGCCCCCTTATTAAAGGGGGCTCCCAGATTCCGATAAGCCCCCGCCCGCAGACCCCGACAACCAACGGCCAGGGTTGTCGGGAAGAGGCCCTTGTCCTCATCAACATGGGGACAAGGTGCTTTGGGGTGGGGGGGGCCGCACGGCCCCCCTTTCCCCAGGGCACCCCCCATGTTGAGGGCACGCGGCCTGGTACGGCTCAGGAGGGGGGGGGGGGCGCTCGTTCGTCCCCACCCCTTTCCTGGCCTGCCAGGCTGCGTGCTCGGATGAGGGTCTGACATGGATTTGGGGGGAACCCCCACGCCGTTTTTTCGGCGTGGGGATTCCCTTTAAATCCATGCCAGGTCACGGAGCTAGCGCGGCGGCAGTAACTGCCTACGCTAGCTACGTAACCTGAAGTCACGTGCTAAATGAACGGACTTGCCGATGAGCGGCAAGTCCGTTCATTTCAAAAGTCCCGCGGACTTGCCCACTAACGGCGGGATTGTCCGCTGGACTGCCAAGTCCAGCGGATAATTTTAAAACAAAACTTAAAACTTTGGTCCGCCGGACTTTGGCGCCAAAAAGTCCGCCGGCGCCCACACACGAGGGGATTATCCGCTGGACTTCAGTCCAGAGGATAATCCCGCGGGATTGTCCCTTCGTGTGTACGCGGCATTAGACTTACTTGAGGCCACCGGCCTGGTGCAGTACAGTGTGTCACTCACAGCAGCAAGGCAGTGCCAGCTATCAAGGGCCGTCTTTCCGCTCCCTCTCCATGCTGTCTGAAGAACATGGCAGAGGTGGGCGGAGCCTGTTCACTAGCCACTGGGGCAGCCGCGGTGCGCTATGAATGCTGGGGCGGCCGCGGCCTCTGATTGACGTCACTGGTTGCTAGCTAGATGCCAGCCGGCGAAGTGAGCAACCAGTGCAGTCAGTCAATTTAAAGCAGCAGATTGCAGCGCTAAGGATCAGCCCTGGATGGGGCCCTCCAGACAAGTGGGGCCCCTGGGCAACTGCCCCGCATGCCCAGTGGAAAAAACGGCCCTGCCTCTTATGCTTTTAAAGGTGGCAAAACGGCGTCCCTGTCTCCCAAATCTGCTTCTGTGTTGTCAGTACCCTGGAGAGGAGAGAGTGCAGGCGGGCAGGAAATGACTTGCAAGAGGATGCAGGAGATCAGCAGCACCGGCTGAAGTCGAAAAAAAAAAAAAAAGATGAATAAAAGGGTAAAAATAAATGAATTTTCTATGGGAAAAAAAATGTCAGTTTTATTGCACAGAGCGAACCCGACGCCATCCAACTCCGGGTAATATGTACTGCACTGGGCTCATGTTCTGTTCACATCAGGATCTGGTTATTCCAATCTGCAGAATAAAATGTTTTCCTTCCTTACATAAAAAAAAAAAAAAAAAGCCGTATTTTGGGAAGTTGTATAACATTATGGAAAAGGGCAGCGAGATCCGGCGGCATAATGCAGACAGGATGGCGGGTTTTGGATCGGGGGGTTCTGGAGGATGGGACGCGGGCCGCGTACAGATGACTTCAAACAGAACGGAAATTAAAGTGATCTAATTGTGACCATTACAGAGTGTCGTGCGGGACGGTCCCGGCCGACGGAAGATTCTGCTCAGCAATAACATCATCAGCTGTCCGGCTGGAAGGGGGGGGGCCGGTCCAGAAACGCCAAATTCAGGCTGCAAATGTCACAGCGAACCCCCCCCCAAAAAAAAAAAAAAACCCCCGCCAGATGTGCAAGAAGAAAAATGACCGAGAGTAACCTCTACCAACATCTGTTACATCAGGGCGAACAACGGCCCGTTCAAACGGTGGGACACAGCGCCCCCCGCAGGAAATAGATGGTAAATGGAGGGAGAGAACGATACGAGATGGATGAATAGAGGGATGGATGGAAAGATACCTAGATATAGATTATTATTATTTATTATTATTATATACGATTTTTACAGTTTACGCAGCTCTTTACAATGTAGACGGGGGACAATTACAGTACAAATACATGAAGGACAGGAGGGCCTATATAAATAGAGATTTATTCACTGTAGATATATATATATATATATATACATAGTGCAGAGCATTTACACCGCATTTTATATATTGTACATTCGTATCAGTCCCCAACAGGGCTGGACTGGGACAAAAATCTGGCCCTGGACTTCATCCAGACCGGCCCACTTTAATTTTGCAAACACGCACAAAAACAGGCGGCCAATATCCCCCCCCCCCCCCCCGAGTTCCCGACCAACCCCAGGCCTTGGGACTCGAGGGGTAATAATAGTCATTGGTAATACAGAGGTTTTTGGGGGCCCGCTCAGGTGGGGGGTTTATGACCAAGTGGGGGGGGGGGGTATATGACCAGGTGAGGGGGGGTATATGACCAGGTGGTGAGGGGGTATATGACCAGGTGGGGTTATATGACCAGGTGGGGGGTATATGACCAGATGAGGGGTATATGACCAGGTGAGTGGGTATGTGACCAGGTGAGGGGGTATATGACCAGGTGAGAGGGTATATGATTAGGTGGGGGGGGTATATGACCAGGTGGGGGGTATATGACCAGGTGGGGGGTATATGACCAGGTGGGGGTATATTACCAAGTGGGGGGGTTTATGAACAGGTGGGGGGTATATGACCAGGTGAGGGGGTATATGACCAGGTGGGGGGTATATGACCAGGTGAGGGGGTATATGACCAGGTGGGGGGTATATGACCAGGTGAGGGGGTATATGACCAAGTGAGGGGGTATATGACCAGGTGAGGGGGGTATATGACCAGGTGGTGAGGGGGTATATGACCAGGTGGGGTTATATGACCAGGTGGGGGGGTATATGACCAGGTGAGGGGTATATGACCAGGTGGGGGGTATATGACCAGGTGGGGGGTATATGACCAGGTGAGGGGTATATGACCAGGTGAGTGGGTATGTGACCAGGTGAGGGAGTATATGACCAGGTGGGGGGTACATGACCAGGTGGGGGGGTATATGACCAGGTGAGGGGATATATGACCAGGTGGGGGGTATATGACCAGGTGGGGGGGAATATGACCAGGTGGGGTTATATGACCAGGTGGGGGTATATGACCAGGTGAGGGGTATATGACCAGGTGAGTGGGTATGTGACCAGGTGAGGGAGTATATGACCAGGTGGGGGGTACATGACCAGGTGGGGGGGTACATGACCAGGTGAGGGGATATATGACCAGGTGGGGGGTATATGACCAGGTGGGGAGGGGGTATATGACCAGGTGGGGGGTATATGACCAGGTGAGGGGTATATGACCAGGTTGGGGGGTATATGACCAGGTGGGGGGGGGGGTATATGACCAGGTGGGGGGGGTATATGACCAGGTGGGGGGGTATATGACCAGGTGAGGGGATATATGACCAGGTGGGGGGTATATGACCAGGTGGGGAGGGGGTATATGACCAGGTGGGGGGTATATGACCAGGTGAGGGGTATATGACCAGGTGGGGGGTACATAACCAGGTGGGGGGGTATATGACCAGGTGAGGGGATATATGACCAGGTGGGGGGTATATGACCAGGTGGGGGGGGTATATGACCAGGTGGGGTTATATGACCAGGTGAGGGGTATATGACCAGGTTGGGGGGTATATGACCAGGTGAGGGGTATATGACCAGGTGAGTGGGTATGTGACCAGGTGGGGGGGTATATGACCAGGTGAGGGGATATATGACCAGGTGGGGGGTATATGACCAGGTGGGGGGTATATGACCAAGTAGGGAGGGGGTATATGACCAGGTGAGGGGTATATGACCAGGTGAGTGGGTATATGACCAGGTGAGGGGATATATGACCAGGTGGGGGGTATATGACCAGGTGGGGGGTATATGACCAGGTGGGGGGTATATGACCAGGTGGGGTTATATGACCAGGTGGGGGGTTATATGACCAGGTGGGGGGGTATATGACCAGGTGAGTGGGTATGTGACCAGGTGAGGGAGTATATGACCAGGTGGGGGGTACATGACCAGGTGGGGGGGTATATGACCAGGTGAGGGGATATATGACCAGGTGGGGGGTATATGACCAGGTGAGGGTATATGACCAGGTGAGGGAGTATATGACCAGGTGAGGGAGTATATGACCAGGTGAGGGAGTATATGACCAGGTGGGGAGGGGGCTCCATCTGACTTTTTCCGTCGGAATTTCCGATGGAAAAAAATTGAGATCCTGCTCTCAAATTTTCTGACAACAAAATCCGATCTGACTTTTTCCGATCGTGTGGAGAGAATTCCCGACGGACAAAGTGCCACGCATGCTCAGATCAAATTAGGAGACCAAACCTATTGGCTACTAGCCTCTACGTAATTCTGTCATACGCAACGAACGTCACCACGTTCAGAATGATCGGATTTTCCGACAACTTTGTCCGACCGTGTGTATGCAACACCAGTGTCGCACAAAATCCGTCGGATTTTGTGGTCGGAATTTCCGACCGTGTGTACGGGGCATTAGAAACTAACAGTATAAACACAATATGGAAACACACTGACACATAATAAGTCATTTGCATGGCTTCCACTTACAAAAGTCAGCACAGCAATGATAAATGATCAGCCCCTGATATTTACAGTCAGTTGTAAACGTCACAGATTTTTACAAACTGTCAGTAAATTTACGGTTGGCAACCCTGCCCGCAGTACACAGAACATGGAAATGCAATTATTGTAGTAAATATAAACTGCTAAATACCTTTTCTAATCAGCAGTTTGTGTATATAGCAGTCTTGTGTTTTTCATCATTGTCCACTGGTTAAAGCTTGTAGGAGGAGTTGTCATTCTCCTCTGACTGTCCTATGAGGCTGCAGGACCCCTGACCCTCTGTCTGGACAGTGCTGATTACATTTTTTTTTAAAGAACAGTGTAAAAATGTAAAAATAAAAAAGGTAAAATAAATAAGAATTTTTTTTTTTTTTTAAACGCAGCATGTCCCGCCAAGCACGCGTGCAGAAGCTAACGCATACGTGAGTAGCGTCCGCATATGAAAACTCCTCTGTAACTCAAAACATGCAACCTGTAGAATTGTTTTAAACATTGCCTATGGAGATTTTTAAGGGTAAAAGTTTGTTGCCATTCCACGAACGGGGGCGCAATTTTGAAGCGTGACATGTTGGGTATCAATTTACTCAGCATAACATTATCTTTCACAATTTAAAAAAAAAAAAAAAATGGGCTAACTTTACTGTTGTCTTATTTTTTAATTCAAAAAAGTGTATTTTTTCCAAAAAAAGTGCGCTTGTAAGACCGCTGCGCAAATACGGTGTGACAGAAAGTATTGCCACGACCGCCATTTTATTCTCTAGGGTGTGGTAAAATATATATAAAATGTTTGGGGGTTCTAAGTAATTTTCTAGCAAAAAAAAAGGTTTTTAACCTGTAATCACCAAATCTCAGAAAGAGGCTCGGTCCTTAAGTGGTTAAAGTGGTTGTAAATCCTTACATACCACTTTTACCTACAGGTAAGTGTATAATAAGGCTCACCTGTAGGCAGAGGCATCGCTAGGGGGTGGCTTTTGGGGCGATAGCCCCGAGTCTCTCTGGGGACCCTGACGTAAGTGGGGGGCTCTCTGGGGATATGTACACAGACACACGTATATTACTGTATATACATGTGTATGCCCGCCCAAGCGTATGACTTTCTTTACTTCGCTGCTATGGGCTCTAGCTCCAGATCTTTTGTAAACCTAGCAACGCCCCTGCCTGTAGGTACTGGAAATATCTCCTAAACCTGCACAGTTTAGGAGATATTTGCCATTTACGCTTGCACCTACGTCATCGGCGCATGCGCACCAAAGAAAGGGCACGATTGCTTCGTTTTAGACATGTACAATTCGTTTCGGTTTTTTTTTCGTTTTGCGTTTTTTTTTCGTTATTTTCGTTCATTCGTTTTCAAGCGAATGAACGAACGATTCGCTAAAAAATTTTTTTTTTTTTTTTTTTTTTCCAAATATAAGTTTTATTAAGATTTTCAGAAAGAAAGGGGGGGGGACAAAGGCCCCAACAGAACACACAGTCATAAACTCAAGAGTGGAGGTCGCAGCCTCCCAACAATGTGTGATATTCATGTACAGTACACATCTCAACAGTTTGTATGTACCCCTCTATCGCCCAATCCTGGTATTTAAAGTCTCCTTCTGTATTTGGGTTCATAGAGATGGGTGTGAATTTCCAAAACCAGTTGTAATGGCTTAAGTTGGGAGGTCCCCTCTGTAGGTAGAAGAGTAGAGAGATAGGAAGGAAGGAAAGAGTATGTATAGAGAAGAGGGGGGTGGGAGGAGGGGGGGGGGAGAGAGGAGGGCTGGGAGTCATGGGTCTTTATATGCTGGTAACAGACTATATACCGGGTACCGATCAATATACGGATGCCGTTTATCTCAAGTCCCTAGTAGGGATTTCCCTTCGTCTGATAGTACGAACATGTTCCACAACGCCCAGGTTTTCCTGTATGTTTCCTGCTTATCCTGGGCCGTTAGTATAAGGTCTTCCATTTTGTTTATTTCTTCCACTTTCCGCAGCCACATTGCTGCAGTCGGTGGGCATTGCTGTTTCCAAAGTAACGGAATGCAGGACTTGGCTGCGTTGGTCAAGTGGCGGAGTATAGACTTCTTGTATCTTTTGGGGGATAGGGAGGAAACATGGAGCAAAAAGAATGCCGGGTCATCCGGGATCTGGAATTCAGTGAACTGTTGGGATGTAGTGCGGACTGCGGTCCAGAAAGATGTTAACTGAGGGCATGACCAGAACATGTGCAACATCGTTCCTCTTTCTCCCTGACAACGCCAGCAAAGTTCTGAGGTTTCGGGAAAAATCTTATGTAAACGACTAGGTGTTAAGTACCACCTAGTCAGGATCTTGAAATTGGTTTCCTGTATTTTAGTACACAGGGAGGATTTGAGGGCAAAGTTGACCATGTTTTGTTTCTGGACCGCAGTAAAGGTGCATTGCAGTTCCCTTTCCCACCTCTCTATACTCGGGAGATCTGGTGGTTGGGGGGGTGTGTTCAGTAGCGAGTACATGTTTGACAGGACCCTTGTCAAGGGTTCCCTGCCCGCTAAGGATTCCTCAAACGAGGTCATAGGTCTGGTATACAGATGGGGGTCTGGGATGCCCTGCAAGAAATGGTGTATCTGTATCGCACTCCAAAATGGCAGTCGGAATGTTCCCCTGGGGTCTGTCAATTCCCTGATGGTGGGCCATCTGTCTTGCACCACAAATCGTGCTGCCGATGTTTGGTCATTATTCCTCAAGATCTGGAAGTCAGTTGGGGAGTTCCCTGGGGGGAACTTGGGGTTGCCCAGGATCGGTGTTAGGGGAGATGTTTTGGTTGTCTGTGCGACTTGGAGGGTCGCGCGGAGACATTGTCTCATAGTGTTCCCTATCAGCGGGTGTGTTTTTATGTCTGGAGGTAGCGATTCGTAGCACCAAATTGCCTTCCCCAGGGGTATGTTTGTCTGGCGTTGCTCTATTTGGGCCCATAGTTTAAGTTCCTGATGTCGATGCCAGTCTACTATTCTCCCTAAATGTACAGCCTGGTAATATCTTCTAACGTCGGGGAGTGCCAGGCCTCCGTAATGTTTCGGTGTCGTTAGTAGGGAGCGTGGTAGTCGTGGTTTTTTATGAGCCCAGACAAAACGTGTGAATAAGGTTTGCACCTTTCGAAAGTGGTGCTTAACGTGCTTTGAATAGATTGAATGAAAAAAATCGTACATTCGTAATTTTTTTTTTTTTTCGATTCGTAAATTTTCCGTGTCTCTTACAATGGCGCTGCTTAACGTGCTTCGAATGGATTAAACGAAAAAATTTGTACATTCGTAACTTTTTTTTTTTTTTTTGAATCGTAGTTTTCCGTGTCTCTTACAATGGCGCTGCTTAACGTGCTTCGAATGGACTGAACGAAAAAATTTGTACATTCGTAACTTTTTTTTTTTTCGATTCGTAATTTTCCGTGTCTCTTAAAATGTAATAATAGCATACACATTACATAAAATTATGAATTATGCTCCGATTACAAATCTACGAATGTTACGAATGTTACGAATGTACGAATAAATACGAATGCGTCTGAATTTCGAATAAACGAAAAACGAAAAATTCGGAAAAACGAATCAACGAAAAAATAACTCTAACGAAAATACGAATCGTTACGAATACGAACACCGACGACGTACAAATTTACGAATCGTCACGAATCAACGGAAATGAAAAAAAACGAAACGAAAATAAACATAAATTTTTTGTTGTGCACATGTCTACAGGGCCCGCTTGGGGGCCATCTGCGCTCATGCGTCACGTCACTCCGGCCAGTCACAGAGCCGGAATCCACGGCCCACCGGAAGGAAGAGGGGTAAAGATGGACGCGGCCACCAGTGGGGACATCGTGGGCTCCGTTTGCAGGTAAGTGGCACATAATGGGCTAGTATGCGAAAGCAGCCCCTCGTCCCTACTCCCCCACCACTGCTGACATGGATGGGTTTTCACAAACCCAAGACTGTAAAGCATTAGGCTCGGTTTCCACTACTGCAACCCCAAAGTCGCACGATTTTGCCGTGATTTTTGGCTGCGACTTGAAGCAATGCCTGTGTATTCTTGAGGCCTATGGACCTCAAGTCGCATCAAAGTGGGACCAAAGTAGTGCAGGGACTACTTTGAAGTCGCACAGATATGAACGGTACTCATTGGAAATCATGGGGTACGATTGGTCATGCGACTTTTCAGTCCCAAGTCACATGAAAAGTCGCACTAGTGGAAACCGAGCCTTACTCCCAATGTGTATTCCAGCGACCGACAGTCCTGTGGACCGTACCGCGTGTTCAGTGTCAGAGCAAAACTCCGACCTCCTCGTTGATCGGCTAAGAGGAAGTCATTTTCATCTTCAGCCAGAATGTTGACCTTCTCCTGAATACAATGAATATTTTATGGAATTCTCATTTTCCTTCTCCAACGCAGAGAATGAATGAGATATTACTTCACTTATGTGGCACATCAATAATTCACAGAGCTCTGAAGACTGACGCATTATGAATACTATATGAATATATATACTGGATGCCTAGAAATATGACTTTGAAGATAAAAATAGTATCCCATCGTTTATATATGTTTTATCCGGATTGATCTTCCTCTATTCTCTGTTGGGTATTACATCATCAAAAAACACAAAACAATCTGCTGCTCTCGGGTGCCCGGTCAGCTAAGTAAGTGGCGCAGCCAACCCCTTTAGCAAAGTCAGTGGAATGTCGCAGGTCTTTCTGCCCCTCCTCAGAATAATGGGTATACTTTATAACTGAAACATACAAAAAGAACAGGAGGGCGCACCGACCTTGTGCATTACCAAAGATAACATTTATTCATAAAATGATGCCGCGTACACACGGTTGGAATTCTCGTCGGAAAAAGCTCTGATGGTTTTCCCGTCGGAATTCCGACGGAATTTCGCTCAAACTGTCTTGCCTACACACGGTCACATTTCCGACGGTCTGTAAAGCAGCGGCATAAAACACGTTCGACAGCACTATAAAAGGGAAGTTTAATGCTTCCGAGCATGCGTCGAATTGTTTCCGAGCATGCGTCGAATTGTTTCCGAGCATGCGTCGGAATTCTGCGTGTCGGAATTGCATACACACGATCGGAAAATCCGATAGAAAGGTTTTCCGTCGGAAAAATTGAGAACAGGTTCTCAATCCAAAGTCCGTTGGAAATTCCGACAGAAAAAGACCGATGGGCATACACACGGTCGGAAAATCCGTTGAAAAGCTCCATCGGAAATTCCGACCATGTGTACGCGGCATAACAAGAAATATACTCACAAACGAGCTTTAAAACAAGGCTTATCAATACTCCGGCAAAAGCAAGCAGTATCTCTAGACGCCTACAGCCTGAAGCAGGTGTTTGGAGGAACCAGATGGCATCTCAAGCAGCTTACACGTTACGAGGGTGAACCCTCTTCCTCAGAGCCAAAGTGATGGTAGTTTGACCTCCTCTAGTATCCCCTTAATGTACCCGCACAGTCACATGTATGGGTAAATGCCCACCAGAGCCTGCCACATAGTATCGGCTTTGCCGAAATACCTGCTTCAGACCACCTACTGAGGGACCAGTTTGTGGTTGGAATAAAGGCTGGGCCAGTCAGGAAAGCCCTACTGGAGCGGACCAAAGAACTACCCGCCATCTCCTTCCATGATACTGTGATGGACGCCGTTGCACTAGAACAGGAAGATGCCGAAGAGATGATGGTGATAAAAAGGCATGAACCATTACACCTGAAAGAGGAGGCCCTGGCCCCTTCACCTCCACCATACATACGGCTTTAAGGGAACTCACTCAAGACATGGCCTCCCTGAAGAGAGGAGATTTCCACACTCAAACACTCAAGCAGGATTCGAGCCATTCTGCTGCGGAGGGACTCGAAGAAGGTGCAGAAGTGCTGGAGGTGTGGCCACTTTGGATATGTAGCTAAAAAAATCCAAAAGTACCCGCAGGCTGCCGTTAAACTGGTTGTTTCCAGGGTAGAAGTCCCAGGAGAGTCAGTACAAGGTCCCATTAAACCCAAGTCCATGGTCGTGCCAAGTCCGGTAGTGAATGTCCTGGTTAATGGACAAGAGGTCCCATGCCTGATCAACAGGGGACCTGAGGTCACTGTGATGGAGCATGACTTCTACACCCATCCACGAATCAGGACACAAGATCAGCTGGACCCATCTTGGTTGTCCCTCAAGGCGGCCAATAACCTGCCCATCATGGTAGAAGGTGTCATCTGGATAAAATTTCAGATTGACGACTCGGTGGTGGAGGGGGTAGTGGTCGTAGTGACCCTCAGCTTAATAAGTTCAGCATTGCCTATTGGTCTGGGTATAAATGTACTGAAGGATTTGGACTTACCTTGCTTACTGGCCAAATTGGAGCACTCAGACCCGGGTTGCGTTCTGCAAGCTGTCTGACTCAACATGATCTGGGCCTATGAGGCCTACCAGAGGGCAGCAAGGAAACAGTCTGAACAAGTAGGGGTTGTTCATATGTCCCCCAAGCAAAAATTTTATCTGGCACCCCTCCAAGAGGTAGTCTGGTCTCTGCCCAACAGGGCTCACAAGAAGCTGCAGGGGGGTCACAGTAATGGTGGAACCCCGCAAAGACTCAGCGATGCCAGGGGAGTGGATGGTTGCTCACACCTTATCCAAATTTCACAAAGGGAAGGTACTGGTGCAGCTCATCATCCTGAGGACCTTCCCTATTCCTCTACCTAACCATGCCACCATAGCAGAACTCTATACCCGATTCCTCTCCCTAACCATGCCACCACAGTAGATCTCTATATGGTACCTCACCACTGTATCTCAGAGGCCCAACCAGGAGTGAAAGCGCCCCACTAAAGGCAGCAATGGCCTCATTAGACGAGTCATAATACAAACTGCTGCTGGACCAGATGGCCATCCCCTTGCAAGAATATCCTCTATCTTAGCAGAGGTTGCTTCACCAACTGCTAGAAAATCATCTATTGGTCTTTGCCGCCAGCCTGGAGGACTACAGTTGCCACCCAATTCATACAGGGGGACTCTCCGCCCATCCCGGATCAGAATTGCCAAAATCCCCCAGCCCTCTGCCAGGAGGTCAAGGACTTGCTCCACAACATTCTACAAAGTGAGGTAATTCGAGAATGTCATAGCCCATGGGCTGCCCCTGTGGTCCTGATGCAAAAAAGAATGGGATTCTACGATTTTGTGGGAACCACTGCAAATGAAATGCCTGTACCCAACCGGGATGCCTACCCATTACCTCAGATGGAGGAGTCCCTCATGGCATTGGGCCAAACCAAGTATTTCTCCACCCTTGACTTGGCAAGAGGCTACTGGCAAGTCCTAGTTAGAAACCAAGACTGTGAAAAGACTACGTTTGTCACACCCCTGAGACTGTTTGAGTTTAATCACATACCCTTTGGGCTGAGTAATGCCCTCAGTACGTTCCAGCACTTAATGGAGAGATGTCTGGGAGATTTCAACTTTGAGACTGTGCTAGTCTACTTGGACAATATCATTTTCTCCAAGACCTTCAAGGACCATGCCCAACATCTGGTCCAGGTGTTGGTAAATAATAACAAGTGTGAAAAAGGCAGTAAATTGGATCCCAAGTGGGAGCGCACCCCCTATCGGGTTGAGGGGCAGTCCTTTCCACCAACTCCAGTTGCTGAACTTCAACTTCAACTGTTTTCTGCATCTGGACTCTGAGTATTCTCTGCCTTTGTACCACCCACAAGCATAGTCTACTAGGACCTTCAGATCCTTTTCCATCCTGGATTTCCCCAGAGGTTCTCCCCCTAGTGTGTAATTTGTGTTCATATTTTTATCTCCCGCATTTTTCTTGTGGGTTTTGTGTTCTATTTTGCTTCTCCTGGTCATCACACTTTGTGGTCCTGGTTTGACTTTTCTTGTACTTTGTATCTCGTCGCCGTCCTTTTCTCCTGGTGCCTCATTGCTGCCCGGGACACAACGGCTCAGACGCTGTTAGCAAACAGGACTCTGGAGTGGAGGCAAGCGGCCCGTGTGCCAGGTATGGAAATGTGGAAGTGGGTCACCAGCTGTTCCTCCTGTCATCTGGCGTGACGCGGGAAAGGCGGATGATGAATAACATGTGGGATTTGCTGGGCCCTCAGCAGCTGGCCACCACGTGCCTTCCCCTTCCTGCAGCATTTAGACTCCGCCGGCCAAACTTCTCCTCCTTGCTTTCCAAGGTTGGCAGAATCTCTCAATTGTTTTTGGACGCGGCGCAAAGCCTCAGGCTAAAGCCTTCTCATGTAAGAGCGCGAAGACTCGCCATCAAAGCGGAGGAAGGAAAGGATGGCCAACACTCCGTGTACAGTATGGCTGCTTACATATGGCAACGACCCACCTAGACGAGGGAGGACGCCAAGCTTTGTGAATGCTCGGGGGAATATATAACAGAAAATGTATAAAGTCATAAAAATAACTTACAGTCCGTTGCAGACCTGACATACGATTTATTTTTTCAGGCTCCGTAATGTGTCATTCCCAGAGTTCACAATACCGGCCCCCCCACCGACTTTGCAGAAGGACGGCACCACCTTTGTTCATGGCTTCAACCAGGGTCACCACCTACTTCCCGGACTGAGATGCTGGCTCTGAGGTGACAGAATCATGTGAGTCCAGGTGCCCATACAGTTCTGGGCTGTGTTTACAAATGTCTTGGTGCAGATCAGCCCTTGCTGCTGGGATCCTGCCTCCCTGCCCCACAGATGCGAATCGGGTTCTAACGCACATGTGGGGGGTAAAACTGCCATGGGGCAGACCTGAAGCGGTTAAGCTGCAATAGGCAGCAGATGGAGGTGTTTACTTACCCTGGTTGCTATGCTTTGCTTCCTGTCCGCAACAAAGTTTACCCGACACATAGTAATCATCAGACGGCAAGCCCACCGAATGCTACGCACTGTAGCAAATGGGGAAGCACAGCAAACGCCCCCCAACTGCGTGCAATGGATGCGGTTGCAATGCATTTGTCCGCAAAAATGGGGTTAAAACAGGAGATGAGGAGGGGTCCCATCACTTCCTCAATGCCTGTCAGTAGCTCCCGAAGCGTGATCTGAACGCAAATTCGGCTTCAGAGTAAAGGAAGATTTAGACGCATGCTTAAATCTACCTTAACTTCTTAAGATCCGCGCTATAGTCGAATGACGGCTACAGCGCGGACCTGCTTTGCCGGGACAACGTCCATTGACCTGAAGGGCGCGCGCGGCGTGCTCTGTGATCAGCGAGTCTATGAGACTCGCTGGATCACCGATCCGAGTAAGGGGTTGATCCTGACCCCTTACCACGTTATCAGCTGTCAGCCAATGACAGCTGATCACGTGATGTCAACACAGCCGGTAATCGGCTATTTTTTCTCCTCGCGCTGACAGTGCGAGGAGAAAAAAAAAAAGCCGATCACTGGCAGCAGTGATCGGAACATCAGTCCCGATCACTGCAAGCTGCCGCCAGCCCCTCAGTGCCCACCTGTGCCCCCTACAAGTGCCACCTAGCAGGCAACAGTGCCGCCTACCAGTGCCCACCATCAGTGCCCACGGTGCCACCTGTCAGTGCCCACAGTGCCATCTGTCATTGCCCACCATCAGTGCCCACGGTGCCACCTGTCAGTGCCCACAGTGCCATCTGTCATTGCCCACAGTGCCAACTATCAGTGCCCACAATCAGTGCCTGAGGAACAGTGCTGCACATCAGTGCCACCTACCAGTGCCCATCATTGCCGCCTATCAGTGCCCATCTGTGCCATCTATCAGTGCCCATCCGTGTCACCCATCTGTGCCACCCATCAGGGCCCATCAGTGCCATCTTATCAGTGGCCATGAGTGCCGCCCTTTCTGTGCCCATCAGTACCGACTTATCTGTCCCCATCAGTGCCACCTTATCTGTGCCTATCAGTGCCACCTTAACTGTGCCTATCAGTGCCACCTTAACTGTGCCTATCAGTGCATATCAATGAAGCAGAAAAATGACCTGTTTGCAAAATTTTATAACAAACTATTAAACATGATTTTTTTTTTTTTTTTCCAAATTTTCCATCTTTTTTTGTTTGTTTAGCAAAAAATAAAAACCCAACTGTGACTAAATACCACCAAAATAAATCTCTATTTGTGGGAAGAAAATGGTAAAAATGTAATTTGGGTACACTGTATGACCGCGCAATTGTCATTCAAAGTGCGTCAGCGCCGAAAGCTGAAAATTGGTCTGGGCAGGATGGGGGTTTAAAGAGGAAGTAAACCCTCGTTTACAACTTTAGCTTACAGGTAAGCCTATATTAAGGCTTACCTGTAGCTAACAAGGATATCTCCTAAACCTGCACCGTTTAGGAGATTTCCCTTTACTTCCTGTCCTTGAGAAAAATGTGTGTTGCCTTAGTGGCTGGAGATACTATTCAAAATAAATGGGACTGCAGTGCAGTACCATGTTATGTGCCGTATCATGACGCTGAAGTGTAAGGGCTCATGTACATGTACATTAAAAAAAAAACATGCATTTATATCCATACTATTTTAAATGCATTCCTATTATAGCCAGTGTGTCTATGCACATGGTGGTGTTTAGCAGTGCAATGTGTTCAAATTTGTACAAAAGAAATGCTGCAGTATAAAGAATTTATATATAGAAAAAAAAATGCCCTAGTATAAAGAACTTATAAAAATATATTGCCCTAGTATAGGGGTATCAAACTCAATTCCATTGTGGGCCGCATCAGCATTATGGTTGCCCTCAAAGGGCCGGTTACATCCATAGGACTATATATCTACTCAGATACATATGAGTACACAGCATACAGAGTGCAAAGTTCAGGAGTGCGCTGTGTACAGAGTTCAGAGTTCAGGAGTGCGCTGTGTACAGAGTTCAGAGTTCAGGAGTGCGCTGTGTACAGAGTTCAGAGTTCAGGAGTGCGCTGTGTACAGAGTTCAGAGTTCAGGAGTGCGCTGTGTACAGAGTTCAGAGTTCAGGAATGTGCCGTGTACAGAGTGCAGAGTTCAGGAGTGCGCTGTGTACAGAGTTCAGAGTTCAGGAGTGCACTGTGTACAGAGTTCAGAGTTCAGGAGTGCGCTGTGTACAGAGTTCAGAGTTCAGGAGTGCACTGTGTACAGAGTTCAGAGTTCAGGAATGTGCCGTGTACAGAGTGCAGAGTTCAGGAGTGCGCTGTGTACAGAGTTCAGGAATGTGCTGTGTGCAGAGTTCAGGAGTGCGCTACGTGCAGAGTGCAGAGTTCAGGAGTGCATTGTGTACAAAGTTCAGGGTTCAGGAGTGTGCTGTGTACAGAGTGCAGAGTTCAGGAGTGCGCTGTGTACAGAATGCAGAGTTCAGGAGTGCGCTGTGTACAGAATGCAGAGTTCAGGAGTGCGCTGTATACAGAGTGCAGGGTCGAGGAGTGCTCTCCAAATCTCACCTTCCACCCCTCCTCCTCGGCTCTGACCTCTAAGGGATTAGTAAGATTATGTATCTACTCAGATACATAGGAGTACACAGCATACAGTGTGCAGAGTTCAGGAGTGCACTGTGTACAGAGTGCAGAGTTCAGGAGTGCGCTGTGTACAGAGTGCAGTGTTCAGGAGTGCGCTACATGCAGAGTTCAGAGTACAGGAGTGTGCTGTGTACATAGTGCAGAGTTCAGGAGTGCGCTGCACATAGAGTTCAGAATTCAGGAGTGCGCTGTGTACAGAGTGCAGAGTTCAGGAGTGCGCTGTGTACAGGGTGCAGTGTTCAGGAGTGCGCTACGTGCTGAGTTCAGAGTTCAGGAGTGTGCTGAGTGCAGAGTTCAGGAGTGCGCTGTGTACAGAGTGCAGAGTTCAGGAGTGCGCTGTGTACAGAGTGCAGAGTTCAGGAGTGCGCTGTGTACAGGGTGCAGTGTTCAGGAGTGCGCTACGTGCTGAGTTCAGAGTTCAGGAGTGTGCTGAGTGCAGAGTTCAGGAGTGCGCTGTGTACAGAGTGCAGAGTTCAGGAGTGCGCTGTGTACAGAGTACAGAGTTCAGGAGTGCGCTGTGTACAGAGTGCAGAGTTCAGGAGTGCGCCGTGTACAGAGTGCAGTGTTCAGGAGTGCGCTGTGTACAGAATGCAGTGTTCAGGAGTGCGCTGTGTACAGAATGCAGAGTTCAGGAGTGCGCTGTGTACAGAATGCAGATTTCAGGAGTGCGCTGTGTACAGAGTGCAAGGTCGAGGAGTGCGCTGTGTACAGAGTGCAGGGTCGAGGATTGCTCTCCAAATCTCACCTTCCACCCCTCCTTCTCGGCTCTGACCTCTGCACTGCTCTCCCTCATAACCCACCTCTGCACACATCTCCCTCCACAACCCTCATCTCACCAAAACCAAAAAAATGTCCCTGCATCTCACCTATTCAGCTCAGCTCTAGTCGAGTTGTGAGCTGCCAAGAGGAAATCTGTCCTTGTAAACACAGAAGACTTCTACAAGTGAAAGTGGGGAGCGGAGGGCAGAGGGCGAGAGCTGGAGGTGGCAGAACGGAGTTCCACAATGTTATGGTTGAAAAAGAGCCCTGGGTGCACGGGCCACATGAAATAGCCTGTATTTGACACATGAGCCCTAGTATAATGAATTTACAAAAAAAATGCTCTAACAAAGAATTTATTTAAAAAATGCCCTAGTATAAAGAATGTATAACAAAAATGCTCTAGTATAAAGAATTTATTTTAAAAAAAATGCCCTATTTTAAAGAATTTATTTAAACAAAATGCCCTAATATAAAAAAAAAATGCCCTAGTATAAAAAAATATATGTAAAGAAATACCCAAGTATAAGAACATGATTTAAAAATGCTCAAGAATAAAGGATTTATAAAAAAATAAAAATAAATACCCTAGTATAAAGAATTTATTTTACAAAATGCTCTAGTATAAGGAATTTATTAAAAAAAAAAAAAATGCCCTAGTATAAAGAATGTATAGCAAAAATACTCTAGTGTAAAGAATTTTTTTTTTAAATGCCCGAGTATTAAGAATTTATTTGAAAAAATACCCTATTGTAAAGAATTTGTTTAAACAAAATGCCCTAATATAAACAAATGATTTAAAAAAGCCCTAGCATAAAGAATTTATTTAAAAAATGCCCTAAAAAATAAGAAATACCCAAATCTAAAAATTGTATTTACAAATGCTTTGGGATAAAGGATTTATAAAACAAAAAAAATTATTTTACAAAATGCTCTAGTATAAGGAATTTATAAAAAAAATGTCCTAGTATAAAGAATGTATAGCAAAACTACTCTAGTATAAAGAATTTATTTAAAAAAATGCCCGAGTATTAAGAATTTATTTTAAAAAATGCCCTAGTATAAAAAACATATTTAAAGAAATACCCAAATATAAAAATTGTATTTAAAAATGCCCTAGTATAAAGAATTTTTTTTTTTTTTTAAATGCCAGAGTATTAAGAATTCATTTGAAAAAATACCCTATTGTAAAGAATTTGTTTAAACAAAATGCCCTAATATAAACAAATGATTTAAAAAAAGCCCTAGCATAAAGAATTTATTTAAAAAATGCCCTAGTATAAAAAATAAGAAATACCCAAATATAAAAATTGTATTTAAAAATGCTCTGGGATAAAGGATTTATAAAACAAAAAAATGCCCTAGTATAAAAAAATTATTTTACAAAATGCTCTAGTATAAGGAATTTATAAAAAAAATGTAAATAAAAAAAAAAAGAATATATAGCAAAACTACTCTAGTATAAAGAATTTATTTAAAAAAAATGCCTGAGTACTAAGAATTTATTTTAAAAAATGCCCTAGTATAAAAAAAACATATTTAAAGAAATACCCAAATATAAAAATTGTATTTAAAAATGCCCTAGTATAAAGAATTTTTTTTTTACAAAAGGCTCTAGTATAAGGAATTTATAAAAAATGCCCTAGTATAAAAAATGTATAGCAAAAAAAAGCCCTAGTATAAAGAGTGTATAATACAAATTCCCTAGTATAAAAAATATATTAAAAGAAATACCCAAGTATAAAACATGTATTTAAAAATGCCCTAGATTAAAGGATTTATAAAACAAACAAATAAAATGCCCTAGTATAAAAAATGTATTTTACATAAAGCTCTAGTATAAAGAATGTATAAAATAAAATGCAATAGTATAAAGAAATTATAAATAAAGAAAAAAAATATGCCCAAGTATAAAGAATATTTTTTTTTAATTGCCCTAGTATAAAGACTTTATTTTTATTTTATTTTTTACAAGAAAATAAAGACTTTATTTTAAAAATAAAATTGTCCACGTATAAAGAAATGTATTTAAAAAAAAAAAATGCACTAGCCTAAAGTGGTGACAATAATAAACGAATATTTGCAGCCACTAGAATGAATTAACGTGTCCATGTTCCTAAAACCTGAACACGCATAAACACCCAATTACACGCGTGTTTTTTTTTTTTTTTTTGCTGGATCTTTCTTTGGGTTTCTGGCGGCAGATCTAGCGTTGACAGCCATAATTTATTCGATTGGGCCCTAAAAGTTTTGGCGTCACGCACATTTTTTTTAGTACATTGTGTTCGTTGATGGTGGATGTATGAAAAACATATGAAGTTAGAAACTGTTACAAAGTCCTGTAACATCCTTCGGAGAAATATGATGAAGTTCTACAGGTGTGAATGTGCGCACAGCATGGGACAGAGGAAACGGCGCCGAGCGAATGATCCTGGCTCGGTGTCAGCCCGCTATTGGCCCGTTTTTACCAATTAACGTAATACATCTCATAAACATCTGTGAACCGACTTTATGAGCCCGAATATGGCTAAAAATATCATTCCGGAAACAGATGGCGCAGCGAGGGGGGGGGGGGGGGGGGAACGGCGAGAGTGGCAGGTGCGGCTCCGCGCTCTCAGATCTTTGTAATGAATTTGTTTTATGATGGAACACGTCAGATGCCATGTATGCCATTAATATTCCAATTTACTCCTAATGAATAGTCATTACACCTCCTGCACCGCATTAGAGATTAAACTGTAACAAGACACATAGAAATGACGAGGATTAGAAGACCAAAAAAAACATGCTGCAAACATCATTCGTTCTCTAGAGGAACCTTTCTCAAACTTTAACATGGAGGGACCCTTGAAATTACTTTCATGTCTCAGGGAACCCCTGATATTAATGACATGGAAAAGCCCCCACCCCTTACACTGATTACATTGGTGGTCTATGAAATGCTTCTTTCCAGTGCTGGTAAGTGGGAAAAGGGTCCACGTAAACTGGTGGTCAGCAGGAAGAATGTTCCTTACATTGGTGATCAGTGGGAAGAATGTCCCTTACATTGGTGATCAGTGGGAAGAATGTTCCTTACATTGGTGGTCAGTGAGAAGAATGTTCCTTACATTGGTGATCAGTGGGAAGAATGTTCCTTACATTGGTGATCAGTGAGAAGAATGCTCCTTACATTGGTGATCAGTGGGAAGAATGTTCCTTACATTGGTTATCAGTGAGAAGAATGCTCCTTACATTGGTGATCAGTGGGAAGAATGTCCCTTACATTGGTGATCAGTGGGAAGAATGTTCCTTACATTGGTGGTCAGTGAGAAGAACGTTCCTTACATTGGTGATCAGTGAGAAGAATGTTCCTTACATTGGTGATCAGTGGGAAGAATGTTCCTTACATTGGTGATCAGTGGGAAGAATGTTCCTTACATTGGTGATCAGTGAGAAGAATGCACCTTATATTGGTGATCAGTGGGAAGAATGTTCCTTACATTGGTGATCAGTGAGAAGAATGTTCCTTACATTGGTGATCAGTGAGAAGAATGTTCCTTACATTGGTGATCAGTGAGAAGACGGTTCCTTACATTGGTGATCAGTGGGAAGAATGTTCCTTACATTGGTGATCAGTGGGAAGAATGTCCCTTACATTGGTGATCAGTGAGAAGAATGTTCCTTACATTGGTGATCAGTAAGAAGAATGTTCCTTACATTGGTGATCAGTGAGAAGAATGTTCCTTACATTGGTGATCAGTGGGAAGAATGTCCCTTACATTGGTGATCAGTGAGAAGAATGTTCCTTACATTGGTGATCAGTGAGAAGAATGTTCCTTACATTGGTGATCAGTAAGAAGAATGTTCCTTACATTGGTGATCAGTGAGAAGAATGTTCCTTACATTGGTGATCAGTGAGAAGAATGTTCCTTACATTGGTGGTCAGTGAGAAGAACGTTCCTTACATTGGTGATCAGTGAGAAGAATGTTCCTTACATTGGTGATCAGTGGGAAGAATGTTCCTTACATTGGTGATCAGTGAGAAGAATGTTCCTTACATTGGTGATCAGTGAGAAGAATGTTCCTTACATTGGTGATCAGTGAGAAGAATGTTCCTTACATTGGTGATCAGTGAGAAGAATGTTCCTTACATTGGTGATCAGTGGGAAGAATGTTCCTTACATTGGTGATCAGTGGGAAGAATGTCCCTTACATTGGTGATCAGTGAGAAGAATGTTCCTTACATTGGTGATCAGTGAGAAGAATGTTCCTTACATTGGTGATCAGTGGGAAGAATGTTCCTTACATTGGTGATCAGTGGGAAGAATGTTCCTTACATTGGTGATCAGTGAGAAGAATGTTCCTTACATTGGTGGTCAGTGAGAAGAACGTTCCTTACATTGGTGATCAGTGAGAAGAATGTTCCTTACATTGGTGGTCAGTGAGAAGAACGTTCCTTACATTGGTGATCAGTGAGAAGAATGTTCCTTACATTGGTGATCAGTGGGAAGAATGTTCCTTACATTGGTGATCAGTGAGAAGAATGTTCCTTACATTGGTGATCAGTGGGAAGAATGTTCCTTACATTGGTGATCAGTGAGAAGAATGTTCCTTACATTGGTGATCAGTGGGAAGAATGTTCCTTACATTGGTGATCAGTGGGAAGAATGTTCCTTACATTGGTGATCAGTGAGAAGAATGTTCCTTACATTGATGATCAGTGGGAAGAATGTTCCTTACATTGGTGATCAGTGAGAAGAATGTTCCTTACATTGGTGATCAGTGGGAAGAATGTTCCTTACATTGGTGATCAGTGAGAAGAATGTTCCTTACATTGGTGATCAGTGGGAAGAATGTTCCTTACATTGGTGATCAGTGAGAAGAATGTTCCTTACATTGGTGGTCAGTGGGAAGAATGTTCCTCACATTGGTGATCAGTGGGAAGAATGTTCCTTACATTGGTGATCAGTGAGAAGAATGTTCCTTACATTGGTGATCAGTGGGAAGAATGTTCCTTACATTGGTGATCAGTGGGAAGAATGTCCCTTACATTGGTGATCAGTGAGAAGAATGTTCCTTACATTGGTGATCAGTGGGAAGAATGTTCCTTACATTGGTGATCAGTGGGAAGAATGTTCCTTACATTGGTGATCAGTGGGAAGAATGTTCCTTACATTGGTGGTCAGTGGGAAGAATGTTCCTCACATTGGTGGTCAGTGGGAAGAATGCCTACTGATTATTATTGATTATTCTCAGTCAATCACAGCCATGTAAAAAGCTTTAAAATAGTTACATATTCACCTTCTCTTTTTTAAAAAAAATAAGCCTCCCTGAATTTAATACGGTTAAAGTTTAGAGTTTTAGTAATTTTCAGGACTAAAACGAATATTTGCATCTTTAATAACTTGAGTTAAGCCAATAAAATCCAAAACTTTCTGCATATTTATAAAGGAAAAGGTCTGAAATCAGAATATAAAATGTAAAATGAAGCTTCCTATATTTCTGGTCGGGTTGTACTGGGTGGTCGTTTTATATGAGAATTTCCATCAGAAGAGACGTCACTGTCCCGGGTGTCCCCTGTACATTAGGGGTGAAGCCCCGGGAGGGTGGCCCCTCATTATGATGCGGGGTATGATGTGTGGTGCTGGGAGGTGTTGAGCGGTTCCATGCTGAGATTGAAATGAATTTGGATCAGAACTGGCAGCGTTTGGATCGCCTCTGAGTCTCTCAGGTCATTTTTCATTTTTCACTGACAAGCCAGAGAAATAGTTTAGGAGTTCTTCTGTTAATTTACTGTAAAGGGAAACAAATGTGTTTTCAGTGAGTTGTTCACATGAAACTCTTTTGATGTGATTTTCACGTTTTTACTTGTTTGCTGTTCCGTATTTTCATTTACAGATTTCCATGTTCTTCCTCTAGAGCAGGGGTGCCGTACCAGTGGCCCGTGGAGCCCTCTGATGTGGCCCGCGACCTCCTGCTCTGGGATAAGATAGAATAGAGTACTGTTATTTAAGGTCAGTTTTATTAATAAAATCATTGGGTATATGTGGGCATATCTATCCTGCAGTGGTTACTGGGCTGCTTTCAAACTGATCCGCGGGTATAGAACAATGCACCTGCGGGGTTACCTGCACTGAGCCACAGACTTCTGTTTTTACCTGCGAGTTTGGTGAGCTTATATAATAATATTGCAAAGTGCAGGAAAGCCAAAGGTACACTGAGCTGCACCATCAGTGCAGGTAAACTGCAGCGCATCTGTGTGAAAGCAGCCTTGGGCCCCTTTCACACGGTCAGTCTGACCCAATTGGACCCTCCATTCACCTCTAAGGAGTAGCAAATATAAACTGACATGTGTCCTACCTCCAATCCAATCCGGGAAAAAAAAAGAGTATTAGTGGGCTGTGTCCGTGTCCGCTCTGCATATACAGAGCTAGGGTGCCCACGTGTCCCGGATTGCCCGGGCCAGTCCCGCAATTAGCAGGGCTGTCCCGGGTCCCGGGCACCTTCATTCCGGGATAATACAATGTCCCGGAATGAAACTGACAGAGGAGCAAAATCCTGCTGTCGCCATGGCGCTGGCTCTGCCTCCCCACCTCCACCTGAGACTCTTCTCTACTTCTGCTGGCTAGGCCACTGGTTGCTAGAGCCGACTGGTGTTTATCAACCAGTGACGTCACGACTGTGACTGCCAGCTTTCAAAGCAGAGGAGGAGTTAACTCCCTCCTCCTCCGCGCCCAGTGCTCTCAACGGGCCGGCTCTACCTCCGCCACGGGTGGCGGCAAGTGCCACGCTGCATCTGGTGGCAGGCGACGGTGGCAAGCTGTGTCTGGTGGCAAGTGACAAGCTCAGGGTTCCCACTGATTCTGCATTAAGGTGAGTTGAACAATTTCATTATATATTGCAATGTAGTCATAGAAATAATGTGATTTCATCATCCTGACACCATATCTAGCATGGTGTTGGGATGATTTAATTGCTAACACCAGCCATTCGCACAACAAATCATCCACACCCGAATTCCCTGTCAACCCCAAGACTACATTAGCCCCAGAACCCCCAACCCCAAGGTCCTTGTCAAAATTTTCTTCCACAAAACCGGTCCCCCATGTTAAAGTGACATCACTTCTTCCTAGCGCTCTATGATAGAGATAGTCGCACAGGAGGGAAAGGAGTGACCGATTCCATCGTCGGCGAGGGTTTTGAAATCAGCTTTTTTGGGGGAAAGGGTGGGGGTGTCCCTGAATGGCATTCTGGAAATGTGGTCACCCTATACATAGCAGACATGGACCTGCCATCCGCCTGCTCCGCTCATTGTGGCCCGCGACCGCTTACCAAGTAGCTTAAGTGGCTCTCCCTCTTCAAAAGGTTGGGCACCCCTGCTCTAGAGGCTGCCCTTTTGTCAGGCAGCAGTGGCGGCTTGTGCTCAATATTTTGGGGGGGGGCAAACCAATGCCAAGACGGGCGGGAAGGCGGCGATCCCCCCCCCCCCCTCGTGGGAGGTGGACAGGAAGGCAGCGATCAGAGGCCTCCTTATCTTAGGAGGCAGATGGTAGGGCTGCTGCTCCTCGCCCCGGGGTCGTTGCGTCTCCTCCCGCCTGAGAAGGAAGTGTGTCCTGAGACCCGATTGTCCTAAGACTACCTGGCCAATCGGGTCTCAGGATCCGCTCCCTGATTGGCCGGGGGGAGAATCAGGAAGACAATAGCGAATATTAATTTGCTATTTTCACACAAGTGGGTGGGCTGAGGGCGCAGTGCTCTACGCCCCGAGTCCACCCTTTTTTGAAGCCAATTAGAGCCTCAGGCTCTAATCATGTGCTTCAAAAAAAAAAGAAAAAAAACCTCATTGCAATCCATGCGTCCGTTTATTTGTATTTATTTATTTATTTAGCTGATTTTAATGGGTACACACAAATTTAAGGTTTAACATGTTGGGTATCTATTTACTCGATGCAACCTCGTCTTTTATATTTTACCAAAAATGCGGGTAGTTTATTTGCATTTTTTTCCCTAAAATTCACTGAGGTTGAAATTTTGCGTTTCTTAGACCGTTGCAGTAAATTATTTAGAAATAAAAAATCGATCTCACTGTCTTTTTTTTTTTTTTTTTTTTGAGGAGGGGTATGCATTAGAATTCTCTGCCTATAGGCTCCTGAGATGTAAATCCAGCCCTGGCAGTCTGTGTCCCATCTGGGAGACTTGCCTTGACTTCCTGCCGGGATACACAAAAGGAAGTGAAAGGAAATCTCTTCAATGGGAGGGAAATAACCAGTTTGGTGCGGAGGAACTCAAGTCTCTTGCACAGAGCCCTGACCTCAACCCTACTGAACAACTTTGGGATAAACTAGATCACTGATAGCGAGCCAGGTCTTCTCATCCAACATCAGTACCTGACCTCACAAATGGGGCCAAATTCCCACAGACACCTTCCAAAATCTTGTCACTTGTTGGGTTCCTACATCTCTTGGGGTGACATTTTTCCTGCAGTTGATGCTATTGATTTTGGAGCGTTCCCATATCAACTACATTCTCCAAAATAAAATAAAAAACCCCAGCAAAGATGGTGGGAACCCCTTATAATGGACACAGCAGGTGTACAGACCTGGGAACTCAGCACAGGGATGGTGGGAACCCCTCATAATGGGCACAGTAGGTGTACAGACCCGGGGAACTCAGCACAGGGATAGTGGGAACCCCTCATAATGGGCACAGCAGGTGTACAGACCCAGGACCTCATCTTAGGGATGGTGGGAATCCCTCATAGTGGGCACAGCAGGTGTACAGACCTGGGAACTCAACACAGGGATGGTGGGAACCCCTCATAATGGGCACAGCAGGTGTACAGACCCAGGAACTCAGCACAGGGATGGTGGGAACCCCTCATAATGGGCACAGCAGATGTACAGACCTGGGAACTCAGCTCAGGGATGGTGGGAACCCCTCATAATGGGCACAGCAGATGTACAGACCTGGGAACTCAGCTCAGGGATGGTGGGAACACTTCATAATTGGCACAGTAGGTGTACAGACCCGGGAACTCAGCACTGGGATGGTGGGAACCCCTCATAATGGGCACAGCAGATGTACAGACCTGGGAACTCATCATAGGGATGGTGGGAACCCTCATAATGGGCACAGCAGGTGTACAGACCCGGGAACTCAGCTCAGGGATGGTGGGAGCCCCTCATAATGGGCACAGCAGGTGTACAGACCCGGGAACTCAGCACAGGGATGGTGGGAACCCCTCATAATGGGCACAGCAGATGTACAGACCTGGGAACTCATCATATGGATGGTGGGAACCCCTCATAATGGGCACAGCAGGTGTACAGACCCGGGAACTCAGCACAGGGATGGTGGGAACCCCTCATAATGGGCACAGCAGGTGTACAGACCCGGGAACTCAGCACAGGGATGGTGGGAACACTTCATAATGGGCACAGCAGGTGTACAGACCTGGGAACTCAGCACAGGGATGGTGGGAACCCCTCATAATCAGCACAGGGATGGTGGGACCCCTCATAATGGGCACAGGTGTACAGACCTGGGAACTCAGACCTGGGAACTCATCATAGGGATGGTGGGAACCCCTCATAATGGGCATAACGGGTGTACAGACCCGGAAACTCAGCACAGGGATCTCAATGTAGAGTCCCTAAAAATAAAAATAAACATTCAGGTGGTTTAATTCTCCGACATTTAGTAGACACCAAAATGTCAGTTCTGGGTGGAATGACTCTTTAAAACGTATTTTTCCATTTTTCATTTTTTAAATGCTTCAGGTAGGAGAAACAATTCCAACACAATGACCGGTTTGCCGCTCCTAATATTAGTGCGATTCGACCCCCGTATAATGGACAACGCCTGGCGCAAAGTGACGCCATCTCTGACCTCTTCTCTGTACATTGTGTATCTCTGATGACCCCACACACACATTGTATCTGGGGATCCATTAGTGGCCATTGTCAGGACAGGACGTCCTCGGGAAACACCAGGGATGGGAGGCGGTCAGCTCCGTGTCCCCGGTTTTTATAGCTGGTGAGGGCCCGGAGGTCGGGGCGGAGCAGGCTGGTGTAATCTCACATTTAGCACATCTAGTAATGAAGCCAGATGCCGAATGTCAGCGTAACCACAACATAGAGAGAGCGACCCCACCCAGACCTAGTGATAGGTCAAGTTGTTTTGTTATTCTAAAAAAACTCAGACAAAAAGCACACGCAGTACTCGGCCTCCATGACTTCCTTCCACCGGCCTGAATATGCTGCAAATATTCAGCCTTCTCCTTCTTATCAAAGTCCCTTCAGATCAGGGTCACCAGAAACTTTAAAAACCATTAACTAGATTGTGAGCTCTAATGAGCCGGACCCTCTGATCCCTCCTGTATTGTAGTGTACTGTCTGCCCTCATGTTGTAAAGCGCTGTGCAAACTGTTGGCGCCATATAAATTCCGTATAATAATAATAATATGTACCCACACATAGGTTGGTCTTTTTTCGACCTCACCTACTATGTAACTATATAGTGGGTGAGGTTGAAAAAAAAAAGACACAAGTCCATCAAGTCCAACCTATGTGTGTGATTACCGTATTTATCAGCGTATAACACGCACTTTTTCCCCCTTAAAATCGGGGGGAAAGTCGTGGGTGCGTGTTATACGCCGATACCCCCCCAAAAAAAGTGACAAAAATAGAAAAATTGCCAGAGCCGCCCAAAAAAAACGAAGCGCCGCCGGAAAAGACCGAGCCGGCTGTTCGGCTCCGCTCGTAGTCCCGCCTCCCTGCGCTCGCTCCGGAAACAGCAGGGAGGCGGGACCGCGAGCGGAGCCGAACAGTCGGCTCGGTCTTTTCCGGCGGCGCTACGGTCTTTTTCGGTGGTGGACGCGCGGCCTGTCTCGGCGGCGGGAAATTTAAACGCGGGCAAGGCTGCAAATGACGCTGGCAAGCTACAATGACACTGGGCAAGCTGCAATGACGCTGGGCAAGGCTGCAAATGACGCTGGGCAAGGCTGCAAATGACGCTGGGCAAGGCTGCAAATGAAGCTGGGCAAGCTGCAAATGATGCCGGGCAAGGCTGCAAATGACGCTTAAATGTAAGATTTTTTTTCCCCTAAACTTCCCTCCTAAAACTTTTTTTCCTTAAAATGCCCTCCTAAACTTGGGGTGCATGTTATACGCCGATAAATACGGTATATGTCAGTATAACATTGTATATCCCTGTATGTTGCGGTCGTTCAGGTGCTTATCTAATAGTTTCTTGAAACTATCGATGCTCCCCCCGCTGAGACCACCGCCTGTGGAAGGGAATTCCACATCCTTGCTGCTCTTACAGTAAAGAACCCTCTAAGTCAGGCCCGGACTGGCCATAGGGAAGACCGGGCATTTGCCCGGTGGGCCGGGGCCGCCCGCTCCGTGGCCTGTTGATGATCAGGCCGCCGCCGTACAGTGGGAGGTAAGCGGCACCCGCGGCCTGGACAGGGTCAACACAGGCCGCGGCCGCCGCTCACCCACCGCTAAGTGGCCGTGCCTGTGTCGCCTCCGGGCTCCGGCGCAACTACAATAGCGGCTGATTGGCTGAGCGGCTGAGCTGTGTGCCTCTCTCACACACAGCTCAGCCAACGCTGACAGTTCTACTGCTCCTCCTCTTCCCCTCTACTCTCTCTGCCCCGCCCACACCGCCTGCGTCTGCCCTGCCCACACATCCCTGGGGAGATGTGAAGGAAGGAAGATTTGAAAGCTGATGGCAGCCTGCTCCTGAGCCTCATACTGGGGTGAGTAAGCTCACCCTTTCTCCTGCCTTCCAGTGTGTATATAAAACGAATTTAAGTGGTGTTCTGTGGACTCCGATGCAAGAGGGGGGCTTTGGTGAGCAGAGACCCCCTTAAATCAGTGTTCCCCTTTACATTAGAGTCCACAGAGCTCCCCCTTACAGTAACTGGGGGCTCAGTGCGGACTCAGATGTAAGGGGGCTCAGTGCGGACTCTGATGTAAGGGGGCTCAGTGCGGACTCTGATGTAAGGGGGCTCAGTGCGGACTCTGATGTAAGGGGGCTCTGTGCGGACTCTGATGTAAGGGGGCTCTGTGCAGACTCTGATGTAAGGGGGCTCTGTGCGGACTCTGATGTAAGGGGGCTCTGTGCAGACTCTGATGTAAGGGGGCTCTGTGCAGACTCTGATGTAAGGGGGCTCAGTGCGGACTCTGATGTAAGGGGGCTCATTGCAGACTTTGATGTAAGGGAGGTCTGTGCGGACTCTGATGTAAGGAAGCAGGGGGCGGAGGTGCAGTCTAAAATGCCCGGGCCTATTTTTTGTCCGGGCCTCCTCTACGTAGTTTAAGGTTAATCCTCTTTTCTTCTAATTTTAATGAGTGGCCACGAGTCTTGTTAAACTCCCTTCTGCGAAAAAGTTTTCTCCCTATTGTGGGGTCACCAGTAAGGATGAGCCCGGTGTTCGATTCGAACCCATGTTCGAATCGAGCACCGGGTGTTCGCTCGCTCGGCGAGCCCAGAACTATTGGGACCGCTCGCATCAAATTCGTGTGATGCGAGCGGCCCCGCAATGCATTGCGGCCCGCGCAGTGCAATGCTGGCTGATGATTGGCCAAGCATGCACTGTGACCCCGCATGCTTGGCCAATCACAGCGCCGGCAGCGAGGAGAGCCATAATTGGCTACAGGCAGGATGCCTGTAGCCAATTATAGCTCAGGGGCTTTAATACACGCCCCACGGTATAAGAGGCCGCCGCTGCGGCGGCCTCGCATATTATGTTTCACTCACAGTGTCAGCGTGTCAGTGTGCTGCTGACTGCTGACAACAATATGTTCTTTATTTCTGGGGATATGTGTGTGCGTGCTGTTAGAACAGCATTGCAGTATCACATCTGGGGGGTGTCTATAGGTAGCCTGTGAAGGAGGGCAGGTTTCCTGTGCTTAGAACTTTCCCTGCAAAAAAGTGTCATTTTTGCAGGAAGAAAGCTATTTAAATCACTCGCGGCTAATGAATTGATGGCTCCTGTAACACAGAGAGCTGTCATTCATTAATAAAAAAAAAAAAAAAAAAGCGTAGGGGTCCCCCCAAATTCAATAACCAGGCCCTTCAGGTCTGGGATGGATATTAAGGGGGATCCCAGCCAAAAAAAAAAAAAAAAAAAATGGCGTAGGGTCCCCCTCAAAATCCATACCAGACCCTTGAGGTCTGGTATGGATTTTAAGGGGAACCCTAGCCAAAAAAAATGGCGTGGGGTCCCCCTCAAAATCCATACCAGACCCTTATCCGAGCACGCAACCTGGCAGGCCGCAGGAAAAGAGGGGGGGACGAGAGCGGCCCCCCCTCTCGCCTGAACCGTACCAGGCCACATGCCCTCAACATTGGGAGGATGCTTTGGGGGTCTAAGACCCCAAAAGCACCTTGTCCCCATGTTGATTAGGACAAGGGCCTCTTCCCCACAACCCTGGCCGGTGGTTGTGGGGGTCTGCGGGCGGGGGGCTTATCGGAATCTGGAAGCCCCCTTTAACAAGGGGACCCCCAGATCCCGGCCCCCCCCCTGTGTGAAATGGTAAGGGGGTACAAAAGTACCCCTACCATTTCACCAAAAAAGTGGCAAAAATGGTAAAAAGGACAGGAGACAGTCTTTGACAATTCCTTTATTAAAATCTTCTTTCTTCTTTCTTCATCCTTCGGTTTCTTCATCTTCTCCTTCCTTCATCTTCTTCCATCTTCTTCTTCCATTTTCTTCTTCCTCCGATCCGCTTCTTCTTGCGCTGGTCTTCTCGTCCTTCTCGTCCGGCATCTTCTTCCGTCGGCGTCGGCGTCGGTGTCTCTGTCTCTTCTTGGGCCGCTCCGCGCAATGGGAGGCTCCCGCTGTGTGAGGCTCCGCTCCGTCTGACAGGTCTTTTATAATGGAGGGCACCTGGTGACCCCGCCCCCTCTGACGCACAGGGACGTCATGGGGAATTCCATGATGGCTTTCCCCATGATGTCAGAGGGGGGCGGGGTCACCAGGTGCCCTCCGTTTTAAAAGACCTGTCAGATGGAGCGGAGCCTCACACAGCGGGAGCCTCCCATTGCGCGGAGCGGCCCAAGAAGACACCGACACCGACGCCGACGCCGACGGAAGAAGATGCCGGACGAGAAGGACGAGAAGACCAGCGCAAGAAGAAGCGGATCGGAGGAAGAAGAAAATGGAAGAAGAAGATGGAAGAAGATGAAGGAAGGAGAAGATGAAGAATCCGAAGGATGAAGAAAGAAGAAAGAAGATTTTAATAAAGGAATTGTCAAAGACTGTCTCCTGTCCTTTTTACCATTTTTGCCACTTTTTTTGGTGAAATGGTAGGGGTACTTTTGTACCCCCTTACCATTTCACACAGGGGGGGGGCCGGGATCTGGGGGTCCCCTTGTTAAAGGGGGCTTCCAGATTCCGATAAGCCCCCCGCCCGCAGACCCCCACAACCACCGGCCAGGGTTGTGGGGAAGAGGCCCTTGTCCTAATCAACATGGGGACAAGGTGCTTTTGGGGTCTTAGACCCCCAAAGCATCCTCCCAATGTTGAGGGCATGTGGCCTGGTACGGTTCAGGCGAGAGGGGGGGCCGCTCTCGTCCCCCCCTCTTTTCCTGCGGCCTGCCAGGTTGCGTGCTCGGATAAGGGTCTGGTATGGATTTTGAGGGGGACCCCACGCCATTTTTTTTGGCTAGGGTTCCCCTTAAAATCCATACCAGACCTCAAGGGTCTGGTATGGATTTTGAGGGGGACCCTACGCCATTTTTTTTTTTTTTTTTTTGGCTGGGATCCCCCTTAATATCCATCCCAGACCTGAAGGGCCTGGTTATTGAATTTGGGGGGACCCCTACGCTTTTTTTTTTTTTTCATTTTTTTTTTTTTTTTATCAATGACTTTTTTTTATGAATGAGTTTCAATGAATCACTGTTCTCTGTGTTACGGGAGCCGTGAATTAACATTAGCCGCGAGTGATTTTAAATAGCTTTTTTACTTTCAAAAATGACACTTTGCGCAGAGACAGTTCTAAACACGGGAAACATGCGCCCCTTTACAGGCATACTATAGACACCCCCCAGGTACGAAATTTAAAGGAATATTACACTTTTATTGTTTCAATTTAAGCATTATTAAAATCACTGCTCCTGAAAAAACGGCCGTTTTTAAAAAAAAAATTTTGCATTGATACATGTCCCCTGGGGCAGGACCCAGGTCCCCAAACACTTTTTATGACATTAACATGCATATTAGCCTTTAAAATGAGCACTTTTAATTTCGAACGTTCGCATCCATTATAACTAATAGGGTTCTAAAGCTCGCACGGACTTTAGGTCCGTTCGCGGGTTCTGGTGCGAGCCGAACGGGGGGGTGTTCGGCTCATCCTTAGTCACCAGTACGGTATTTGTATATTGAAATCATATCCCCTCTCAAGCGTCTCTTCTCCAGAGAGAATAAGTTCAATGTTCACAACCTTTCCTCATAACGAATATCCTCCAGATCCTTTATTAGCTTTGTTGCCCTTCTTTCTACTCGCTCCATTTCCAGTACATCCTTCCTGAGGACTGGTGCCCAGAACTGGACAGCATACTCCAGCTGCGGCCGGACCAGAGTCTTGTAGAGCGGGAGAATTATCGTTTTATCTCTGGAGTTGATCCCCTTTTTAATGCCAATATTCTGTTTGCTTTGTTAGCAGCAGCTTGTCATTGCTGAGCCTATCATCTACTAGGACCCCCAGGTCCCTTTCCATCCTAGATCCCCCCAGAGGTTCTTCCCCCAGTCTATAGATTGCATTCAGATTTTTGCCACCCAAATGCATTATTTTACATTTTTCTACAGTGAACCTCATTTGCCATGTAGTTGCCACCACATTCATTTGTTCAGATCTTCTTGCAAGGTTTCCATATCCTGCGGAGAAGTTATTGCCCTGCTTAGCTTAGTATTGTCCGCGAATACAGAGATTGAACTGTTTCCCCCATCCCCATCCTCCAGGTCGTTTATGAACAAATTAAATAGGATTGGTCCCAGCATAGAACCCTGGGGGACCCCACTACCCACCCCTGACCATTCCGAGTACTCCCCACTTATCACCACCCTCTGAACTTGCCCTTGTAGCCAGTTTTCAATCCATGTACCCAAATAATGTCTCTCTATATTACATGCAGTGCCTCATACCCCTCTACTATACTCAGTGTCTCATACCCCTCTACTATACTCAGTGTCTCATACCTCTCTCTAATATACTCAGTGCCTCATACCCCTCTACTATACTCAGTGTCTCATACCTCTCTACTATACCCAGTGCCTCATACCTCTCTAATATACTCAGTGCCTCATACCTCTCTACTATACTCAGTGCCTCATACCCCTCTACTATACTCAGTGCCTCATACCCCTCTACTATACTCAGTGCCTCATACCCCTCTTCTATACTCAGTGCCTCATACCCCTCTTCTATACTCAGTGCCTCATACCCCTCTTCTATACTCAGTGCCTCATACCCCTCTACTATACTCAGTGCCTCATACCCCTCTTCTATACTCAGTGCCTCATACCCCTCTTCTATACTCAGTGCCTCATACCCCTCTTCTATACTCAGTGCCTCATACCCCTCTTCTATACTCAGTGCCTCATACCCCTCTTCTATACTCAGTGCCTCATACCCCTCTAATATACTCAGTGCCTCATACCCCTCTACTATACTCAGTGCCTCATACCCCTCTACTATACTCAGTGCCTCATACCCCTCTTCTATACTCAGTGCCTCATACCCCTCTACTATACTCAGTGCCTCATACCCCTCTAATATACTCAGTGCCTCATACCTCTCTACTATACTCAGTGCCTCATACCCCTCTACTATACTCAGTGCCTCATACCCCTCTTCTATACTCAGTGCCTCATACCCCTCTTCTATACCCAGTGCCTCATACCCCTCTTCTATACTCAGTGCCTCATACCTCTCTAATATACTCAGTGCCTCATACCTCTCTACTATACTCAGTGCCTCATACCCCTCTACTATACTCAGTGCCTCATACCCCTCTACTATACTCAGTGCCTCATACCCCTCTTCTATACTCAGTGCCCCATACCCCTCTTCTATACTCAGTGCCTCATACCCCTCTAATATACTCAGTGCCTCATACCCCTCTACTATACTCAGTGCCTCATACCCCTCTACTATACTCAGTGCCTCATACCCCTCTTCTATACTCAGTGCCTCATACCCCTCTTCTATACTCAGTGCCTCATACCCCTCTAATATACTCAGTGCCTCATACCTCTCTACTATACTCAGTGCCTCATACCCCTCTACTATACTCAGTGCCTCATACCCCTCTTCTATACTCAGTGCCTCATACCCCTCTTCTATACTCAGTGCCTCATACCCCTCTAATATACTCAGTGCCTCATACCCCTCTACTATACTCAGTGCCTCATACCCCTCTTCTATACTCAGTGCCTCATACCCCTCTTCTATACTCAGTGCCTCATACCCCTCTAATATACTCAGTGCCCCATACCCCTCTTCTATACTCAGTGTCTCATACCCCTCTACTATACTCAGTGCCTCATACCCCTCTACTATACTCAGTGCCTCATACCCCTCTTCTATACTCAGTGCCTCATACCCCTCTTCTATACTCAGTGCCTCATACCCCTCTAATATACTCAGTGCCTCATACCTCTCTACTATACTCAGTGCCTCATACCCCTCTTCTATACTCAGTGCCTCATACCCCTCTAATATACTCAGTGCCTCATACCTCTCTACTATACTCAGTGCCTCATACCCCTCTACTATACTCAGTGCCTCATACCCCTCTACTATACTCAGTGCCTCATACCCCTCTTCTATACTCAGTGCCTCATACCCCTCTTCTATACTCAGTGCCTCATACCCCTCTAATATACTCAGTGCCTCATACCCCTCTACTATACTCAGTGCCTCATACCCCTCTACTATACTCAGTGCCTCATACCCCTCTTCTATACTCAGTGCCTCATACCCCTCTTCTATACTCAGTGCCTCATACCCCTCTAATATACTCAGTGCCTCATACCTCTCTACTATACTCAGTGCCTCATACCCCTCTACTATACTCAGTGCCTCATACCCCTCTTCTATACTCAGTGCCTCATACCCCTCTTCTATACTCAGTGCCTCATACCCCTCTAATATACTCAGTGCCTCATACCCCTCTACTATACTCAGTGCCTCATACCCCTCTTCTATACTCAGTGCCTCATACCCCTCTTCTATACTCAGTGCCTCATACCCCTCTAATATACTCAGTGCCCCATACCCCTCTTCTATACTCAGTGTCTCATACCCCTCTACTATACTCAGTGCCTCATACCTCTCTACTATACTCAGTAACTCATACCCCTCTACTATACTCAGTAACTCATACCCCTCTACTATACTCAGTGCCTCATACCTCTCTACTATACTCAGTGCCTCATACCTCTCTACTATACTCAGTGCCTCATACCTCTCTACTATACTCAGTGCCCCATACCTCTCTACTATACTCAGTGCCTCATACCTCTCTACTATACTCAGTGCCTCATACCCCTCTACTATACTCAGTGCCTCATACCCCTCTTCTATACTCAGTGCCTCATACCCCTCTAATATACTCAGTGCCTCATACCTCTCTACTATACTCAGTGCCTCATACCCCTCTACTATACTCAGTGCCCCATACCCCTCTTCTATACTCAGTGCCTCATACCCCTCTTCTATACTCAGTGCCTCATACCCCTCTTCTATACTCAGTGCCTCATACCCCTCTAATATACTCAGTGCCTCATACCCCTCTACTATACTCAGTGCCTCATACCCCTCTACTATACTCAGTGCCTCATACCCCTCTTCTATACTCAGTGCCTCATACCCCTCTACTATACTCAGTGCCTCATACCCCTCTAATATACTCAGTGCCTCATACCTCTCTACTATACTCAGTGCCTCATACCCCTCTACTATAATCAGTGCCTCATACCCCTCTTCTATACTCAGTGCCTCATACCCCTCTTCTATACTCAGTGCCTCATACCCCTCTTCTATACTCAGTGCCTCATACCTCTCTAATATACTCAGTGCCTCATACCTCTCTACTATACTCAGTGCCTCATACCCCTCTACTATACTCAGTGCCTCATACCCCTCTACTATACTCAGTGCCTCATACCCCTCTTCTATACTCAGTGCCTCATACCCCTCTTCTATACTCAGTGCCTCATACCCCTCTAATATACTCAGTGCCTCATACCCCTCTACTATACTCAGTGCCTCATACCCCTCTACTATACTCAGTGCCTCATACCCCTCTTCTATACTCAGTGCCTCATACCCCTCTTCTATACTCAGTGCCTCATACCCCTCTAATATACTCAGTACCTCATACCTCTCTACTATACTCAGTGCCTCATACCCCTCTACTATACTCAGTGCCTCATACCCCTCTTCTATACTCAGTGCCTCATACCCCTCTTCTATACTCAGTGCCTCATACCCCTCTAATATACTCAGTGCCTCATACCCCTCTACTATACTCAGTGCCTCATACCCCTCTTCTATACTCAGTGCCTCATACCCCTCTTCTATACTCAGTGCCTCATACCCCTCTTCTATACTCAGTGCCTCATACCCCTCTAATATACTCAGTGCCTCATACCCCTCTACTATACTCAGTGCCTCATACCCCTCTACTATACTCAGTGCCTCATACCCCTCTACTATACTCAGTGCCTCATACCCCTCTACTATACTCAGTGCCTCATACCCCTCTTCTATACTCAGTGCCTCATACCCCTCTTCTATACTCAGTGCCTCATACCCCTCTAATATACTCAGTGCCTCATACCTCTCTACTATACTCAGTGCCTCATACCCCTCTTCTATACTCAGTGCCTCATACCCCTCTAATATACTCAGTGCCTCATACCCCTCTACTATACTCAGTGCCTCATACCCCTCTACTATACTCAGTGCCTCATACCCCTCTACTATACTCAGTGCCTCATACCCCTCTTCTATACTCAGTGCCTCATACCCCTCTACTATACTCAGTGCCTCATACCCCTCTAATATACTCAGTGCCTCATACCCCTCTACTATACTCAGTGCCTCATACCCCTCTACTATACTCAGTGCCTCATACCCCTCTTCTATACTCAGTGCCTCATACCCCTCTAATATACTCAGTGCCTCATACCCCTCTACTATACTCAGTGCCTCATACCCCTCTACTATACTCAGTGCCTCATACCCCTCTACTATACTCAGTGCCTCATACCCCTCTACTATACTCAGTGCCTCATACCCCTCTACTATACTCAGTGCCTCATACCCCTCTACTATACTCAGTGCCTCATACCCCTCTACTATACTCAGTGCCTCATACCCCTCTTCTATACTCAGTGCCTCATACCCCTCTTCTATACTCAGTGCCTCATACCCCTCTACTATACTCAGTGCCTCATACCCCTCTACTATACTCAGTGCCTCATACCCCTCTACTATACTCAGTGCCTCATACCCCTCTACTATACTCAGTGCCTCATACCCCTCTTCTATACTCAGTGCCTCATACCCCTCTACTATACTCAGTGCCTCATACCTCTCTACTATACTCAGTGCCTCATACCCCTCTACTATACTCAGTGCCTCATACCCCTCTTCTATACTCAGTGCCTCATACCCCTCTTCTATACTCAGTGCCTCATACCCCTCTAATATACTCAGTGCCTCATACCCCTCTACTATACTCAGTGCCTCATACCCCTCTACTATACTCAGTGCCTCATACCCCTCTACTATACTCAGTGCCTCATACCCCTCTTCTATACTCAGTGTCTCATACCCCTCTTCTATACTCAGTAACTCATACCCCTCTACTATACTCAGTGCCTCATACCACTCTACTATACTCAGTGCCTCATACCTCTCTACTATACTCAGTAACTCATACCTCTCTACTATACTCAGTGCCTCATACCTCTCTACTATACTCAGTGCCTCATACCTCTCTACTATACTCAGTGCCTCATACCTCTCTACTATACTCAGTGCCTCATACCCCTCTACTATACTCAGTGCCTCATACCTCTCTACTATACTCAGTGCCTCATACCTCTCTACTATACTCAGTGCCTCATACCTCTCTACTATACTCAGTGCCTCATACCCCTCTACTATACTCAGTGCCTCATACCTCTCTTCTATACTCAGTGCCTCATACCCCTCTACTATACTCAGTGCCTCATACCTCTCTTCTATACTCAGTGCCTCATACCCCTCTACTATACTCAGTGCCTCATACCCCTCTACTATACTCAGTGCCTCATACCCCTCTACTATACTCAGTGCCTCATACCACTCTACTATACTCAGTGCCTCATACCTCTCTACTATACTCAGTAACTCATACCTCTCTACTATACTCAGTAACTCATACCTCTCTACTATACTCAGTGCCTCATACCTCTCTACTATACTCAGTGCCTCATACCTCTCTACTATACTCAGTGTCTCATACCTCTCTACTATACTCAGTGCCTCATACCTCTCTACTATACTCAGTGCCTCATACCTCTCTACTATACTCAGTGCCTCATACCTCTCTACTATACTCAGTGCCTCATACCACTCTACTATACTCAGTGCCTCATACCCCTCTAATATACTCAGTGCCTCATACCTCTCTACTATACTCAGTGCCTCATACCCCTCTACTATACTCAGTGCCCCATACCCCTCTTCTATACTCAGTGTCTCATACCCCTCTACTATACTCAGTGCCTCATACCTCTCTACTATACTCAGTGCCTCATACCCCTCTACTATACTCAGTGCCCCATACCCCTCTACTATACTCAGTGCCTCATACCCCTCTACTATACTCAGTGCCTCATACCTCTCTACTATACTCAGTGCCTCATACCTCTCTACTATACTCAGTGCCTCATACCTCTCTACTATACTCAGTGCCTCATACCCCTCTACTATACTCAGTGCCTCATACCCCTCTACTATACTCAGTGCCTCATACCCCTCTAATATACTCAGTGCCTCATACCTCTCTTCTATACTCAGTGCCTCATACCCCTCTTCTATACTCAGTGCCTCATACCCCTCTACTATACTCAGTGCCTCATACCCCTCTTCTATACTCAGTGCCCCATACCCCTCTTCTATACTCAGTGTCTCATACCCCTCTACTATACTCAGTGCCTCATACCTCTCTACTATACTCAGTAACTCATACCCCTCTACTATACTCAGTAACTCATACCCCTCTACTATACTCAGTGCCTCATACCTCTCTACTATACTCAGTGCCTCATACCTCTCTACTATACTCAGTGCCTCATACCTCTCTACTATACTCAGTAACTCATACCCCTCTACTATACTCAGTAACTCATACCCCTCTACTATACTCAGTGCCTCATACCTCTCTACTATACTCAGTGCCTCATACCTCTCTACTATACTCAGTGCCTCATACCTCTCTACTATACTCAGTGCCTCATACCTCTCTACTATACTCAGTAACTCATACCCCTCTACTATACTCAGTGCCTCACACCTCTCTACTATACTCAGTGTCTCATACCCCTCTACTATACTCAGTGTCTCATACCTCTCTACTATACTCAGTGTCTCATACCCCTCTACTGTACTCAGTGTCTCATACCTCTCTACTATACTCAGTGTCTCATACCCCTCTACTATACTCAGTAACTCATACCCCTCTACTATACACAGTGCCTCATACCTATCTACTATACTCAGTGTCTCATACCTCTCTACTATACTCAGTGCCTCATACCTCTCTACTATACTCAGTGTCTCATACCTCTCTACTATACTCAGTGCCTCATACCTCTCTACTATACTCAGTGTCTCATACCCCTCTACTATACTCAGTGTCTCATACCTCTCTACTATACTCAGTGTCTCATACCTCTCTACTATACTCAGTGTCTCATACCCCTCTACTATACTCAGTAACTCATACCCCTCTACTATACACAGTGCCTCATACCTATCTACTATACTCAGTGCACTGTCTCATACCCCTCTACTATACTCAGTGCCTCATACCTACCGTATCTACTATACTCAGTGTCTCATACCCCTCTACTATACTCAGTGTCTCATACCCCTCTACTATACTCTCATACCTCTCTACTATACTCAGTGTCTCATACCTCTCTCTACTATACTCAGTGTCTCATACCTCTCTACTATACTCAGTGTCTCATACCCCTCTACTATACTCTCATACCTCTCTACTATACTCAGTGTCTCATACCCCTCTACTATACTCAGCGTCTCATACCTCTCTACTATACTCTCATACCTCTCTACTATACTCAGTGTCTCATACCTCTCTACTATACTCAGTGTCTCATACCTCTCTACTATAGTTAGTGTCTCATACCCCTCTACTATACTCTCATACCTTTCTACTATACTCGGTGTCTCATACCTCTCTCTACTATACTCGGTGTCTCATACCTCTCTACTATACTCAGTGTCTCATACCTCTCTACTATACTCAGTGTCTCATACCCCTCTACTATACTCAGTGCCTCATACTCCTCTACTATACTCAGTGTCTCATACCTCTCTACTATACTCAGTGTCTCATACCCCTCTACTATACTCAGTGTCTCATACCCCTCTACTATACTCAGTGTCTCATACCTCTCTCTAATATACTCAGTGCCTCATACCCCTCTACTATACTCAGTGTCTCATACCTCTCTACTATACCCAGTGTCTCATACCTCTCTACTATACTCAGTGTCTCATACTTCTCTACTATACTCAGTGTCTCATACCTCTCTACTATACTCAGTGTCTCATACCCCTCTACTATACTCAGTGTCTCATACCCCTCTACTATACTCAGTGTCTCATACCCCTCTACTGTACTCAGTGTCTCATACCTCGCTACTAGTGTCTCATACCCCTCTACTATACTCAGTGCCTCATACCCCTCTACTATACTCCGTTGCTTTTCTTCCAGCAGGGGTCACTCTCCTCTATGCCTCTTTTTACATTCATTTTTACCCAAAGCGCTTTGCAAGCCCTCCTGCACACCTAGCTCCTCCCAAAATCATCAGCAAATCGGATCTATGACTCCACTCATACGCTGACGACACTCAACTGTACTTCCGTATCACCGGACAAAAAGACCAGTACCAAGAACTAGAAAAATGTCTCACATTGATAGATGACTGGATGACCAGTAGCTCCCTCAAACTCAATGGATTGAAAACAGAACTTCTGCTCCTCAATGCAAACCGAAGTAAAAAAACTAAGACCCCATGGTCACCACCCACCATCCTTGGACAGACCATCCTTCCAAGCACCAAAGCCAAAAGCCTCGGAGTCATCTTTGAATCAGCAATGACTATGGATGCACAAATAGGATCAGTAGTCAGTGGATCCCACCATCTTCTCCGCCTGCTACGCAGACTGATCCCCTTCATTCCAGAAGAGGAGAAAGCAGTAGTAGTTTGAACATTCATCAATTCGCGACTCGACTACGCAAATTCCCTCTACATAGGACTACTTAATTATCAGATTATACACCTACAAGTTGTCCAAAATACAGCAGCAAGACTAGTCACAGGAAAAATACCCTGGGAATCCATCTCCCCATCCCTGAGGACCCTCCATTGGCTCACGGTAAAGGATAGGATCACATTCAAGACCCTCTGCCTCACCCACAAATGTATACAAGGAAATGCGCCTCAATACCTATGTGAGAAAATAAAACAATACTTACCCAATCGCAGCCTCCGATCAACAAACAAAAACCGCCTTCTCATCCCCAAAGCCCGCTACAAATCGAAGGGAGAACCAAGATTCGCAGTCCAAGGACCTCGGCTATGGAACGCTCTACCCACCAACATCCGCATGGAAGAAAACCATCAGGCCTTCAGAAAAAAACTCAAGACCCACCTCTTCTAAGAAGCAGGACAACACAGGACAGACCAAGTGCCTTGAGGCGATTCAGTTCGCATTGGCAGCGCTATACAAATCATTCATTCATTCAAATCACCCGTGCCCAGCCCCCACTTTTTATAAGCCCACTTCCCTTTTCTCACCCCTTCTTCAAAAATGATTTTCTTTGTCAAAAAAAATTTTTTTTTTTCAAAAATTTTTTTTCAGTTTTTTTTCAAAGATGATTTTTTTTTATTCAAAAATTATATTTTTTTATTCGAAAATTATTATTTTCTTTGTCAAACATAATTTTTTTTTTCAAATTTTTTTTTAAATTTTTTTTAATTTTTTTTTTCAAAGATGATTATTTTTTATTCAAAAATGAATTTTTTTATTTTTTTTTTATCAAAAATTTTTTTTTGGTCATAATGTTTTGGCTGATCATGGGGGGTTGTCAGCTTTTGTCACCTCCCACTCTAGTTTTGAAAATTTCTCCATTCATTCCTAAGGGACAAATTTCGCTGCAAAAACGACGATATTTTGTGAACCGTATATTACTGTCTATGTAGTGTAAAAGCTGTGGGAGGAGTTAGGGTGGTAAATTTGGCTATAATAATAATATATATATATATATATATATATGTAAGATAACAGTAAGTGGTCTTGCTATGCAAGAACACTTAATAATTTATTTAAAATACTTTTTAAGGTAAGAAGTTAATTATTATTTATTTATTTATTATTATTATTATTTATTTATTATTACATATTATTAATTTATTATTTATTTATGGTCATTTTTAGTCATTTGTGTATTTATTTTTTTATTACTTACTTTATTTTACATTTACCATCAGGACAAGAAGTGAGAAAATAACTTATTTTATTACAATGGGAGGGGCTGAAATCAAGAGGCGTGGTTTATTTTACCACACCTCTAAAAAAATGTCTTGTGTGTAGACACGCCCCTTACCCAGCGCAGGCTCAGCTTTCAGGAATGATCCCATTAGGCGGGGGAGGAGTCTTCTCTGCTACAAACACAACTCACAGTAACCAATGACAGGCAGCCACTGTCCCGCCCCTTCTCCGCCCACCTAGGTACTAAGCACAACACGACGCTGACAGGTATGGAAGGCGGGGTCAGGTTGCAATGTGGGAGGGGCAATAGCTTATATGTCATGGGATAGGCGGTTCTAATGGTCAGGGCACGCCTCTCCGGTGTTGCTAGGCCAGTGACGGTTTTCCTGGAGACGGGACGCTGTTCGGTGACGTCACTTCCTGGAGACGGGACGCGTCGCTATAGAGACAGAACGGAGACGGGATTAGGGAGAGATGGAGGCGGACGGGCTGCTGATAGGGATGGAGATGGTGTCCGGCTCCGGTGTGGGGCTGAGCCCGGAACACAGCGCCGCTCTGCGGACATCACTGCATCTCCTCCGCAGGAACATGAAGCTGTCCGCGGTTCTGTTCTGGGGGAAGATCCTCGGAGTCCGGGGGGACTATTATATCTGCCGGGGGACCGAGGAGGAGGGCGAAGAGCTCCGGGGGAGGAAGACCTTCTACAGGTGAGGGGACCCGGTACATCATCTGTATATATCTATATACTGGGGAGGGGGGCTATAGATCCAATATATATATATATATATATATATATATATATACACACACAAACTGGGGAAGGGGGCCTTTAGATCCCTAATATAAAATACTGAAGGAAGGAGGGGACCTATAGATCTGGGGGAGAGGACCTGTGGACCCCCTATATATCTATACACTGGTTGAGGGGGACCCATAGATCCCTATATATCTATATAAGGGAAGGGGAACTATAGATCCCTATATAGCTATATACCAAGGAAGGGGACATGTAGATCCCTATAGATATCATGCTGGGGAGGGGGCCTATAGATCCCTATCTATATACTGGGATGGGGACCTATGGATCCCTATATATCTATATATTGGAGAGGAGACCTTTAGCTCCCTATATATCTATATACTGGGGAGGGGAACCTATAGATCCCTATATATCATACAGGGGAGGGGACCCATAGATCTCTATATATCTATATAGGGGAACTATAGATCCCTGTCTATCTATATGCTGGGGGACCTATAGATCCCTATAGATCTATATACTGGGCGGAACCTATATATATCATGCTAGGTGGACCTATTTATATCTATATACTGAGGAGGGGGCCCAAAGGTCCCTATATATGTATGTATGTATATATATATATATATATATATATATATATATATATATATATATATATATATATATGTGCTATAGATCCATATATACACTGGGAAAGGGACCTATATATTTATATATCATGCTGGGGGACCTATAGATCCTTATATCCTACTGGGGAGGGGACCCATGGATCCACATATACTGGGAATGGGACCTGTGTGTGTGTATATGTATGTATGTATGTATGTATGTGTGTGTGTATATATATATATATATATAATCATGATGGGGGACCTATAGATCCTTGTATATCATACTGGGGAGGGGACCTACGGATCCATATATATCTATTTACTAGGGGGAACCCATAGATCCCTATATATTTATATACCGGGGGAGGAGACCTGTGGATCCCCTGTATATCTTATACTGAGGAAGGGGACATATAGATCCCTATATATTTATATACTGGAGGAGGGGGGCCTATATATCCCTACATATCTATATACCAGGGGATGGAGCCTATGGACCCTATATATATATATATATAATATATATATATATTTACTGGGGTGGGGACCTATATATCATGCTGGGGAGGGGGCCTATAGACCCCTATATATCTATATACTGGAGGGGAACCTATAGATCCATATATATCATACTGGGGAGGGGATCTATATAGGGGAGTGGTAGTTGATCTCCCTAGGATCTGTTTGCCGCCTCCAAGGTTCACCCCCCGTGTTCACCTTCTGTCCTTGTTTTCTTCTTTTCCTGGCAGCCTGAACTGTATGGACTGGTGTCTCCTGCCGCCACCCACCGAGGCCTTCATTGCTGAGGGGCAGGTGATTAAAGGTCGATTTATGGGAGACCCATCTCATGAATATGAGCACACGGTGCGCAAGAAAGTGGGCGAAGGGGGCGCGGCCTATGAAGAGGAAGTGACGGTAAGTTGGGATCAGTTCTGTGAGCCCAGTCATAGCAGATTTGAGTAAAACCGCAAGCAGCATGACCTACAATTCAACGTTCTGAGCCATATGTTTTCCCATACATTGAGGATTTTCATTTCTTCATTCGTTTGACATGGATGAGGAAATCCAGGCAGATGTGACAAACCTTCTTCTGTTCTGTTTTCCCCCTCAATTAGAGTCACATCAAAGAGGAAACGCGTCTGGTGGCCACCATCGCCATGATTGACAAGGAGGCAACCGTGGTACCGCGAGGGGCCTTCATCAAGGATCCACTTGGAGTGGTCAAAAAGAATCCATGTTTCCGAGGTAAATATGAGGGAGAATAGGAGGCCCATTAAATCCAACATCGCCACCATCTACCGTATATACTCGAGTATAGGCCGTCCCGAGTATAAGCCGAGGCCCCTAAATCACCACAAAAAAATGGGGAAAAACGTATTGACCCGTGTATAGGCCGAGGGGCAAAAATGCAGCAGCTACTGTAAGTGGAAAACGGGTCAGCAATGCTTGTCCCCTGTACAGACCCCCCTGTCCCCATTGCAGCCCGTGTCCCCATTTCAGCCTACCTGTGCCGATCCGTGGGTCCGGGGTCCTGTGTCTGTGCAGCCGCTGTGGTTCCGCTGTGGTTCCGCTGTGTCCCGCTGTGTCCCGCTGTGTCCCGCTGTGTCCCGCTGTGTCCCGCTGTGTCCCGCTGTGTCCCGCTGTGGTTCCGCTGTGTCCCCCTCCACAGCGTGTACGGCGCACAGCGCCATTACAATTTAAAAGCCGCGCCTCTTCCTCCTCCTCGTCCGTGATAGGAGGAACACTTTTTTCCCAGCAGTCAGTGCGCAGTGTTCCGCCTATCACGGACCGTCTCTCATCCTCGTCCATGAGATGAGAATGACAGGCCATCCGTGATAGGCGGAACACTGTGCTGCTGGGAAAATTAGTGTCCGCCTATCACAGATGGGCGGGAGGAGGCGGCGCGGCTTTTAAACACCGCCGTCTGTCTGCATGACAAGCTGTTCATGTAGGCAGACGGCGGTGACTCGAATATAAGCCGAGGGGTAGACTTTCAGACCTAAAAAAGGGTCTGAAAATCTCGGCTTATATTCGAGTATATACGGTAAGCCACTAACTAAACTCGGGTCAGTTCCTGACTAATGCCCCGTACACACGGTCGGAAATTCCGACGGAAAATGTCTGTTCGGACCATGTTGTCGGAAAATCCGACCGTGTGTGGGCTCCATCTGACTTTTTCCATCGGAATTTCCGACGGAAAGAATTTGAGATCCTGCTCTCAAATTTTCCAACAACAAAATCCGATCGGACTTTTTCCGATCGTGTGTAGAGAATTCCGACGGACAAAGTGCCACGCATGCTCAGATCAAATTAGGAGACCAAAGCTATTGGCTACTAGCCTCTACGTAGTTCCGTCGTACGTAACGAACGTCACCGCGTTCTGAATGATCGGATTTTCCGACAACTTTGTCCGACCGTGTGTATGCAACACCAGTGTCGGACAAAATCTGATGGATTTTGTGGTCGGAATTTCTGACCGTGTGTACGGGGCATAACAGTGTGCTTGCTAATGGGCTCCCCAAAACAAACAGGCAGATCTTGTCCCTTCTAGTGTTCTGTGAGCACTCAGCCACTTCACCCAGCAGCAGGATCTCACAGCAGAGAGAGAGCCCTGAGCATCACTTAACCACTTTAGGACCAGAAAGGATTTGTCCCCTTACAAATTTTTTTTTTAAAAGTCAGCAGCTTAAAAAAAAGTAGCTGCTGACTTTTAATAAGTACACCTACCCTCCCAGGGCGCCCGCAATGTCGGTCGTGGAGGACGAGCTGTCCCTCGGCGATCCGGTTCCAGCGCCGCCATCCTTAGTAAGGGAAACGGCTTTCCGTTTCCTACTGCGCATGCGCGAGTCTAATTTGTGAATGGGGAACGCGATGTGTTGTGGGACACAGTTCCCATAACACACCGCGCCCCATTCACTAGAAGACGGAAGGAGAGAAGATCACCGCGGCGCTGGAGGAGGCAGATTAGGACGATCTGCCTAGCAACAGCCATTTCTGGTAAGTAAAAAAGAAGAAAAAAAGTTTTTTTATTTTTTTTTTTTTCATTTTAAATTGATACTAACATTTTTTTTTTAAAGTTTTTGTTTTCAGGGTGTCCCACCACTTTAACTGAACCACCGCCCGGCCGTCATTTTGCTATAGGCCGGGCGGTGGTTCAGTTATCCTGACTGGATGTCATATGATGTCTTTCAGGATAACTGCTGGTGCAGCAATCAGTGGTGCGGCATGTCAGTCTGACACACCGATGCACCAATCTTGGTAAAGAGTCTCTGACAGAGGCTCTTTACCACGTGATCAGCTGTGTCCAATCACAGCCGATTACTGTGTAAACAGGAAGAGCCGTTTATCGACACAAAGAGGTCAACTTCATATTAATGGCCCTGGTTTTTGAATGGGTTGTCCAACATGGTGTGATGGTCTGGTGTCCATAGACTTTTGCCCATGTAGTGTTTATACAAAATTATTCATTTATATTTTTTCAGGTCTTACAGTAAGTGAAGCCAAGAAGTTGAGTTCATTCTTCCACTTCACCCCAACTGTGAACCCCAAGAAACGGTCACTGTTGGAAATGGCTGATCTGGATCCTTCAATAGACTTCCTGGACACCTTGGAACATGATATCCCCAGAGGTGAGTGAACACCAGTGATATAATTGCACCCTCCGACGTAACTGGTGGGGAGGATTCTGTATTCGGT